>BSBM01001068.1:5700000-6292500 GCA_027924585.1 Larix kaempferi | reverse complement strand
ATTTTGGGGATAAAGGTAGTTAGAATTTTAGATGCCAACAATCATGTTGCTAGAAATATACAGTCTGCATTTAATTTGATTGGAAAAACTTCTTGTACAAAATATTTTAATGTGGCCCGTCGTGTAGTGTCAGAATCGATTGTAGACAAATCCACAAGGCAACGTCACCTGTTATCACACACATGTAAAATATCTAAAGTAGATAGAAAGACTCTTCAAAATTATTATGCTATTAGAGAAAAACTTGAGACCCCAGGCCATTAGTATTGTTGGGCCTTTGTTGGTAGGTTACCTCGTTCATACATAAATCTTATTGAATTTGTTAAAGAACTAGTACAAAATTTTTGGCATGATAACACTAGACCTTCATCGAATCAAAGAGATGTGTTAAAATTGAGAAAAGGTGTTTAGGGGTGTGAACCCCATGTCAAGAAATTCCTTGACATGACACAAACGGAACTCTATGAGAGGTTCAAGAATGAGAACACATAATCGAACTTGGGCCAAAGGTCCTTTGAAAAATGGAAACCCTAGTATGTTAGAATTTGCATTGATCGCAACACATGTTGCTATAGATACCATGTAGAATTTGAGTACTATTATGATACATATAGACATATATTTTGTGATTTGCATACTCACATTGTGCAGGACTTCCCATCGTTAGAACCACCAAATGCATCTAGAGAATTTATACATAGCCTAATGTGTCCAAGACCTGAAGGACAAAAATATTATAAAAGATCATGTTTATATGGGACATGTTCCAGGTGCAGTTGATTTGCATTATTGATTTGGTGCATCCATGAAATTGAGGATCACGAATTTGGGAGGATGTCAGTAGAAATGCAGAACTTCAAGTACATAACATATCAAGTAGATAGTGCGAAGGAAAGAAAAAAAAATTGCATTGGTGAAGTCACAGGTAATCTAAGTTTGCATAATTTCATACTGTACATGTTGAATTTATACATATATATTCAGATTGCAAATGTCATGTTGTATTAATTCCCTTGGTTTTGTGGCACCAAGTACAAATTTGCGATTTCATGAAGGAATTCTACTAGAAGACCGAGCAGTATGTACAACATGTCCATGTAGCACAATGGCAGGATGAATAGTACAGGCAGTGCAGGGACACCTTTCCCAATGGCACATTATTCTCAGTTGTGGACTTTGCCAAAAACTACACCCTGTAGCCACAGGATGAGATTCAAAGTCAATCCTACCATTCAGACGAAATTAGAATAATGGTCCATATCACGTATAGGAATGCACCAGAGAGAAACAATGACATGAAGATAATATTGAAAGAGACCAACTTCTACATCAGTGACAATAGGTGCCATGACCTACATTATGTGCAGCATTGCTTCCGAATTTGCTATGATCAGTTGAAGGAGAGAGGTATATAGATGGATCAAAATTGGATATGGTCAGATGGTTGTGCAGGCCATTTAAAAAATGCACGTGTATTCCAGTGGTTGAGTATTTTTCACAAGACTTATGATGTGCTTCATATATCGAACTATTTTGATATCGGGCATGGAAAGGGAGAGAATGACGGGGTTGGAGCATGTCTCAAAACTACCTTACGAAGGGAGGAGATGAGGTGCATGAAAAACCCTCATATTCGAGATGTAGAATCCATAGTTCAATGGTGCCCTGCAAAAATGTCAGATCGAACCACTGAGCAGCATAGACCAACAGGTAGAGGACATGTTGTAAGAAATTTCTGGCATGTGGTTGATATAGATCGATCGCGTTCTTATAGTTGTAGTATTGTACAAGGAACTCGTTGATTTCATTCGGTTCGAAGCTCAAACAACCCCTTATTTGAAATATGGACGCGAAAACTTGCTTGCTTTTGTGGACCTTGCAACAGTTGTGAGTGGGATGAATGTGAATCAATGAATTGGTTTGATGCATGGGATCATGTATCACTTGTAGTGGAACCACGTGCACTTGTTGAAACAATCTAGTTAGAGGAATGCCAATCCTCTATTTCGAATGAATATGATCATATATCCGATCTTGTACAGCGAAGTAAACATTTATGCATGCATATCCCGGTTCCCTCCTTGTTTTTGTAATTATCCAAGTTATCAAACCACTACTTGTTGGAATATGACCGTAAAATGCATTTTTGCAAGACACATCTACGCAGTTGTCTCCCTGACAGACATTGCAATTGGCACGAATTATTGGTTGGAACGATGCATATAGGCGAAGCAAACCCTCCTCGCATCATTAATCGATAGTGAATGCATTGCCTTTCTGACTGGCTCGATGGTTGTTCATGGGGAACAACTTACAATAGATGGAAAGGGACAAAAGAGAAATGGCTACACATACACGTATTATAGACCAGTTTCATAGGTGTATCAATTAACGCACTTTATCGTTGGTACAAACATCCGACTACAAACAATGTCAACGAAGTCACCAAACAAGGTAGTCGCTACTTACTACCTCATGCAGAGCACGAGAGTTTGTTTGAGACAATAAAAACCGAGAGGATCCAGAAGGTCTAATTGATTGAGGTACATAGTATAGTCATGTGATTGTTTATTCATGCATGTCTAATGTTATTCATGTTAGATAGTTTATTTGATATCGTTTATTTGATGTTTGAGTTATGATTAAGTTACTATTACAATACATTGATGTTTTACACCAACCACTCCAATTCAAGTTTCCATCGCTTTAGGAAAACTTCCCATACATAAACAAGATTGAAAACTCATCTTATATTATAACATTTCATAATATTCAATAGAATTTAGAATCAATACACATTAATGAGTACACATTTGTCATTCAAAAATCATAATGAGACACATAGATGCATTGAAATTTGATAGGCATTGGGAAATAGCTCAAGATGTCGGAACCATATTTCTCATTAAGTCATCAAAATCAAAATGTATTACAGAGATGTCAGAATGCCACTAGGCATTGGAAAATGCCAAATAGACTAATAGTAAATACAAAAAGGGGTCGATCAAGATGGAAGAATCTCATATGTCAAGTACATCTAGAATAACTAATAATTCCAACTAACATTATTCTTTAGGGTTAGTAGATTTGATTTTAAAACAAAACAGAAAAATACTTTTTTGATATATTATATGTGGATGGTAAGCACAGATTAATGTCAAAAGACTCAAGCAAGTATGGACTCATCTCATCTCATTAGCAACATTTACGTAGCCATTTTTCATATGTCATTTCAGTAGCCACTTCACCCAATTTCATCATGTCCGCCTTTTGCAATAAACTAATTATGTGTCATGTTCTAAAGTATATGCATATTATTCCTATGTGGTGCCTAAATCAAAGTGAAAAGAGTCAAATTACTATAAAGTAAATAAAATCAAATGATGAATGTGAGTTATGCCTCCTTGCAAAAGCCTTGATCCTATGTTGTAGCTTAGCAAAGCCAAATCTAAAGCAAAGGGACTTGAAGGTAATCTAGTTGCATACATGTTCTCCTAATGAAGTATGTATCAACACTTGGGAGCCAAAGAACCCTAAGACATGTCCTATATGGTAGTTTGAAAGCTCCTTTATGCACGTGCAGGAGGTGACAAAACCCCATTCCGCTCGTCGGTTTGAGTTTTGTGACCCTGAAGTAAATCCTCAAAGTGTCCCTGAATGGCCATGGGGTGCCTAGCCAAATTTCCCATAGCACCAAACCATGACTCTAATCGCGAATCTGTCGATTCCGATGGTTTCAGAATGTCAGGTTTCAACTAGGGGATTCCCCACACTGTGGCTCGAAGTCTTAGAAACAATGATATTGTGCCATCTCAGTAACTAGGTTATTTCTCAGTGAAGACCATGCAAATCTTGCTCAAGGGGTTCAGTTACGATCTGAAGGCTCCCGGGCATGCGTGGCCATATTGAACACATCCAAAATGGCCATGTGCACATGCGGGAGCTAGTAGAACTCAAGTTTGCTCACCGGTTTAGGTTTCGTGACCCCGGAGCAAATCCTCAAAGTGTCCCTGAATGGCCACGGGGTGCCTGACCAAAATTATCGTAGCACAACAACTGTGACTTTGATAGTGAATCCGTCAATTTTGATGGATTCAGAACACTAGGTTTCAGCTAGTCCCCCCCCACACCGTTCCACGAAGTATCGGAAACAGTATTATTGTGCCATCTCAATAACTAGGGTTTTGCTCAGTGAAGGCCATGCCAATCTTGCTCAAGTGGGTCATTTATGATCCAAAGACTCCCGGGCATGCATGTCCATATTGAACACATCCATAATGGCCACATGTAAGTACGAGTGCTGACGGAACCCAAGTTTGCTCGCCGGTTTGGGTTCCATGACCCCAGAGCAAATCCTCAAAGTGTCTCTGAATGGCCACGAGGTGCTTGACCAAAATTCCCATAGAATCAAAACCGTGACTCTGATCATGAATGCATCAATTCTGATGGACATGGAACATCGGTTTTCAGCTAGGGCCCCCCCCCACACCGTACCTCGAAGTCTCGGATATGGTGTTATTGTGCCATCTCAGTAATGAGGGTTTTTCTTAGTGAAGGCCATGCCAATCTTGCTCAAGGGGGTCATATATGATCCAAAGAATCTAGGGCGTGCACAGCCATAATTAGTGCATACACAATGGCCACATGCACGTGTGGGAGCTGACGGAACCCAAGTCCGCTCACCGGTTTGGATTCCGATACCCCGGAGCAAATCCTCAAAGTGTCACTGAATGACCACGGGGTGCCTGACCAAAATTCCTGTAGCAACAAAATTGTGACTCTGATCATGAATCCATCAATTCCTATGGATCTCGGATGCTGTTTTCAACAAGGGGTCCCCCCACAATGTGGCTCAAATGCTCAGAAATGGTGCTATTGTGCCATCTCTAGAGCTAGGGTTTTGCTCAGTGAAGGCCATTCCAATATGGCTCAAGGGGGTCATTTCTCATCTGAAGTCTCCTAGGCATGCATGGCCATCATGAAAATGTCCACAATGGCCACATGCATGTGCGAAATCTGATGGAACCCAAGTCTGCTGGTCGGTTTGGGTTCCGTGCCTCTAGAGCAATTCCTCAAACTGTCCCTGACTGGCCATGGGGTGCCTGCCGAAAATTCCCGTACCAACAAAATCATGAATCCGATTGTGAATCCGTCGATTCCGATGCACCCGGTACACCTACTTTCAACTATCCCCCTCCACAACATGCCTCGAATGCTCGAAAACGGTGCTATTGTGCCATCTCCGGAGCTAGGTTTTGCTCAGTGAAGGCCATTCCATTTTTTCTCAAGGGGGTCATTTCTCATCTGAAGGCTCCTGGGCATGCATGGCCATCATGAACACATACAAAATGGCTACATGCACATGTGGGAGCTGATGGAACCCAAGTCTGCTCGTCGGTTTCGGTTCCGTGCCCCTGGAGCAATTCCTCAAAGTGTCCCTGAATGGCCACGGGGTGCCTGATGAAAATGCCCGTAGCAACAAAACCGTGACTCCGATCGTGAATTCATCGATTCCTATGGATCCGGGATGTCGCGTTTCATCCAGGGGTCCCCCCACAACGTGCTTTGAATGATCGAAAACAGTGCTATTATGCCATCTCTGGAGCTAGGGTTTTGCTCAGTGAAGGCCATGCCAATCTTGCTCAAGGGAGTCATTTACGATCTGAAGGCTCCCAGGCATGCATGGCCATCGTGAACACATTCACAATGGCCATGTGCATTTTTGGGAGCTGACGAAACCCAAGTTTGCTCGTCGGTTTGGGTTCCGTGCCCCCAGAGAAAATCCTCAAAGTGTCCCAGAATGGCCACTAGGTTCCTGACCAAAATGCTCATAGAAAAACAACCGTGACTCCGATCGCGAATCCGTTGATTCCTATGGATCTAGGACGTTGATTTTCAGCTAGGGAACCACCCAAAATGTGCCTCCAACGCCCATAAACGGTGCTATTGTGCCATCTTCGAAGCTAGGGTTTTGCTGAGTGAAGTCCATTCCAATTTTGCTCAAGGGGTTCATTTCTCATTTGAAGGTTCCCGGGGGTGCATGGCCATCGTGAACACATCCCAAATTTCCACATGCACATGTGGGAGCTGACAAAACCCAAGTTCGCTCACCGGTTTGGGTTCCGTGCCCCCGGAGCAAATCCTCAAAGTGTCCCTGAATGGCCACAGGGTTCTTGACCAAAATGCTCATAGCACCATTTTCGGGCGTTGGAGGCACATTGTGGGGGGGGGGGGGCTAGCTGAACCCTGGTTCCCCAGATCCATAGGAATCGACAAATTCACGATCGAAGTCACGGTTTTGCTTCTACGGGAATTTTCGCCAGGCACCCCATGGTCATTCAAGGACACTTTGAGGAATTGCTCCAGGGGCACGGAACCCAAACTAGAGAGAGGACCTGGGTTCCATCAGCTCCCACACATGCACATGGCCATTGTGGATGTGTTCACGATGGATAGGCATGCCCAGGATCCTTCGGATCATAAATGACTCCCTTGAGCAAGATTGCGATGGACTTCACTAAGCAAAACCCTAGTTTTGGATATGGCATAATAGCATCATTTTCGAGTGTTCAAGGCACGTTGTGGGGGGGGCCTAGATGAAACCCGACATCCTGAATTCATTGGAATTGACAGATTTGTGATCGGAGTCACGGTTTTTGTGCTACGGGAATTTTGGTCAGGCATCTCATGGCCATTCAGGGACACTTTGAGGATTTTCTACGGGGTCACGGAACCCAAACCGATGAGCCGAATTGGGTTATGTCAGCTCCTACATGTGCATGTGGCCATTATGGATGTGTTCAATATGGCCATGCATTCCCGGGAGTATTCGGATCGTAAATGACCCCCTTGAGCAAGATTGGCATGGCCTTCACTAAGAAAAACCCTAGTTACTAAGATGGCACAATAACACCGTTTCTGAGACTTCAAGGCACGGTGTGGGGGTCCCCTATATGAAACCTGGTGTTCTGAATCCATTGGAATCGATGGATTCATGATCAAAGTCACGGTTTTGGTGTTACGGGCATTTTGGTCAGGAACCCCGTGGCCATTCAGGGAAACTTTGAGGATTTACTCTAGGGTCATGGAATCCAAACCGACGAGTGGACTTGGGTTCTGTTAGCTCCCGAACATGCATGTTACCATTGTGGATGTGTTCAATATGACCATGCATTCCCGAGAGCCCTCGAATCATAAATGGCCCCCTTGAGCAAGATTGGTAGGGCCTTCATTGAGCAAAACCCTAGTTACTAAGATGGCACAATATCATCGTTTCCAAGACTTCGAGGAATGGTGTGGGGTGACCAATAGCTGAAAAATGGGGTTTTGAATCCATCAAAATCGACGGATTCACGATTGGAGTCATGGTTTTGCTGCTACAGGCATTTTGGTCAGGCACCCCGTGGCCATTCAGGACACTTTGAGGATTTTATCTGGGTCACAGAACCCAAGCCAGCGAGTGGAGTTGGGTTTCGTCAGCTCTCGCACATGCATGTGGCCATTGTGGATGTGTTCAATATGGCCATGCATGCCTGGGAGTCTTTGGATCGTAAATGACCCCCTTTAGCAAGATTGGCATGGCCTTCACTGAGCAAAACCCTAGTTACTGAGATGGCACAATATCACCATTTTCAAGACTTCAAGGCATGGTCTGGGGTGTCCCGTGGCTGAAACCCAACGTCTTGGATCCATAGGAATCGACGTATTCATGATAATCTTCAATGTTTTTTTTCTATGGACATTTTCACCAGGAACCTCATGGCCATTCAAGGGCACTTTGAGGAATTGCTCTGGGGGCACAGAACCCAAACCAGCAAGCGGACTTGGGTTCCGTCAACTCCCACATGTACACGTGGCCATTTTGTACGTGTTCATGATGGCCACACACGCCCAGGATCCTTCGCATCCTAAATGACTCCCTTGAGCAAGATTGCGATGGTCTTCCCTGAGCAAAACCCTAGTTTTGGATATGGCACAATAGCACCATTTTTTAGCATTCGAGGCACATTTTTTGTGGGGGGGATAGCTGAAAACGGCGTCCTGGATCCATCGAAATCAACGGATTCATGATCAAAGTCACGGTTTTGGTGCTACGGGCATTTTGGTCAGTCACCCCGTGGCAATTCATGGACACTTTACGGAATTGCTCCGGGGTCACAGAACCCAAACCGACAAGCATACTTGGGTTCCGTCAGCTCCCACACATGCATGTGGCCATTGTGGATGTGTTCAATATGGCCACGCATGCCCAGGATCATTCGGATCATAAATGACCCCCTTGAGCAATATTGGTTTGGCCTTCACTGGGAAAAACCCTAGTTACCGAGATGGCACAATATCACCGTTTTCGAGACTTCGAGGCATGGTGTGGGGGGGGCCTAGATGAAACCCGATGTCCCATATCCATAGGAATCAATGGATTCACGATTGGAGCCACTATTTCCTTTATACAATCATTTTCTTCAAGCACCCTATGGTCATTCAAGGATAGTTTGAGGAATTGTTCCAGGAGCACGGAACCCAAACCGATGAGCATACTTGGGTTCTATCAGCTCCCGCACGTGCATGTGGCCATTGTGGACATGTTCATGATGGCCATGCATGCTTGGGAGCCTTCAGATCGTAAATGAACCCCTTGAGCAAGATTGGCATGGCCTTCACTGAGCAAAACCCTAGTTACAGAGATGGTAGAATAACACTGTTTCCGAGACTTCGAGGCATGGTGTGGGGGTCCCCTAGCTGAAACACGGTGTTCCAAATCCATCAGAATTGACGAATTCGCGATCAGAGTCATGATTTTGGTGCTACGGGAATTTTGGTCAGGAACCCTATGGCCATTCAAGGACACTTTGAGGATTTGCTCCGGGGTCACAGAACCCAAACCGACGAGCGGAACAGGGTTTTGTCAGCTCCCACATGTGCATAAAGGAGCTTTCAAACTACCATATAGGACATGTCTTAGGGTTGTTTGGTTCGGAAGTGTTTATACATATGAACAATTTCTAGGTAAATGTTGCTAATGAGATGAAATGAGGGTTGCGATTGCTTAAATCCCTAAGGGAACACCTCACACAAGAGGTCATACACTTATAACCACATCGTGATGCTCCCTAAGCTATTGAGACAATATTGAGAATATGTGAGCTATTATAGAGTAACACCTTTGACCTCCTAATGTTATGTAAACACATAAGAAAGTGCTTTACCATAAGTCAATTAGAGAGGATATGCCATAACAATGGTACCAATTGCATGTCCCCATTTTTATATGGCATATGGAAAGGTAGGCTAAGTAGATTGAAGGTAGACTAGAGGTATCTTTGAGCTAGTTGAAAGTGTCTCTATCAAGTGTCTATGGGAAAACCCTAGAACTTCGATCTACTTAGTGGGCATATATGCATATTTAACATATTTAACATGTGGTTTTGGCTTAGTGGGCACCATTAGGCGTTCTCCTTATGACAATGGACTATAGTATTTGGATTGTTTCTTTGTGTAGACTATACACATACTTATATAGAAAAAATTACTTGTAGTTCTTTGAGGCTGAGTTTCACTCTAGGTAAACCATATTATTTTTTTAATCCATAATCTATGTTTTTTACTAATTAGGTATATTGAACTACCAGTGGAAATTGTGAATACTACAAGTTTTTAAGGCTAAAATTGTGATTTTCTTTGTTGGGGTTTTAATCATTGTTGTGAAAGCCCTGTAGTTGTTTTCCTATATATTGAAACCATATATGAATTAAAAGTTGTTTTGAATGGGTGAAGTAAGTCATTATAGCCTTTCTTTACATGTGGATCTACCTAGAAACATAAATTATGAGTGTATATAGGTTGGGATTGTTGCAACGAATATATGAAAATCAAGTTGTATTGAATGTATGAAGCAAGATAAGCATTACATCCTTTCTTTGCATGCAGATCTACTCGAAACCCCCATTTATGAGTGTAGAGGTCAAGATAATTAGAAGGAACATTGTTAAAGGTATCCATTCCAATAGTAATGTATTCCTTGTTAACTAGAGAAAAGAAGTGGGGTGGGTCTTACTAGATGTACTCACTATGTCATATTTACCCAATATGAGAAGGGAATTGAATTGAAATGATTTTGTTTGTAAATTGATGCTAGTTTAAAATGTTAAACGAATATCTAACTAAAAACACTAATATCCATGGAAATGCAAATCCCATTATGTTAACATCCATGCGATTTTTTCCACTTATATGTTCTACTTCCATACCCTATTTTCTAGCCCTTAACTTTTGAGTTTGATCAACTAGTAGTGAAATATATTAAATAGAACATTATGGTATCCTAAATTTTCATTTAACTAGCTTCTTGGATATCCCTCACACCTACATATTGTCAGTACTCAAGAAATCTGACATAAAATATAAGATAGTCATTTTTGCATTCTTAGTGACACTAACATTGTTGAAAGTGCAACATGCGCTATATATCAAGATATCCTTGTGTGGGTCAAGATGTTTTCTTCCTTATTTGGATTTCCTCAAGTCTTTTTCTTAACAATAACATTTTGTTATCATTTGATGACTTGAACCTAGTGAGTATTTCACACGGAAAATATAAACAACATGCAAACCTTATTTATATAAAAGCAATGAGAGATTTCTTTAGAAATTTCATCTTTTTAAGACAATAATAGATCCATAAGCAATCAACTTATAGCCCATCTCTTTCATCAACATGGATGCTTATTGTGGAATTCGAATTTAATTATATCTTCAATTACTCTTTTAATGTTGAGTTCAAAATTCTATTTAATGAGGCTAAGTTCAAAACTCTTTGTCCCTATTCTAGTTTGGTTTGCAATCTTTGTTTGTTTCCTTGCCTTCACAAGACCAAATCTCAACAAAAATTAGATATTAGTATTACTATTTATTTTATATTTTATTTCTTATATATATATATATATGGGGATTACCTCGTTCCTACCATCTTGGCAAGTTCAAATGAAAAAAGAACCCCACGTTGTCTCACTGAGTCTAAACATTGAGGGGAACTCCATAAGTTCTTGACCCATATCGACTCCTTTTTCCAACTCCATGTCCGTTCTAGGGTTTTCCCATAGACACTTGATAGAGACACTCCTGGTTGAAATTGTCTCTATCAAGTGTCTATGGGAAAACCCTAGAAACCTAGAGCCTAGCCTAAAAACCCTATTTTTGAATCCAAATAATTATAAACTTATATGCAAAGTTTCTGACATGTATATCGCAAGGGTGCATACAACTAAAAACAAATAAAGTGCAGTCCATATCTGACCCAAAATACATAAACAAAGAGGCTAAATGGCCTAGAATCCAATGAGCATGATGGAAAGATGATGGTGATAATGGGTGTGAGGATAGATATGGTGACAATGACAATGAGACAAAGTGCATTAGGTTGATGGTGGATGACGGATGATTGATGGGGACGAGGATGGTGGCACCATGAGCAAGAGGATGACGAGGCTTGATGGTGATTGTGGTAGTGGGCATGGTGTTGGTGACAATGTTGTCATGATAGTGGAGTTCAACGTTAAGCTGGTAACCCTAGAGCGCGGAGCCTATCCTAGAAACACGAGAGCCTATCCTAAAAACCCGAGTTGGTAGCTTAAACCCTAGTTTGTATTCTAATCACAATGAAACCCTATTATGTATCCTAATCCCTTTCCTAAATTATAATACATATAAAAAGTAAATCATTTTCATTTTACATATATATTCATGTGCGTACATTTGAATCCAAATCATTATACACATATATGCATAGTTTCTCATCAATATGGCAAGGGTGCACACAACTAGAAAAACATTGTACCTAGCACCAGAAACCTAATTTAGAAACCTAATTATTTATTAGATGATTGAAATGTTGTTATGGCATGGTTGAAAATTTTGTTGCAAATGATCATGGTTGATTCTAGGACCATAACTAGTATTTATTGCAGATAATTCATTTGGTCGAGTTGTAAAGGGTGCATGGTGTATGTTCATCACCTCAATGGTTTGAAATTGATTGTAGCATGATTTTTTTTATATGATGGATATGTACACTTGTGACAACCTTCTGAATGGATGGAAAGCCTAATATGATCATAACATAATTATAGCTTAGGCCAACATGTACATTCTACCATATTTCCAAATCCATGAGATAAAACCATAGTGGAACAAAACTCGAACAAATATATAAATTTTCAGGCAAATAATGGAACATGGTTCCCAATGTACATACGATGGCAACTCGTGCCCTATACAAAATCCGACAACTCATGTCGTAGATCCAAAATACATGGAAACTTGTGCCCTATACAAAATATGACAACTCATGCCATAGATCCAAAAAACATGGCAACCCGTGCCGTAGATACAAAGTACATGGAAGCTGGTGCCCAAAAGTGCCACATAGTGCCAGCTAATGTACATAGCATGGTGTGTCAAGCATTGTGACCACCCTAGTCACTCCCAAGCGCATCTCCAAAATCGATCTTCCTCTTCTTGGAGCTACTGGTATCTCGGGTCTTCTTCCATCTAGGAGTAGACCATCTCTCCAGGATCTAAAACAAATTATATACGATACCATCATTTTCAAGAATTTGTAACATTTACCACATTTATAAAATGAATTTACAATTCAAATCTTAAATAAATTACCGTTGATGCAAGTGGGAGACGAGAGGCAGGTGTCCTGGATCTACTAAGCCTCTCAGCAATTCCACCCTACAACATTTACGACAATCATTTCATTGAAAAATAATAATTGCTTAAATTAATTTTGGTTAATGCATCAAAACATTTTGATAAATTAACTTGATTCTCACCGTGAACACCTCCGAAAATGGACATGGCCAGGCTTCTGGGCTAGCAGGTGGAGCAGTTGGCTTGACAACCTGCTCCGACACATTCATGGGGGGGACACAAATTGAGATGCAACAACTATGGGTGCAACCACTGTAGATACATGGGAAAATACTGGAATAGTAGTTTCCACAATAGTGGCGGGAACTGGAGATGATATGGTGGAAGAGGACATGGTGGTATGGGGTGGAGGAGGACGTCGTGGACGATGAACCCCTACCGAATGTATGATAGGGGGTATCGACCCAAAATGGATAGGGGGGATGTTGAGGTATGGTGAATGGGAGGGAGGTCCTGGATAGAGGGAGGAGGATGGATAGAAGGGAGGTTGTGGACAAAGGGGGGAAGCTGGATGGAAGGGGAGGCATGGATGCATGGGGGAGGATGGATAGACAGGGGGGCATGGATAAATGGGGTAGGATGTATAGATGGGGGGGCGTGGACAAATGGGGGAGGATGGATGGAGTGAGGAGGATGGAAAAAGGGGGGAGTATGGACGAAGAGGGGAGGGTGGATGGAATGGAGGGGGTGGATGGAGGGAGGGGTCTGGATGGAAGCAAGGGGGGTGACTCATGGGAGAGTGTGGAAACATGGGACTAAAGTGGCCTGCAGTTGTTGGCGGCTCCTGCATACAAATTTGTAATATCATAGTTTAGTAAACAAAAATCAAATTAAACCATAGTATGCTGTAACATTTAAAATTAAAAGCATGCTTTTAACTACAAATTATACGTGTATATGGTAATATGCCGATCCCTGGAGGAGATGGCTGATCATCGTAGTCTGTGCATACCTGTGGACACCAAAACGAATGCAAGTTATGAACATATTAAACAAGTAATTATTTAGTCAATCAAAATATTAAAAAATATTGTACAAACTATCTTCAAGTATGTCAAAAATATAATACATAAAAATTGAAATTCCATAAGTAATAACAATATTGTGTGAGGTACTGAAAATACCTCCGTGTGAGGTGCGGCAATTTCAGTTGCAACTGCCATTGCTGCATCTAGGTTGGGAGATCCTACATTCTCCCATGACGACGTCTCAACTCTAACTAGTTGTACATTGAAATAATAGTTTAATTCAAACACAAATAATTTAAAATTACTTTACAAATTATCAAGTGATGATTGAAAACACATTAAAAAAAGTGCTAACCTGCTCCAGATAGCAGCCCTCGATCGAGCCAGGGCAAGTGTTCCCGCAATGGGGTCAAAGATGTGGCATTGTCCCCATCGAACTAGAAGGCCAAAAATGGCTACCACCAGTTACAGTTCTATCTTGACTCTATCGTGAAGGCCCTACACCTGTGTCTCTATCAAGGTCAACTTTTCTCTCCATTGTAGTAGCTGCTACAAAGGTAGTGTGTCTAAGCAATTCACATGCAACACTCCTCATCGCCCCCTCGATATGATCAAGTTTGTGGGGTAACTAAGGTGGCTGGGGAGATGGGTTGGGCTCGCCCCTAGGAGCTAGTGGCCCTCTCAGTGGGTTCCTCCTAGCAATAGGTCGATCTTCGGAATATCCATGCCCAACACCTTGGAACTCGGTTATGTCAAAATAGTTGACATGTAAACTGATCCCAAACTCAGCCCACAATTGCCGAAGGAAGTACTGTGGAACCTCCCTATTATTGCAGGGAGGTTTATCATAAACCATGAACCACCTATGCATCCAATTGTCCCTCCATGGTTGGAAATGACACCAATCCATGCAAACACGTGGCTTTCTACTGTCAGGTGGTTGGTGTGTTCTTGGATTGGTGAACATATTGTATAATTGGGCCTTTGTAATATTCAATTCTTTTATTTCCTCTTTGGAAATGCCTATGGAATAATACTCCCACATCCTAGCTCTATATTCAGTCATGTCATTCAATTGGCGATGTGCATGGATGAGGGATTTAACTGAGCTCTCAATTGAGGTGGAAAGGGACACTCGATATGGTTCCCCTGTGTTTCTTAGTTCTCGAGTGTACACTCTCATTTAATTTACATAATGGTTCAATTCGTCTTGGTCAAAATTTTGTTGGGGTTTTCTATTTTCTTGGGCATTTGGATTTTGTTGAGGGTTTTCATTGGTTCCAAGATTTGTGTTTTCTTGTGTTCCACCGGACTCCATGTTAACATTTTGTTCATTCATTGTGTAGGTTTACACTCTACAATTGAAAATTTCTCTATTATTTTACAAATTTGGGCATTATTAAAAATTTAATATACAAACAAAAATGAATAAAATGACAAAAAGGATGGATCTTACCTATCCAATGCAATTGATGATCACTTGGTGGATCGATGGAGAGATTTTTTGAGTACAAATGGTGAAATTGGTGGTCTGTAGCGACGCCCACGCGATGGGTTAGTCACGCTCGACCGCAATGGGAAGAATTTCAACGCCTCTCCCCTGTTTTAATTATTATCTTAACAAGTGCATGTGCACTCATTTGAGCATGTACGCGCTAGAAACGCGCACGCACAACAACGCGCACTCATCCCGGTTCAGTAGCGAACCTAGTGGCGCGTGCATGCTGCCTTAGGTGCGTGCTCGAGTTCGTTTTTTCCTCGTTAGCGCGGCCCCGTTGCAACACTTTTGGGGAGCAACATTGTGTGCCCGCCCATAAGTATATTTTCTACAATCAAGGATTTTAACTATTTGTAACAAATATTGCTGTCAGCAGATACAAAACACCAAAATGATAACCATAAACTTAAGCAAATGATTCAAGACTCTAATGACTCCCATACATCAACTAATAAGTTTAGATAGTACTACTTACTATAAAGATTGATCTATATACAATACAAAAGAAAAAATAAATAGTAGGAACCCCGATAATGTCAATAGTTCAATAATATAGCCTCAAATGGAGGTCTGCAAAAAGAATATGGTCATGATAACCACGAAGATGTGCCCAGCCCTTCGACAAAATCAAGCCTTCTTTGGAAAGTAAGTTTGCTTTCTCATTGAAATACCTAGAAACATGTGTGTAGTGTATCTCCTCAAAGTGGCTATCTGATCCTGAATATGTCTTTTCCAATGAGATAATAGTGGAATCTGAAGTTGACGGACTCCTATGAGCCAATTTATAATAGTAGAGGAGTCCCCAGTTAACTGTAGCGAAATGATCTCTTTTCTTCTGGAAGTCACTAATGCTCCCCAACATGCAAGGAGTTTTGCACGAGTATTTGTACCTACACCATATCCCATACTCAATTCGAAATGTAATCCTTGATTAATCAATACATATACTCCAGCTCCACAAGAACCACCTTGTTCAGCTCTGTAAAACAAAACTACCTGTAAATGAGAAATAAAAGCAGGAAACTGAAAATTCAATGAGTGTGTCTTCACTCTACTCAAAGGAGCACTTGTAGAAAAAAAGAGACATATGTGAAAGCTCCCAGCAATGTGAAAATAGTATCACCAAATAGTATCAAGCATTGATACCTCCAGAACCCCCAAAGAAAATGCGTGGGAAAGTAAATAAATTTGCGATAGAACCCGTGCCACTGATACAAAAATTATTCCAATGTGTCCTTAGTCCGTTGTCCCACAACCTAAAATCTAGAAGATACTTCATCCCAAAATTGTAGAGTAACCAGGCATTGGCGAAAAAATGATCCATGGTATTTGTAGCTGCATAGAAAAATGGACACGTCTTTGGCCCAAGGCCTCCTCCATGCCAGTAGTTATCACTAGTGAGTATGCAATTTTGTAAATCCATCCATAAAAAAAACACACGATTTTAACTGGTATCTCCCATCACGAAATAGTTTAGTGCCACCACCAATGCAATAGGATGATTATAGGAGGAAACGATTGATAAGTATGCCTGTCCAGTCTTAATCGCCCCTGTAGAATTATGAAAGCCCAATCTAATTCATCATTTTCAACACACAGGCTGATACCAGCATCTGAGCTTTCTGCTAAATATTGATCCCAAAAACTAGTATCTGTTATAGAAAGGTTTAGAGCTTCAACACCGATCCAATACGAACCCACAACCATGTCATTCTCTCTGTTACGTTCCTAATTAATATAATAAATGTATTTTGATGTATAACTTGAAGAGTGTGTTCAGGAAGAATGTAAATCCGAGAGGTTCCAACAATGGGGTCAACCCCCACCCTAATATAGAAACCATTTCCAACTTGCCAAGTAAACCAGTGATTGAGCAAGGGGAAAGAGTCAACCAATCCAGACCAAACAGAGGAACACTGTCTAGGTTACTTTTGGATCCCTATGATCCACTCAATAACTGAAGAATGTTTAATATATTTATCTCTGATCACCAAACTCCATAGACCGAAGTCGAAAAGGACACGCCAAATACTTTTGAGATTAAGGGCGCTATTGAACCATAATATATTTCAAAATCCCCATCCACCCTGTTCCATAGGTAAAGAAACCCTCTCCCATGCCTTCCAAGTGATAGCTATGTTTCTCTGGAGTAGAGTTCCAAAGGAATTTAAAGGAAAGCTTCCTTATCATATGCAAGATAGAATGAGGGACATTTGCTAGTGTAAGCCAATACAATGGAAAATTAAGAAGAACAGAGTTTAACAATATCAGTCTGCCACCGAGTGATAATTTTCTAAATGTCCAATAGGAAATTTTAAATTCAATCTTATGTATTAACCATTCCCAATCCGCAATGCGATAGTCGTTTGGTTTGAGAAAAAAAAAAAAGTAAAAGAAACCTCGATTTAAATCTTGTGCCTCTAGAGGTACGCAAGTTTTGATTTGTTCATGAAGGGTTTCTGAAGTATTTAAAGTGTAAGAACCTGACTTGGGGAAAATGATCAACATACCTGAAGCATTGCAAAAAATATCTAATATGGATTTGTAGATTGTCCACTCGCTAAATCGCCCAATGCCGAACAAAAGTAAATCATCAACAAACAAAAGGTGAGTTACATAGTGATGTGCAGAGACCTTTATCCCCTGTAAGTGCTCGTCATATTTTTCTTGTAGAATAAGGTGGCTCCTTGTATATATAAGTATATAATAAAGATAAGGTATTGTAGGAAGCGTACAAAATCAAGTGTAGTGAAAGTCTCCTTGATAACTTCAATCCTGCACTTCTAATAATCAAGAGAGGCCACCTATAGCTGGTTATTACCTCTACACCATTCAATAATAACAGATGAGTCACCAATGACCAATAATTCTTTCAACCCAGCTGATGTAGCAAAGGTGAGTAGCCCCCATAATGATAGTAACTCCGCCCTTGTATTACTACCAATGCCACAACCAAAGTAACCTTCAAAATAAGTGCCACTATTTAACTTGATGTGAAAACTGGCTCCACGGGGAGATTGCATTGCTCCATCAAAATAGCCCATAGGGAGAGTAAATTCATTAACAGGAGGAGCAAAATTTTTAGCCCTTTGATCTAAAACTTTCAGCAAAGGGAAAGTGATAAATCTGTTCAAATAGGAAACTGCCCGAGCAAAACTGAAAGGGAAGTCCTCGGAGAGTATGATATTTCTAAAATGCCACATGCCCCATAGAAAAATTAGAGGGAAATAAGGGTGTTTCCTCTTAACTTCAAAGCAATTTGATAGTGCTAGATCGAGTGACAGATAATGCCAGTCAAATTGAATGTTCCACCAAATAGAAATATCCTCCAAAATCTGCCTCGTGACTTCACTCAAAGAAAACATGTGATCTATAAGTTCGAGAGCTTGATAGCATAGAGGACAGCAAATCGACCCTCTTCCACCACGTTTAACGTAATTCTCCCCTGTGAGTAATCGGTTGTTCAAATCCATCCAAATAAAAACTAGTATTTTGAGTGGAGCCTTCCACTTCCATAACCTGTCTATCCACCAACAGAACTATGACTTAGTAAATAGTGAAGCAATCGCCAAATATGCCTCTGATGTGTTTATGTCTCCACAAGATTCCTGCCATGACCACAGAAGCCTGTCTAAGCTATTCGTTAGAGTAATACTAGCATGTGACAACCCCAGTACATAAGAATCCCAATTAGTGGCTGCGGTCCCACCTAGTCCTATATCCGCTGCAGATAACTAGTGTTGACCCCTGTAAGAAGGAATCAATTTGTTCACCTAATTTAAATGAAATAAACCCCTATCATGTAGAAGAATAACAATATGATCAATAATAGTAGCTCCAACACCCATAACTAAATCCATCCCCACCCTGACTTGAAAACCATATCCAACTTGCCAGCATATCTACCTCAATAAAACCACTCCACATATTGGAGAAACCAGTGTTAGGGTTATGAACCTTCTGAATCCACTCAGAAATCAAGATATTTTTCAAATACATATCACGAACAATGGTCCCCGAAAGACCTAGATGTGATAGTTCCCGCCAGAGGATTTTTAAATGTAAGGGTGAGTATGTCCAAATTAGATTCCTTATACCCCACCCTCTAGCCTCCTTGGGACAAGCCATTTTATCCCATGCAACCAAAGTTGGAATTTGATGGGCATTTGCCCATTTTGGAGCATTTTTCCCATCAAATACCATAATTTTTTTTGTTAGAATGTTTTGTAAGACGTTTAATTTTTTTTACGTTTAATATTTTTTTGAAAATGTCATTATACCTATTATCTATATTACGGCTGCCTAGGAGGTAACTGTAGGAGGTCCTTGCCTGAGGTCATAATCTGTGAATGATCCTAGAGGCTGGGCCCTTCCAGATGAAGGTTGGGTTGATAGTCTACATCGGACAGTTTCGAAGTCTCAATGTGCAGTCTGTTAGGTGTTAGGTAAATTATTAACTGTTGATTAAATGAAAAAATTAATGAACCATGGTCTATGGTGAACCATGAATCAATGATGGCCTAAGGGCCAGGCCCAATTCCAAATCTCTAATGGACTAGTATTAGTAATTCTCAAACCGCAACCTGCAAGGCCTCAACTTGCAATTGCAAGTATACAATGGCCCTAGATTCTAGACTATTTTCTCATTCGATCGCAACCCATTGGAGTCTGGACTGTTTACTCACTAGTTCAAGCCTCGGCTTCTTGGTAAGATTACCTCATTTTGTTTTCTAGGAACTAGGGTTTTTGTTATTTGTTAAGCACATTTTGACTAACCATTTGTACTGTGTGAAATTTGAATGTGCACAGGGCTCAACCTCCAGGGATATCTTACAAGTTATGAGTTTTTGAGGTTTTGAACCTTTTTTAGCTAGATGGTCAATGAGAGAAGGAGAGACTAACATAGTAGTAGATCCATGTTCCCTTGATTTTTTAGGTCGTAATAGCAGACTCGCAGGCTACATCCGCAAGGGTAAACAACTCTGCCATCCTCTACAGTTTAATTTTTACACTTTTTACACATTGACTCTATTTTGGGGGGGGGAGTTATTCATGGACATAGTGGTAACTGGTAACATTAATTCCACTTCCTTGATTGTTCACATTGGGTGCATGATGCATCAGCATGGAGACTCAGAGAGGGTTGGTTTCGATGGGTGTTTCTTCCCCCATGCATGATGCAATTCTATATGCCTATAAGTTATTATTCTAGTTTCTCTGTCTTGAGCTAGTTTTCGGTTTATCAATTTGATTTTTATCATGTTCAAATATTATGTCATTGAAATTGCATGTTGCATATTAGCTTGATCTCTAGTTTACTGAGCTCCTTGATTGTAGCCATTGATTTAACCTATTTAGTCTTCCCTTTGGATAAGGAATTCAAGCTTTCAATCACAATTCTACTACGAAATGACATCAATGTGCTCATCCCTTCAACATAAATTAAATTACGTTAGGTCTGTAGAGGCTTCCCGGTCCGATATGGTTAGTGTAAGGTAGTTGCTTATAGTGTTATTTGTATATCTTAAACAATTTTGAACTCCCTTATTCATGGCGAGAGAACCCCGTGAATCTTCTTATTACAAGACCCCTTCATTACCCACTTTCCATCATATCTTACATATTTTTCGGCAATGAATTATTCACTCATGGGCTTGAGTAAAAAGCTTGAGAAACGAATGAATAGGGCTTCAAATCATAATTGTATCACGTCTCTCAATACTCTTTAGACATGTGCAAGTTACATGTTTGATTAGCTTACGGTTATGCCTCAAAGCCTGTTCACAATTTCAATGTTCATTTTGATTATATTGAAGATAACAAAGCATTTGATTAACAGTCAAGTTTCATGCATCCTTGAGTAAATTTATAATAAGTTGTATTTTTTCAAAAGCAAACTAATATACTCAACTTTTGGTGTGAAACCCAAGAAATGTAAAATGGCATTTTCCCAATAATCCTTCCCTTCATTTTCAGAGAGTTGAAAGAACCATATTCTATGGTGATTTACACAAGTTAGATACTGGGTTCAAACCTAACAAGATATTTTCCGTTTTAAATTTCCCATCATACTGAGATAAGTTACATGTAGCAAACCAAAGTTCACAAAAATTCTATAAATTTCATTTCAGCAGGTTCCAAGCAACTTTAAAAGATGCATGGTTGATTTCAGTGCAAATCTATAAAAAGCTGACAATTAGATTCAAGGTCATTCTTGAGAAGTTGTTTAATAAAAACATATTATGTTTGGTTTCCTATTCATGCAGGGTTCTATTAAGTGACTTCCAAAGATAGAGTAAACTAATTTTCGCAAAAAACTTTAGAAATTTGTGATAATTTATTGATCATTGCTCAATTTCATGTTGCAAAATGGTTTGATGTCTATTTCATCTACTTGTGGAAAGTAGCCTTGATAGAGTTGAACTATAGTTAAGATTCATGATGAGAAACATTAAGCACGTAAATATTTTTCAGAAATATAGTCTTTTGAGTTTCAGTAATCTTTTCAACAATGAATTTATGAATCTTTTAGAAAGACTAGTTTCCATGGATTTTTATTCATCTTAGATTATTCTGTTCTTTATCATGATTACTATGTTTTTTTTATCATGAGGAGAAACACAAGTAACATTTAGGGATCTAAAAAGAGCCGGCTGCATCTATGTATTTTTGGTTTATAACTTTTGTTCAAGATATTAATTGAAAAATTCATTGCCCCTCAATCCTCCTCAAGTGTTAGGATTTAACTCCACACTGTTCACTGCTTCCATTTTCAAAATGATTTTATCTTTTGGTATTTAGTGAATGGTCCAATTTTCACATATTAAGTTTTTGACAGTTTTAGAGTATATCGTTGTTTACAAAACCAATTGAAACATTGCTCATAGCATTGGAGGTGTTTTTCATATGGTAAGAAATATAATATGTTAATGTATGGAACTTAAAATGTTTTTAATGGTTTTTTGAAGGCATATTGTAAAAATGGAATAGGTGGAATAACTTTATGCATTCAAAGGTTGTTTTTCATTATTTCCTTAATGTCTATCTCTAGTCAAACTCCAAGGACTCGACTCATTTAATTATTATTATTTCCTTAATGTCTATCTCTAGTCAAACTCCATGGACACGATTCATTTACTAATAATTAGTGTAAAAATCCGAGGACTCATTCATTAACAATTAGTGTAAGGGAAGTGTTTTTAATGCACTAATAATTAGTATACAAAATTACAGGGAAGTTTTTTTAAGAAGGTTGTAATTGTTATAGTTTAAAAATGATTGTACAAGAATAAAATCTTTGACATTATTGAGATTATAAAACTAGTTTAAGATGTAGTTGCGCAAAGGAAATAATCTTAGGGAAAGGTCAAAGAATGTTAACATTCACCTCCTAAGGGTTATATTAATCACAAAGCATTCAAAATACTCAAGAAAGAACTCAACATGGTTTACCAAAGGAAAAAATATTAGAGAACAAGGATATTCTCGAGAAATCCTAGTTGTTAATATAGAAAAATGTGTAATAGCTATGTTGAGTCATAAAACGTTGCTAGTTACACAAATGTGCATGCTAAGATGCCATGGGTTATAAAGGATTTTCTTTTAGAAAGTAGAGAATAAAGACAACAACACTGTATGCAATGAAATAAGTTGCTCTTAGCAAGCACAAGTAGCCATAAAAATGTCTCACATCCCTTGAATTGACTTATCTATATTGGTTTGTAATTTAGGTTTCAACTAAGTAACCTTAGGAGCTAATAATTGATTCAAACAACATTCAATAGTAAGGTGAGAAAACAAGAAGACCCAATTCACATTTTGCAACAATGAACTTATCTATATTTAGGAAGACCCAATTCACATTTTGCAGGACTGAACTTATCTATATTGTTTTGTAATCTAGGTTTCAATGAGTGTTTTTGAGTTCTATAATTTAGGTTTTAGTGAGTATTTTTTGAGTATTTTTTTAGTAAATGTTTGATTCGAAATTCAAACACTATACAATCGTAAGATGGAAAATGGGGATTTTAATCTTAATAATATAAACAAGTGTCAATTATTTTCATTTGAATTGATTTGAGAGGATTAGTAATATTGACAAAGCTATCATACAACCCTCATTGAGCATGTCGATGTAAAAACTAGTACATGCATGGAATAACTCAGGCGCCTAAGAAAAATCATGGCTACCTATTGTGAGAATTATTAGTTTGTGATAGGACTATGAGGAAAAAGTAATGGAGCATTGGGTGCTATTTCTTAACTTCATTAACTTTTTGATCATCGAGACACTCTTATAGTATGGTCACATGGAGTTGGCGTGGGTTTAAATACTTCCCTAGCTCGTCATTTTCTATGTGTACTATGTAATCAAGGAATTAATGCAGAGTAAACGGATTAGAATAGAGTTCTAAACAAAGAATAGAGTTCTATCTCTAGTTCAAAGGATTGAGGTGTATGAGGAGAAAAAGAGAAAATCCACTTCTTGCTCCCACCAATACTCCATTTGTTGTTGTCCTTTATCCACATTTAGTTCATTTTATACTACCAAAGTCCAACACTAAAACGTAACCACAAAGCGTAAAAAAAAAGTATGATAAGTAGATTCTAGTGAAATTCCAACACTGCATGAAACCAAATGTATCCCCGACTTACCACGCACAGCATTCCACAAAAAAACAAAGATGATATCCCTGATGTGTAATAGAATGCATTTAGGAACCTTTGCTAACGTGAACCAATACACTGAAAAATTGGACAGTATTGACTTAATAAGAGTAAGGGGACTTCCTATGGATAATTTCCTATGATACCAACAGTTAATGTTCAACTCAAACTTTTTTCTGTATCCACATCCAATCAAAACTTCATTGGGCCTTGTGATTTTGTAGAGATGCATTTACTTATTACGGTAAAGATGAATGAATAACAATAAATTTAATAAATAATGGTTGTTATGCATTGAGAATATGGCAAGTATACCATAAAGATAGGGTTTTAATGATGGTCATTGTTCATTGGCTATCCTTAAAAAGTAAATTTTACACAATAACATTAATATTTCCTGTATGCGAACAACGTTAATATCGAATACATTTATTGACCACAGAATAAATAATAGTTGTGGATTTTCATTGACTATAATCCAATTGGTACATAATATAACATCCAAAGTTGTCAATAAACAAACAACACATGGCATGATTGGGCAGCGAAAGTAAATCTAAAGCCATGAACAACACATGGAAAGCTTCTGGCAGCACTATTTGTACTTGAGAAATGAATTCAAAGATTCAGAATTCTGATGAGATAATAATTACGATAAGGTAGAGAAGAAGATGGGCTTTTTTATGGTTAGGAGTTAATGCT
This sequence comes from Larix kaempferi, assembly GCA_027924585.1. Classification (NCBI taxonomy): domain Eukaryota; kingdom Viridiplantae; phylum Streptophyta; class Pinopsida; order Pinales; family Pinaceae; genus Larix; species Larix kaempferi. Next base: position 6,267,951 of record BSBM01001068.1, on the reverse strand, counting down.
CATTCACTTTTTAAGTGCACTTTTGAATTTTGAAAGTTAGAGTAGTATTTCTATTATTTTTTAAAGTACTTTATATAAAAATATTAGATAAATAAGTCATTTTATGTTTAAGATACTATTAATAATTCAATAGAAAACAAAAATGATATTAGAAAAGAATATTATTTTTTATATGATTTATTAAATTGTAATTGGTATGACAATAGAGTGATGATGATTGTTTATCTTTATTAAAATTAATTTTGATTTACTAAATTTTAAAAAGTGTAAGAATTAATTAGGTAATTTGAAAACTTTAGTTTTATGTTTAAAAATAAATTTAATTTTAACTGATTTACTGTATATATTGAGAAAAACTATAAAGATTTACATTCTTATAATGTGATGAGTTATAAAATTAGGAAAGTTCTTGAAATTGAAAACTTTAATTTTATATATGTTTAATATTGAGAAAATATATAAAGAATGAAAATAATTGTACTTTTATAATTTGATGAGTTATAAAATTAGGAAAGGAGGATTTGAGGAGGATGAAGAATTGAAAAATAATTTATGATGATGATGATGATGATAAATTGAAAATTAATTGATGATAATGATGAAATTTTATATATGTTTAATATTGAGAAAATATATAAAGAATGAAAATAATTGTAGTTTTATAATTTGATGAGTTATAAAATTAGGAAAGCCAAGTTTGATGCTGATGATGCTGATGATGCTGATGAATTGAAAATTAATTTATGATGATGATGATGATAAATTGAAAATCAATTGATGACGACGATGATGATGATGATGAATTGAAAATTAATTTATGATGATGATGATGATAAATTGAAAATTAATTTGATGATGATGATGATGATGATGATGATTTGAAAATTAATTTATGATGATGATGATAATAATAAATTGAAAATTAATTTATGATGATGATGATGATAAATTGAAAATTAATTGAAAGATTAGCATAATATTTTAAAAAAAGAATGCTTCTTTATTTTATATTAAGTAATTTAATATTTGTAGTTATGTCAAATTATTGATATGATTATGATGACGACGACGACGATGACGATGACCTTAAAAGGAAAAGGAGTCACTTGGTTTTCTTTAGAAGTTTTTTGTATTCTCAAATGTTTTGAAATCACGCTCTAATGTGGGTGTATGCATGACATTATATGGAAAAGTGATATTCGTCTTTAATGATGACATCGAAAACCACCATTGGGACCAACATGGACCTTTTTTTTGTAATTTAGTATTTACTTTACATCACAATAATAGTTACATAGAAATATAGTCCAACTGAGGCCTCTCACTGGGAGAAATCAACCCAGGTTTGTAGTGTTTTGAGATGAAAACAAAATGACAAAAATTTCCCTAATAACCTCTACTAGAATCCATACATAGGATTGGTAACCACTGTACATACTGATATTTAAGCTAGCAAAAAGACTGTGATATACAAGACTGATTATCCAACCGGGCCAAAACATATCAAAAGCATAAAGACAAGAGTTCTATTTGGAGGGGATAACATCCATTCATAGCTCGAGGCTCAAGGGTGTCCACTTCAGGGCTCGAGATTTCGTGTTTGATCTTACTAGTGATGGTCATTATAGGTCCAACTATCTGCATACGACTTTCACTTTTCTCAATTTGTTCTTCTTCCTTCACCATAGACGGTTTATTGACCCAAACATTTTCTGCCGCAAGATACATCTCGTTCACCACCTATGCCTCTGGTCCCCAACGGACTACACCATCATCCCCAACAACCACGAGCAATGGTGATGGGAGGCCGAAAAGCTCAACGATATCAGCACATGAGTTAATTATGGTTTTCACATGATGACCAATTTCCTGGATTCAAATATTCATATCCTCCTCAACCTCCCTGACATCATTCTAAATTTCCAATAAGACATCTGTCATTGCTGCAAGGTAACGAGCTATTCCACTGCCACTTGGTCCTTGTGAGAATTCATGGAATCCAGAAACACGCCTACTAAGGGATTTATGGCATTCTTAAACCATGTTGCACCTTTCTTCTACATGCACCCACTCATAGTTTACCTGTGAACCATCACTATGAGCTTGCAAAGGCATCAAATAATCACTGGAGCACAAAAATCCAAGGATGAAATGGGTAGGAATGAAAACGTTATCGTCTTCCGCTGAGGTGTTAAAACATAATCCAGAATTGATTTCCATATTAACCACACCATGAATGCAACTGTGCGAGATTGTCATTTCTTCTCTCAAGGAAGGAAAAGGATCAATGTTGCACAACCAACGAAGTAGCCAACGATGCAACCTCACTCCTCGTATTATCCTCCTCATTATGCCCCGTGCTATCATCATAAATTCCTATCTTTTTTCTGCCTGTCACCCCATCTAGGAGACCAACATGGACCTTAAAAAAGAAAATGAATCACTTGGTTTTCTTTAGAAGTTTATTTATATGCTCAAATCTTTTGAAATTGTGCTCTAATGTGGGTGTATGAAGGACATTATATAGAAAAGTGATTTTCGTCTTCAGGACTGGTGCAAGGTAATGATACCCACTTATGGCACATTAGTTGCAATGGCATGTTGGAAAAATAGAAATATGATCATTAAAATGAATTATTATAAGTACCTACAAATATTTTTAGAATTAGGTGTAAAAAGATTAAACGTAGAAAATAGGATCACCTTCCGGAAATATATAACTTTTATTTATGGAAAAGTGGTATAACCACCCCAAAATGTCATTATTCTAAGATTGGTATGTTATTTTTTATTTAAAACGTAATGCGTATGTTCACGTTGGTCCACTAGTTTGTTATGTAAATTGTCAAATTACGAGGAAAACAAAATGTAGAGGCGTAGCCAATAGATAGATATTGTGGAGGGCTATTCTTCAAAAAATTTAAAAGTTTATTTTATATTTTTTTTAAATTACGAAATTTAGTGAAGCCCTAAAACAACATGGTTGAGCATTGGTCCACCATATCCTGGTCTTAACATAATCAATCAACTTTTTTTTTTATCTTGTAGGTATTCGTGTACTCTTGTGCGTGTTCTTTTTCGTTTTCGAAATATGTAAGCAATAAAAAATTATAGCCCAAATAAACGACCTATGTTTTTTACAAATTTGACATGAGTGCAGTTAAAAATGAATTAAAAATAGAAAACAATAACAAATCTATTCAAAAAATATATAGTTAGAATCTACACACAGAGCTTGACAAGTGTGTGCAATTTCATCAGTAGTGCACAAGTGGAGCATATTCGGAACTAAGAGTGAACAATATGATATTACAGAAATTGACATGTTCTTCCATAACTCAGACCAAGCCTCAAGGTTTGGAAATCCAAATATAGTACCAAACCTGCAAGGGTGCCAAAAAAAAATTGAATCTAAACACGCGTGCACACAAATGTGTGCACGCATACTAGCGCGCACATGTAGATGCACGCACACATAGATGCACACACACATAGATGCGCGCACGCATTGCTGTGTGCACGTGTTCATTTTGACACCTTCATTTTTTTCTATCTCTCCCTCAACCCCCCCTCCGTATCTATAACCCCCCCCCCCCCCCTCTTCCTATCCACCCATTCCCCCCATCTCTTCCACTATGCCCAATCCCTCCTCCGTCACTCACCCTTCTCTTCTCTCCTTAACCAAAAGGGTTAGGATATTTATTCATCCATTTCCATGAATAACACCTAAATCCATGACATAGGATTTCTTGAGGCTAGCCTTGATTCCAAGTATGAATATGGGTGTAGCCATTCTAATGTCTTAGATTCTAGGTATGGGTGTTTGGGCCCTATACATGGTTCAGGGATGGAACCTTGGCTTTAAGCCCTAAAATAAGAATTTAATCATCCAAGTTCAAGAACAATGCCTTAGTCCACTACACACGACCTCTCAAGCATATCATATGTTATGGGTAGCAATACTAATGATAATAGGAATCTAACCCCTATAACCATTGACATATAACCCTTATCACCAATATACCATATAACCCCTAATCATTATAATCCCTATCTAGTAACCCTTATAACCCACAAATCCTATAATATGTATATATCACTAGCTCGCATTAACCTCTTATACATATAAATATTCATCATTATAACCATAAATCCATGACCCCTATATCTCAATCCTCAAACCCTTGACCATTAGTGCCTAGCCATTGCAAACCCTAGTCCTTAGTACAACTAACCATTATAACTCTTGGCCCACTATAATCATAAACTAGTATAGCCCCTAAAACTCCTAAATCCTAACACATAATGATATATCCCCATTCCCTAACACTCAAATATCCCTTAACCCCTATAATCCTAACCACCTAATCCTAACCTATAAAGTGTATAGTCAAATAAAAATTAACCCTAACCCTTATAACCTCTAATCCTCATCAACCCTAAACTCTATCATCAAACACCCAACCCTTAAAACCTATAACCCATAGCCATTTTAGAGAGATAGTCAGAGAGAGAGAGAGAGAGAGAGAGATTGGAGGTTGGGGGCTTAGAGAGAGAGACATAGAGAGAGAGGGGGGGATTGGGGGTTAGGGGATTAAAGAAAGAGAGTGAGAGGGACATAAAATGGTGGTTATGGGTTTCATGAGAAACATTAAGAGATTGGGGGTTAAGTGTTTAGAGAGAGAAAATGGGGGTTAGGAATTCAGAGAGAGAAAGAGGGAATGGAGGTCAAATGTTTAGAGAGAGAGAGAGATAGAATTAGAGGTATTGGGGGTTACAGGTTTAGAGAGAGAGAGAATGGAGTTTATGGGTTTATAGAAAAAGAGGGAGAGAACGGGATAGATTGGTGGTTAGGGGCTTAGAGAGAGAGAGAGATTGGAGCTTTTTGGTTTAGAGGGAGGGAGAGAGAAATTGGTGGTTAGGTGTTTAGAGAGTGTGAGAGAGAGAGAGGGAGAGAGAGGGGGGGAGAGAGAGGGAGCGAGAGATAGAGATAGGCTAGAGGTCAGGATTTTGGAGAGGGATAAAGTGAGAGATTGGTGATTTGAGGTCTAGAGAGAGAGAGATAGACTGGAGGATAAAGGTTTAGAGAAAGAGAGAGAGAGTGAGAGAGATTGAAACTTAGGGGATTAGAGAGAGAGAGAGATTAGTGGTTGGGAGTTTAGAGAGAGAGATTGGAGAGTAGGTGTTTAGAGAGAGAGAGATTGGTTGTTAGGGGTTTACAGAAAGATATATTGGGGCTTAGTGGTTTAGAGAGAGGGAGAGAGTGAGACAAAGAGAAATATTATGGGTTAAGGGTTTATAGAGAGATATTTGTGGTTTATATAGAGAGAGAGAGAGATAGAGATTGGGTGTTAGGGGTATAGAGAGAGAGATTGTGGGTTAATGGTTTAGAGAGAGATAGAGGGAGAGAGAATAATGGTTATGGTTTTAGGAAGAAGACAGAGATATTGGGGTTAATGGTTCTGAGAGAGAGAGAGGGTTAGGGTTTTAGAGAGAGAGAGAGAATAGACGTTAGGGGTTTAGAGAAAGAGATAGAAAGAGTGAGATTGGGGGATTTGGGTTTAGAGAGAGAGAGAGGGAGACTAGAGGTTAGGGGTTTAGAGAAAGAGAGGGAGAGAAAGAGAGAGATTGGTGGTAAGGGGTTTAGAGAGAGCAGAGATTGGTGCTTAATGGCTTAGAGAGAGAAAGAGAGAGAGATTGGTGGTTAGAAATTTAGAGAGAGAGAGAGAGAGACTAGATATTAGGGTTTTAGAGGGAGAGAGAGAAAGTGAGAGATTGGTGGTTAGGTGTATAGGGAGAGAGAGAGATATTGGGGTTTACGGTTTTTAAGAGAGAGAGAGAGAGAGGGAGGGAGATTAGGGGTTATAGGTATATAGAGAGAGATTGGAAGTTAGGTGTTAAGAGTTTAGAGAGGGAGAGTGAGAGACAAATAGAGAGTGGAGGTTAGGGGTTTAGAGAAAGAGAGAGAGAAATTGGAGAGATTGGAAGTTAGGATTTTAGAGAGAGAGAGAGAAAGATTGGCGATTAGTGGTTTAGAGAGAGAGATGTTGGGGCTTAAGGGTTTAGAGAGATAGAGAGATTGGGGGATAGGGGTTTCGAGAGAGAGAGAGATTGAGGGTTAGTGGTTTAGAGAGAGAGAGAGATTGCATTGTAAGGGATTAAAGGGAGAGAGATGGAGGGAGATTTTTTTCTAGGGGTATAGAGATAAACACAGAGAGATTGTAGCTTAGGGGTTTAGAGAGAGAAAAAGAGGGATAGATTTGAGCATATGGGTTTAGAGAGAGAGAGAGAGATTGGTGGTAATGGGTTTAGAGAGATAGTTAGAGAGAGAGAGAGGGATTGGAGGGTACGGGTTGAGAGTGAGAATGAGGTTGGTGGTTAAGGTTTTTGAGAGAGAGAGAGATAGAGATTGAGGGTTAGGGGTTTAGAGAGAAAGAGAGAGATTGGATATTAGGGGTTCAGAGAGAGAGATTGAGAGAAATAGAAAGAGATTGGAGCTTAGGGGTTTAGAGAGAGAGAAAGAAAGAGACTGGTGGTTAGTGGTTTAGAGAGAGAGATATTGGGGTTAGGGGTTTAGAGAGAGAGAGGTAGAGGGAGAGAAATTGATGGTTAGGGGTATAGATAGAATGAGAGATATAGTGGGAGTTAAGGGTTTAGAGAGAGAGATTGGGGATTAAGGGTTTAGAGAGAGAGAGAGAGAGAAGTATTTGGGGTCATGGGTTTAGAGAGAGAGGCTAGAATTTAGGGTTTAGAGAGAGAGGCTAGAGTTTAGGGTTTTAGAGATAGAGAGATATTGGTTGATAGGTGTCTAGAGAGAGAGAACATGATAGAGATTGGGGGTTAGGTGTTTAGAGAGAGAGAGAGAGAGAAGGGGTTAGGATCATAAAGAGAGATATTGGAAGTTAAAGGGATTACAAAGAGATAAAAAGAGAGAGATTGGGAGTTATGGGTTTACAGAGAGAGAGAGATGGAGAGATACTGGGTGTTAGGGGCTCAAAGAGTGATATATGGAGAGAGATTGGGGGCTAGGGGTTCATATAGAGAGAGATATTGCATCTTATGGGTTTAGAGAGAGAGAGAGAGAGAGAGAGTGAAATAAATAGACTGATGGTTAGGGGCTTAGAGAGAGAGAGAGATTGGAGCTTCGTGGTTGAGAGAGAGAGAGATTGGTGGTTAGTGGTTTAGAGAGACAAAGAGAGAGAGATATTGGAGGTTATGGATTTAATGAGATATATATTTGAGACTAGGGGTTTAGAGAGAGAGAGAGACAGAGAGTGAGACAATTGGTTTTAGGTGCTTAAAGAGAGTGAGGGAAAGAAATTGGTGGTTATGGGTTTAGGGATAAACATAAAGAGATTAATGGTTAAGCATATATAGAGAGAAAGTGTGGATATGACATTTAGAGAGAGAGAGAGATTGTGTCACGTCCCCTCCCATCATTCCAAATCACAGGGGAAACATAACTGCAACATGGGGTTGTCTGATTCTTCTCCAAATCCATAAGACTAAATTTTTTCCATTTAAATAAAATGCACACTTAAATTATACAGCGGAATTAAAACATAATAATACACACACAACCTGGAATGCATCAACATATCTATCCCAAGCAGATGATGAATCACCATTAAGACAATCAATCCCATTCTTATGCTATGCACAAGCTTCATATCAACCATATTAAGATAATCATTTCATCTCATAAAATGAATAATTAACATTCAGAATTAACACATTGCAGAACACAGAATGCATATAAATTAAACCACAGAGAATACTTATCTTGAAATATAGATGTCCAAACAACTGGCTATGTGAGAGCAACGTTCCACCCAACCATAGGTCTCTGTCCAGCCTGTATTCTTTCAGCTGAGAGACCACCCCTGAGCTGGGTTGTGTATCCACTAAGGAGGGACTAGATGGGCTCACTCACAGCCATGGTTTCACTCAAAAACTATGCTAAGCCAACACACAGTTGGATTTATCAAACATACAAAAGACAAAGGAGGGAAATGCTAAGCCAGTGAGCTCAACCACAGAGCTACAAACATCTCAATATAATTCAAACAGTCAAGGCACCCACAATACCTACCTCACCCAACACAAGGAAGGTCCCCTTCTCTGCTACACAGTCCCTCAGGCATCCCTTCCCTCCAGTGCTATTCAGGGTGGGAATAGAAAGGTCCAGCTGCTAATTCCTTGAGATTCTAGCTTTCACTGGGTTTATCAAGCAAACCCAACCTCTATTCAATCATTCACACTTGGATTTCTCACAATTCTATCATCAAATAACTCAATCCCGTCACTGGATTTCTGGGCTATAAAAACTGGGATTTTCAATGGATTTCGGGGTATCTAATACTCTCAATTTCTCCCCAAGGTTCATATCTATGGATCCCCCATTGGATTTCACTGTCAAATACCAATTCTGGGCATTTATGGCACTTCAAAACGTGGGTTCTTGCAAAGTTGCGATTTCTGGTTTCTCTCCCTACTGGGCATTCGTAATGGATGAAAATTGATGTTGGGATCTTCAACAATGGAATGGGAATGAGGAAGAACCAATTACCATGAGGTAGAGTGACTTGTGGTAAAATAAAAATAGAGCCTATACCTGCCATACGAATTTCTGGGTTGCCCATGCTCCATTGAAGCCATGGACTGAATTCTTCAACAACTTCCTTACAACAAAATTAAATGTCAGCAAGGAAAGTCAAATGGGTTCTCACAATGACATTTGGAAGCATATGGTTCATCCCCACAACCCCCTCACCACTCCCTAGTGGAATACACATGGCCCCTTCTCATTCATTGCTTCCATAGCCATTTTTGGTATTTTATCGCAATATCAAATATTTACATCATCTACAATATTCCATGGCTTAATAGCTCATGGGTAATAAAATATCAAATACTTGTCCATTTTAAATAAAATATGAACATACACTAGCGGGGCCTTGGCCTTGAGCTCCACACTAAGGAAACATACATCGCATGTATACAATATTTACATAAAAGTCAATATATCATGATGGTCAAAAATGGGGTATTACATTCCCCTCCCCCTTAGAACAACACCATCCTCGGTGTTCTCAAAACTGAACAAAAATGAGAATGTCTCTCCCATGGCATCCTCGAGCTCCCATGTAGACTCATCAGGACTAAGGTGCTACCATTGGACCTTTACTTGCCCGATGGCTCTATTCCAAAGCAAAGTGACCTTCTTGTTGAGGATGCGCATAGGCTTTACTTGGAACTCTCCCTCGGGTTCCACCTGTATCACATTCCAATCAATCATACGATTAGGATCATGTACATACTTCTTAAGCAAAGATACATGGAAAACATTATGAGCTCTTATGTTAGCAGGCAATGCAACTCTATATGCAACTCACCCTATCCTATCTAGGATTTCAAATGGCCAACAATATATTGGTGACAACTCGGCACAACTCCCCAACTTGAGAGAACTTTTCCTTGGTTTCACTCTCAAATAAACATGATCCCCAATATCAAATTCCTTATGCACTCTTTTCAGATCTGCATAACTCTTTTGCCTTTCCTTAGTTTCTTTTAAATTCTCCCTGATCTTAGCAACTTCATGTTCCATTTCCTTGATCATCTTTGGCCCAAGCACTACCCTGTTCACCAGGATATCCCAATTCACTGGAGTCCTGCATCCTTTTCCCTACAATGCGTCAAATGGACTCATTCCCAATGATGCATGATGTCCATTATTGTATGCAAAGTCTACTAAGTGTAGGTAATCTTCCCACTTGGATGGTTTATCCATCACATACATTCTCAGCATGTCTTCAAGAACCTGATTCACCCTCTCAGTTTGGCCATCTGTTTGAGGATGATATGATGTACTGAAATTCAATCTAGTTCCCAATTCCTCAAATAATCCCTTCCAGAAATTGGAAGTGAACTTTATATCACGATCAGAAATTATTGCCTTAAGCAATCTATTCAATCTGAATATCTCTCTCATGAAGATATTTGCAATGTCATTAGCCTTGTGAGTGGACTTGACTGGAATAATGTGAGCTACCTTTTATAGATTGTCCACCACAACCAGGATTGAATCATGCTTCTTCACTGCATGGTCAAACCTGTTATAAAATCCATAGAGATCACTTCCCACTTCCATTCTGGAATGGGTAAGGGATGCAACAATCTTGTTGGATGTTGGTGCTCTGCCTTAACCTGTTGGCACTTCTGACACCTAGCAATGTACTCAGCTATGTCCTTCTTCATACCATGCCAAAAGTATTGTTTTCTTGCTACTGTTATAGTTTTTCGATATCCTAGGTGTCCAGGATATGACATTTGATGTATTTCATCCATCATGAGCTTCTTCAAATCTGCACTATTTGGAATATACAGTATGGTACTCTGATAGATGAGAACATCATTCTCACCCAGCGGATATCTTGCACATGATTCATCCACATTACCCTGCTGCAATTTTTCTTTAATTTTAAGGAAAGTTTCATCACTATTTTGGGCTTCAAGAACTCTTGTCTTCAAATTTGATTTACATACACTTAATGGTGCAACATGAAATTTTCTGCTAAGAGCATCTGCAACCTTATTCTCTTTCCCTGTTACATGCTTAATTTCAAAATCAAATTCACAAAGAAATTAATCCATCTAGCTTGCCTGGCATTCAAGTTTGGTTGGTCAAACAAATACTTCAAGCTCATGTGGTCTGTTCTAAGCTCGAATCTCCTTCCCATCAAATAATGTCTCCACATCTTGAGAGCATGTATTATATTTGCTAATTCTAAATCATGTGTGGCATAATTCTTTTCATGCTCTTTTAACTTCCTTGACTCATAGAAAATCACAAATCCTTCTTGCATGAGCACTCCACCTAGACCTTCAATGCAAGCATCTGTGCACACTACAAAATCCTTCTTTGGATCTGCTATCTTCAAAACAGGAGCGCTGGTAAGTAACTCCTTTAACTGTTGAAAGATTTTCTCACACTTTTTCAGACCATACAAACTTGATATTCTTTCTCTGCAATGAAGTAATTGGGTGAGCTATCTTGGAGAATCCTTCAATGAACCTTTTGTAGTAACCAGCAAGACCTATGAAAGATCTAACATCTGAAACATTCTTTGGATTAGACCAATCCATGATGGCATTAATCTTCTCTGGATTCACTGCAATTCCTTCTTCAGAAATGACATGACCCAAGTACTGCACCCTCTTTTGGTAAAACTCACACTTGCTTAACTTGACATACAGCTGGTGTTCTCTAAGGACTTGCAACACCATCCTTAGATTCTCCTCGTGTTCTTCTTCATTCCTTGAATAGACAAGAATGTCATCCAAGAACACAATCACAAACTTATCCAAATATTTGTTGAAGACACTATTCATAAGACACATGAATGTGGTGTTATATTTTGAGCATTAATTCAAAATGATCTAGGATCTTATCTGAGAGAATAACAAGCACAACATATCAATCATAAGAGACAATAGACACAGAGTTTCCTTGGGGGAAACCAAGAAGGTGAAAAACCCCAATAACTTCCTCAGAGATAGATAGAGCAATGATACAAAACCCAAGTACAAGAGATACTCTCCTTAGCAGCTTCTCCTCCTCCACTAGTGCACATCACTCAATGAGAGAGGTAGATGAGTAAGTGAATGATTAAATAGAGTGCCTCCCACACTCTATTTATACTTGACTTGACTTTCCTAATAACATAACAGGGCCGACTTCTCTAGGAGAGTCTAATAACCCATGGTAACTCAACCTAGGGCCGACCCCACACTTGGTGGTCTAATAACCCATCATATATAAGTTACGACACTTGCGACACTTGTAAATACAAATGATGACACTTCCGTATAGAGGAATAATAACCTCTCTTTAGGGATACAATATACATATATGAAATACATTCCGAAGTTACATATACATCAACATGTGGCAGGTGCATTGGTAAGACCAAATGGCACCACAGTTAACTCATAATGACCATATCTAGTTCTGAAAGCTGTCTTGTGAATGTCTTCTTCTTTAATCCTCACTTGATGGTACCCAGACCTCACGTCAATATTTGAGAACACTTTAGCTTCCTTCATTTGATCAAATAAGTCATCAATTCTTGGCAATGAATACTTATTCTTGACTGTTACTTTATTGAGCTACTTGTAATCAATACACAACCTTAAAGTCTCGTCCTTCTTCTTGACAAATAACATTGGTGCTCCCCAAGGAGACACACTTGGTCTGATATACCTCTTGTCTATTAACTCTTGTAGCCCCATCTTTAACTCTACCAATTTCGGTGTGCTCATTCTATAAGGAGCTTTGGAATTTGGTGCTGCCCCTAGGACGAGATCGATGGTAAAATCAATAACTCTCTTTGGTGGTAGTCCCGGAACTTCATCCGGAAACACATCTTGGAATTCTTGCAACAATGGAAAGTATTATATCCTTGGTCCTTTGTCCTCTGATGAATCTGACATATGAACTTCATATAATTGACAACCTTTCTTATAAAACTTTTTCAACTGTAAGGCTAAAATATGTCTTATTGAAACTTGTTTGGGAATTCCTCTTACAAATCTTGGTCTTCCCTCTTCATCAATATATTCAAGCGATTTCTCATAACAGTCCAACTTGGCTCTATGTCTTTCTAACCAATCCATTCCAATTAAGGAATCATAAGATCCTAATGGTAGTACATTTAATTATGCATGTGTGTGGAGTCCATTCAATTCTATGGGGCACTCCACAACTACCTCACTTACTTTTCTCTTGGTTCCTATGGCTAGTTGAACTAGCCAAGACTTATTGTGCTTTGATTTTGTAAGAGAACAACCTTCAACCACTTTTGGAGAAACATAACTATGAGTAGATCCTAGATCAATCAAAACAGAAATAGATTGCTTAGCAACCTTACCTTCAACTTCCACCACTAATGATTGATGGTCTGCCTGATGATTATCCAATGCTGTATAAATTCGAGGCGTTGCCCTGGCCATGTCCTCCACTGTAGCTGCTCCCTTTAAGTTGTGCAGCCTTCGGGGATTCTCCCTCCGATGTGGACAATCCTTAAGCATATGATTTTCTCCACATCCCCAACACTGAAGTGGTTCTTTAGATGTCTTTTCTGCTGCTACTGCTGGCTTGAATCCACTCCTTGCTTGTTGCCCCCGTGGAAAGGTTCTGGGCTGATTTTTGAATGGTGGCTTAAAGCCATTCTTCTTTTGATCAAACCTCCCTCTTGGATTTCTTTTCCATGCCGGGTTAACCTCTGATTTTCCTTTATTATGCTCATAGCAATGCATTGCCATTCTAATGGCTTCATCAAGACTTAGTGGGTTAACAAATTCAATCCTATCTCTGAAACTTTGAGGTAAACTCCCAAGGAAGCATTGGATTTTTACTCTCTCATCTTTAATGCAATCCACATACCTCAATAATTCCAAACATTTATGGACATGTTCATCCATAGATTTTTCTCCCAACCTGAGTTCATTAAACTTTTTTCTCTTACTGTCATAATACCTAGCAGAAAGGTATTTTTCCTTTAAGTACTTCTTAAATCTCTCCCAGCTGATCTTCCTTTCAGTGATCCCTTTCACTTGCAAGAGGTTATCCCACCAAATTGAAGCTCTACCATTTATATTGTAAATGACAATTTTGGCCTTTTCATTTCCTGAGTAGTCCCGAATTCTGAAATATTTCTTCATTCCAAGAAGCCATGCCTTTGCCTCTTGGACAGTCTTGTCTTCTCCATCAAATGTGGGAGGCCTTTCCTTCCTGAATTCTCCATGTGGGATGGCTTTGAACTTCTTTCTTCCATCAAATCTCCTGGGCATATGCCTTGGAATTCTTTGAGAACCTCTGGATTCACATGATCTGCTGGAAGAAGATCTAGAGGAAGGTGTTCTATGCGTTTTACTCACAAAACTCTTCCTTGGGCTTGGAGTCCTCTTCTTTGAACGACCTCTAGAGCGGCTCTCTGCATATCTTCCTTCTTCACCCTCATTGCTTAGGTTGGACCCAAGGTTTATCTTCTGATGCATATCGGTGAGGCTTTGCAAAATAGCAGCATTGAGTTGGTTTTGTTCTTCTTGAGCCTTCATCAACCTTTCATTGAAGCTCACCATGGTTTCAACCAAATTCCGAGGAGTTACTTGTTCCCTTCTCCCATTGGATTTAGTCTCAGCATCCCCTTCTTGCACATTTTCCCCTAGCACATCTTCATCGTGCTCATAAGGATCCTGAGCATCATTTATGGTCACCATTTTTCTTTGGAGACTCTCTTCCTATATGCTACTTCTGCTACACTATTAAATCTTATGAGCTGCAAACACTGTGCATTATGAAAATATTTGTTAGACATATTAGGAATGCTTATAGAAACATAAACAATCCATATTTAACATAATGAAACTCATGGAATCATTTACAGAGTTAATATGTCTTCATTTCTTTTTCACATTCATGCAATTCTGGAAATTGCCCATATTATCAACAATTTGACAAAACAGTCACTAGCACTTTTCTGCTCTAATTATCTATGATGTATGATAGCCCCATTCAAATTCTGATTATGTGCCATTATTCCCTGTTGGATAAGATTTCCAATGCCTATCACCATGCTCCATTCCTACTTCAGGTGTGGAAACTACATTACTTAAAAAATGACAACTTTTCCTGAAAAAAATTATGCACTTATAAAGTTACAAAATATCCTGAACTACCAACTTCAGCCACCTGTAGAAGCAAATCTAGAAAGATTCAGCAAAACATTTCTATCGGGAGAATTTATTCCATACAAGAAGGAACACTCAGAAACTCAAGGATCTTTGTTCTGATGCACCATTCATTTTCTATTAAATTTTGGGTTTGACTACTTTCCACTTTTCACATTTTCCCAAAATTTCCAATTTTGGGCCAAAAATAGCTATCTCCCAAACTGTGCATTTCTGGAAAATCTTTGTCTAATGTGAATTGTCTGTTTTCATGAGAATAAGAAATGTTGAGTTCAGTAAATTTCTTGAATCCTAATTACAGGGTCACTTTCATCCACTGCAAGCTTTTCAAAATTCCAAAAACGTGGCCCGGAATAGTGTTTTTTGGCCTTCACACTCACCCCTACTCCACATCCTTTGGATTTTGGCTCCAAGCTTCCAAACTTAACACTGTACTTGCTCCATGGCCGCTCCATATCAATTTTAGCTCAATCCGACCTTCTGTCAAGTGTTGGGACACCAATATGTAAAAGCCATTAATCCCAAATTTATGCCAAATTGGAGCATAATGGGCTCAGGATTCTCACTGGTTCATTCATGGCCTTCGTTAATGGCCTCAGAATGCCACTGAACTCACCCAATTCTGATTTCGCAAGCTCCTGTTATCCAAAAATCAATTTTCAGGCTATATATATATATATATATATTAACCTAAGCCCGCAACCCGCAACCCGAAATCCGAAATGCGGAATCGGGATTGCAGAAACCAAAATGCAATTTTTCAAAAAATTTGCGTTTCCGAAACCCAAAATGCGGAATCGGGATTACGGAAACCAAAATGCAATTTTTCAAAAATTTTGCGTTCCCTCAACCCGAAACCCGAAATGCGGAATCAGGATTGTGGAAACCGAAACGCAATTTTTCAAAAATTTGCGTTCCTGCAACCCGCAACCCAAAACACGAAATGAGGAATCAGGATTGCGGAAACCGAAATGCAATTTTTCAAAAATTTTGCATTCCCGCAATGCACAACCTGAAATCCAAAATGCGGAATCGAGATTGTGGAAACCAAAATGCAATTTTTCAAAAATTTGCATTCCCACAATCCACAATCCGCAATTCGCAACTATGGAACACCTCCATCCCTGCAACTTGTGGGGTTCATAACTCTTTCGTCCCTTGGCCAAATGAGACGAGTCTAGTACCATTGGAAAGCTGGTGGAGAGCTCTATGCAATGGTGTGATCCTCTGACACATCTGAGAACTCTGATCCTGCCATTTTTCCACTCCAAAATGATGCCCCAACTTCACCAATACCACGTTAAAACATTCTGTTAACTTCCTGCAAAATTAGAGTTTGGCCCAAGTATCCCCAATGCTACAACATGTGCTCTGACACCACTCTGTCACGTCCCCTCCCATCATTCCAAACCACAGGAGAAACATAACTGCAACATGGGGTTGTCTGATTCTTCCCCAAAGCCATAAGACTAAATTTTTGCCATTTAAATAAAATGCACACTTAAATTATACAACGGAATTAAAACATAATAACACACACAACCATCTATCCAAATAAGATGATGAATCACCATTCAGAGAATCAATCCCATTCTTATGCTATGCACAAGCTTCATATCAACCATATTAAGATAATAATTTCATCTCATAACATGAATAATTAACATTCAGAATTAACACATTGCAGAACACAGAATGCATATAAATTAAACCACAGAGAATACTTATCTTGAAATGTAGATGTCCAAACAACTGGCTAAGTGAGAGGAACATTCCATCCAACCATGGGTCTCTATCCAGCATGTATTCTTTTAGCTGAGAGACCACCCTTGAGTTGGGTTGTGTATCCACTAAGGAGGGACTAGATGGGCTCACTCACAGCCATGGTTTCACTCAACAACTATGCTAAGCCAACACACAGTTGGGTTTATCAAGCATACAAAAGGAAAATGAGGGAAATGCTAAGTCAGTGAGCTCAACCACAGAGCTACAAGCATCTCAATATAATTCAAACAGTCAAGGCACCCACAATACCTACCTCACCCAACACAAGGAAGGTCCCCTTCTCTTCTACACAGTCCCTCAGGCATCCCTTCCCTCCAGTGCTATTCATAGTGGACATAGAAAGGTCTTGTTGCTAATTCCTTGAGATTCCAATCTTCACTGGGTTTATCAAGCAAACCCAACCTCTGTTCAATCATTCACACTTGGATTTCTCACAATTCTGTCATCAAATAACTCAATCCCGTCACTAGATTTACGGGCTATAAAAACTGGGTTTTCCAATGGATTTCGGGGTATCTAATACTCTCAATTTCTCCCCAAGGTTCATATCTATGGATCCCCCATTGGATTTCACTGTCAAATACCAATTCTGGGGATTTATGGTGCTTCAAAATGTGTGTTCTTGCAAAGTTGTGATTTCTGGTTTCTCTCCCTGCTGGGCATTCGTAATGGATGAAAATTGATGCTGGGATATTCAACAATGGAATGGGAATGAGGAAGAACCAATTCCCATGAGGTAGAGTGACTTGTGGTACAAGAAAAATAGATCCCAAACCTTCCATATGAATTTCTGGGCTACCCATGCTCCATTGAATCCATGGTCTAAATTCTTCAACAACTTCCTTACAACAGAATTAAATGTCCGCAAGGAAAGTCAAATGGGTTCTCACAATGACATTTGGCAGCATATGGTTCATCCCCACAACCCCCTCACCACTCCCTACTAGAATACACATGGCCCCTTCTCATTTGTTGCTTCCATAGCCAGTTTTTGTATTTTATTGCAATATCAAATATTTACATCATTTACAATATTCCATGGCTTAATAGCTCATGGGTAATAAAATATCAAATACTTGTCCATTTTAAATAAAATACGAACATACACTAGCAGGGCCTTGGCCTTGAGCTCCACACTAGGGAACATATATCGCATGTATACAATATTTACATAAAAGCCAATATATCATAAGGGTAAAAAAATGGGGTATTACAGATTTTACATTAGAGATTTAGAAAGAGAGAAAGAAAATTAGACGAATTCAAGGTTATAGATTTAGAGAGAGAGAGAGAATGGAGGTAGAGGGAGAGAAGAGAGAGATTTGTGGTCTGGGGTTTAATGATAGAGAGAGAGATATTGGAGCTTAGTGGCTTAGAGGGGGAGATAGAAATTGGTGGCTATGTGTTTAGAGAGAGAGAGAGAGACTAGAGGTTAAGGTTCTAGAGAGAGAAAGTGAGAGATTGGTGGTTAGCGGTCTAGAGAGAGAGATATATATATATTGGGGGGTAGAGGTTTAGAGGGAGAGATATAGATATTGGTGGTGAGCAGTATAGAAAGAGAGAGAAAATGGTGGTTAGGGGCTTGCGGAGGAAGATATAGATATTGGGGGATAATGGGTTAGAGAGAGGGGGGGTTATGGGTTTAGATATCGATAAAGTGAGAGATTGGTGGTTCCATGTCAGGAAAGAGAGAGAGAGCTTTAGATATAGAGGTTTAAAGAGAGAGAGATTTGTGGTTAGGGGTAGAGAGAGAGAGAGAGAGGTGGATTGGAATTTAGGGGTTTAGAGGGACATATAGAAAGAGAGAGATTAGGTGTTAAAGGTTTATAGAGATATTGGAGGTTAGGGGGATGAGAGAGAGAGAGAGATTAGAGAATAAGGGTTTAGAGAGAGAGATTAGTGGTAAGGTGTTCAAAGAGAGAGAGATATTTGGGCTAAGGGGTTTAGATAGAGAGAGATTGGGGATTATGGGTTTAGAGGGAAATAAATAGATTGGAGGTTTGAAAAGAGAGAGAAATTACAATTAGGGGTTTATAGAGAGATGGATAAAAATTGGATGTTAGGATATTAAAGGGAGAGAGAGAGAGAGAGAGAGAGAGATTAGGGGTTAGGGGTTTAAAGGGAGAACCCATTGCCCCTATAACCCTTAAATAGTATCAATTTTAAACACTAAAATATATAACCTTTAACCCCATAACCTTAGCAAATCTTAACCTATAATCCTTATAACCCTAACCTCTACCACCTTTAACCCATATACACTATAACCCTTTAAACCCCTATATATTTCTAACTAATAAGCCCTATAATTCATAACATATCAACATCAACCAACACAACCCAAAAATGGTAACTTAAATAATCCCTAACCCATATACACCTTGTAATCCTATCACCCATAAACCCTTAACTCTAACACAAATAACACCTAACACTAAATTCTTGACCAATTAAACCCTTCCTAACCATAGAACTTATAATCCCTAGCCTCGTTGATCCTTTATGAACCCTACTATCTATCTTGAAATCATTTTTATAACCTTTATTTGTATGGTCTTTATAAGAATTTAGTAGTGTTAACCCCAAACACCTTAACCCTTAAATCCTAGTTAACCTAAAACACCTCAACCCTTAAATCCTAGTTAACCCAAAACAACTTAACCCCCTAACCCACAAGCTCTAAATCCCAAAACCCCTAATCCCAAAAAACCTTAACCCCCTAAACCACAAGCTCTAAATCCGAAAACTCCTAAACCCACTGAACAAAGCAACGTTTTGCAGAGGTGTGCATGCACTAGGAGTGTGTGCATGCTTCTAGCCCGTGCGCGCCTTTGCTGAACATGAAATTTTACAAATGAACTGTGCTCTTCTCCCGCGTGATTTTTTTGCTCATATCACAAAATTTTCACTCTTCTCACACATAAATCGACAATCACTTTCATTTTGGATTGAATTCACACACCCTTTGGAGTTTATTTGACAATTTGGATTGAATACACACCAGTTGGACTCTATTTGGCTCTTTGGATTGAATACACACCAACTGGACTCCATTTGGATATTTGGATTGAATACACAATAGTTGAACTCTATTTGGCTCTTTGGATTGAATTCCCATGTTGCTTGGACATACTTCTTACATATAGTGGATACATCAAAATACATTTTACATTTCAAGCAAAGAGAAATCCTTGAGGTAGGGTGACAATTTTTCCTTATGAATTGTATTTTAGTCTTCATTCACTTTGTTTGAATTGTATGTATTTTAGTTTTTCCTCATGAATGATATGATAAATGTATTTTAGTCTTCTTAATCTTCAACATAGACAATAAAAACATCTTACCACAAAAAAACTACAACATGCACCAAGCAATACTTTCAACCTTTCATAAAGATAATAAAAAAAACTTACTTGCATCATCACAAATAACCTTTCATATTACATAACTCCATCCAATACACAAACATTTGTTGAATTCCTCATGATTTCACTACAACAAATCACACAAACACCAAAAGAATCAAATTCGTAATCTTTAGGGGCGATTTTCCCTCATCCAAAACATGAAAATGAAGTGAGTAGGAGCTTCTCCTTTTATAGGAAATGTGCTCCTACTAAGACCCCATACCACCATCCAATACCATCTACTAACACAAACTATTATCAAAAAACCATGTGCCAAGTGCCAAGCTACCAAAATGAGGCTCATTGTACATTGTTTCAAGATGACAAGAAAACATCTCAAATTGAGGTCCTAGATGTGATGTTGTTATATCTAGGGAATTCTCAATAGCTTTTAAGATTATAAGAAAACATTCTCACTAGATGTTGTTGTACATTGTTTCAATATGACGACCACTTAAGGAAAAATGTTAAACAAGGACCCTACCATGGTATTAGACATAAAATGGGAAACCACAACCACACATTTAGAGAAAAGTGAGTTGCACTCAAAATGAGGGAATTCACCACACTACAATCCTATGTCACTAAGATGGATAGGAAGACCTTGATGCCAACCTAGGTTGGGTTGTGCATTGTTGAAACATTATTAAATCCCACATCAATATTTGATTGAATAAGTGTATGATCAACACCAGTAACACAAGCTCTATGCATGTACACACTAATGGGATGTTGATAGAAAAAAAGATCTTTGTTGCACCACTTCGATCATTTTTTGTGATAGTTGCAATGGCCTTATGCCACCTTCTTTCTTGCTACCATATTGGTTTTCTCTATATGTCCAATGTCAAGAAAACAAAACATACTTCCATGACCATAGTTTACATTGTAGACTTACGAAGATAACACACTTAGGTTGCACAGTACCCAATCAATTGCTACATTGAGTTTTAATAATCTTGCACATTATACAAGTGATAATCGTGGTAACAGTTTGTTTTCCTCATTTCACAATTAATAAATAATATATTATTTGGTTTTTTTTTGCAGGGGTGATATTTTTGTTTTGTTAAAAAACATATTGAATATGGGAAACAAACGTAACACTAAAAGAAAGTCTAGAAGGAAGGAGTTGCTTCCCGAAAAGGCCCATGAGATGAGAGAAAAGGCCAGGTTGTACATGGAAAAATGTAGACATCAAAATTTAAGTTCCTTAGATCCTAGTGCAATGCATGCCATGATGACCTCAGGTTCATCAGGAGAAGTGAAACATATGCGGGTAATGGAGTGCTCTCAAAATCTAACATCAAGTGATCATCCAATGAATAATCCAGCAACAAGCAATGATGAAGTGGATGAAGTCAATCAAATCTTGGCTGGTGCTGAGTATGTAGGGTTGTATGTTGAAAGAGTTGTTAATTGGAAACCTCCCCAAGAATAGAACACACATGTCAAACACACTTCCTTGCAGTACCAAATTGTGAACGAAGTGCCACAACAAACCAGTGATGAGACTCGTACTTCCTTTCCGACTTTGTTGCCTCAACTATCAAGTGGACAACGAAGAAATCCCAGACATATTCATGTGGATGAAAGTTCCTTTTCAGGACTTGAAGGTAAGTTTCCTAAACGCACCATTGATTTCCATCGTAGTAGGATCATCAAAGAATTTTTTGAATCCAAAACCGATGCAACAAAATGTCAATTGTTTCTGGCATTGTTAAAATCACATTGTCTAGACCATGTTAGGAGAATTTTAGGCATAAAGGTATTTAGAATTTCAAAGGACAATAGTCATTTTGTTATAAATATACAGTCTTCATTTAATTTGATTGGAAAAAATTCTCGTACAAAAGATCTTAATGTGGCCCGTCGTGTACTGTTAGAATCGATTGCAAACAAATCCACAAGGCAACGTCGCCTATTATCACACACATGTAAAATATTTAAAGTATATAGAAAGACTCTTAAAAATTATTCTTCTATTAGAGAAAAAATTGATACCCCAAGACAAAAATATTGTTGGGCCTTTGTGGTAGGTTACCTTGTTCATACATGAATCTTATTGATGTTGTTAAATAACTAGTACAAAAATTTTGGCATGATAACACTATACCGCCATCGAATCAAAGAGATGTGTTAAAGTTGAGAAAATGTGTTAAGGGATGTGAACCCCATGTCAAAAAATTCCTTGACACAACACAAACGAAACTCTATGAGAGGTTCGATAATGAGCACACACAATTGAACTTGGGCCAAAGGTCCTTTGAAAAATGTAAGCCCTAGTATGTTAGAATTTGCATTGATTGCAACACATGTTCCTGTAGACACCATGTAAAATTTGAGTAATATTATGATACATATAGACATATGCTTTGTGATTTTCATACTAACATTGTGCAGGACTGCCCATCGTTACAACCACCAAATGCATCCAGAGAATTTATCCATAGCATAATGTGTCCAAGGCCTGAAGGAAAACAATATTATAAAAAATCATGTTTATATGGGACATGTTCCAAGTGCAGTGGATTTTCATTATTGAGTCGATGCATCGATGAAAGCAAGCAGCACGAATTTGGGAGGATGCTAGTAGAAATGCAAAACTTCAATTACATAACATAACAATTAGATAGTGCGAAGGAAATCAAAAAAATTGTATTGGCAAAGTCACAGGTAATCTAAGATTGCATACTTTCATACTGTACATGTTGAATTTATACATATATATTTAGATTGTAAATGTCACGTTGTATTATTACCCTTGGTTTTGTGGCACCAGGTACAAATTTTCAATTTCATGAAGGAATCCTACAAAAAGACCGAGCAATATGTACAACATGTCCATGTAGCACGATGGAAGGATGAACAGTACAGACAATGCAGGGACACATTTCCCAAAGGCACAATATTGTCAGTGATGGACTTTACTCAAAACTACACTCTACAGCCACAGAATGAGATTCAAAGTCAATGCTACCATTCAAACCAAGTTAGCATAATGGTCCATATCACGTATATGCACGCACCAGATAGCAGCAATGACAGGAGGATACTATTGAAAGAGACTAACTTCTACATCAGTGATGACAAGTGCCACGACTTGCATTATGTGCAACATTGTTTCAGAATTTTCGATGATCAGATAAAGGAGAGAGGTATACAGATGGATCAACATTGGATATGGTCAGATGGATCTTCAAATACCACTATTAAGGTGTAGTCTAAATATTCTATGCTTTCAATCTTTTCCAAGCATATTTTCTGTCTTATTTTTTTCATTGGAAATCTTTAAAAAATATTAGAATCACATATATTAGCTATTAAAATTGCATAATTTGGGTGCCATGGAGATATTGGAGGATGCTGAATCTATTTATGGGTTCAAAAACACAATTTAAACACTTCCAAATTTGGGTTTTACCCAAAAAAATTATCTCCGACCAAAACTCACTCTTAAGTCCAAAACGTAGAATAAATAGACTATTCCCCACTATTACAGTTAATTATATTTACAATTTCAACATTTTAACTCAATTTAAAAAGTGATGAAAAAATAGATAATAAAAAAAAAATCATTTATTTAAATGATTTGATATTATTAAATAATGAAATTTTAACAATTTTATATGATAATTTTAACAAATATTTGTTTAATGTTAATAATTAGTTAAAAAAAATATGATCATGATGATGGTCTTTAACATCCGTTAAAAGGATAAATTATTTGATTTGTTTTAAAATATTATTCCTATGTTCAAAAGCCTTTAAGAGGAGCATCCCTAGTTCATCATAGTTAACATTCTAAGAGAAATATGACCAAATCGTTTCTCACCTTTTAGGGATTGTCAGAAAGATAATTTTGACTCTCAAGATAGTGGCATGTATATTTTCTGGTTTGTTTTGTTTTTGGAAATCTTGAAAAAATCTTAGTCATATATTAGTTGTGGAAATTGCATATTGTGAGTGTCATAGGAGTATTTAAAGGTTGTAAATCTATTTATGCATTCAAAAACATAACTTAAACCCTTCAAAATTTGGATTTTACCAAAAAATACTTTACGGAATTCCAACCAAAAACCACAAAAAAGATCCAAAATATAAAATAAATAAACTAGTCCAAAACTTAACATTATAGTTACTTTTATTGATTATACTAAAAATACTAATATTTATTATAATAATAAAAATAGATTAATATTAAATACATTTACTTAGTTAAATTAATAACAAATAAATGTCTTTATAATAAATACTTGTTGGTTGTTATATATATATATATATATATATATATATAAGTATTTTTTTTTCCAAAAGAAAAAAGCTTCTTACTATTCATTATATGATCAAAGAAACTACAATCAAGCAAATGTTTGTAACAAATATTGTTGTCAGCAGATACAAAACATCAACATGATAACTTTAAACTGAAGCAAATGATTCAAGACTCTAATGACTCCCATACATCAACTAATAAGTACAGATATCACTACTTACTATAAAGATTGATCTATATACAATACAAAAGAAAAAATAAACATAGGAACGCTGATAATGTTAATAGTTCAATATATCCGCAAATGG
Source organism: Larix kaempferi (assembly GCA_027924585.1). Classification (NCBI taxonomy): domain Eukaryota; kingdom Viridiplantae; phylum Streptophyta; class Pinopsida; order Pinales; family Pinaceae; genus Larix; species Larix kaempferi. The sequence continues at coordinate 6,243,421 of BSBM01001068.1, read as the reverse complement.
AGGTATTAAAAGAGAATATGGTCATGATAACCACAACGATGTGCACAGCCCTTTGTCAAACTCAAGCTCGCTTTGGAAAGTAAGTCTGCTTTCTCATTGAAAACCCTAGAAACATGTGTGTAGTGTATCTCCACAAAGTGGCCACTCTGATCTTGAATATGTATTTTCCAATGAGATAATAGTGGAAACTGAAGTTGAAGGACTCCTATGAGCCAATTTATAATAGCATAAGAGTCCTCAGTTAACTGCAGCGAAAGGATCTCTTTTCTTCTGGAAGTCACTAATGCTCCCCAACATTTAAGGAGTTCTGCACGAGAATCTGTACCTCCATCGTATCCCATACTCAATTTGAAATGTAATCCTTGATTAATCAATATATATACTCCATATCCACAAGAACCACATTGTTTAGCTCCATAAAAAACTACCGGTAAACGAGAAAGAAAGGCAGGGAACTAAAAAGTCGATGAGTGTGGCTTCACTCTATCCAAAGGAGCACCTGTGGAAAAACAGGATACATAACTGATAGCTCCCAGCAATGTGAAAATAGTATCACCAAATAGTATCGAGCACCAATACCTCCATAATCCCCAAATAAAATGCATGGGAAAGTAAATAAATTTGCGATAGAACCTGTTCCACTAATACAAATTTTCTTCCAATGTGTTCTTAGTCCATTGTCCCACAACTTGAAATCTAGAAGAGACTTCATCCCAAACTTGTAGAGTAACCAGGCATTGGGCATAAAAATTATCCACAGTATCTACAACTGCAAAGAAAAATGGACATGTTGTCGGCCCAAGGCCTCCTTTATGCCAGTAGTTATCACCAGTGAGTATGAAATTGTGTAAAGCCATCCATAAAAAAACACCTGATTTTAACCGGTATCTCCCATCGCAAAATAGTTTTGTGCCACCACCGATGAATAGGATGATTAGAGGAGGCGACGATTGATAAGTATGCTTGTCCGGTATTAAACGCCCCTGTAGAATTCTGAAAGGCCCAATAATTCATCATTTTCAACACACAGGATGATACCAGCATCTGAGAGTTCTGCTAAATAGTGATCCCAAAAACTAGTATCTACTGTAGAAAGGTTTAGAGCTTCAGCACCGATCCAATACGAGGCCACAACCATGGAATTCTCTCTGTTACGTGCCTGCTTAAGATAATAAATTCCTTTTTGATGTATAACTTGAAGAGTGTGTTCGGGAAGAGTGTAAATCCGAGAGGTTACAAGAATGGGGTCGACCCCCACCCTAATATGGAAACTGTTGCCAACTTTCCAAGCCAGCCAGTGATTGAGCAAGGAGAAAGAGTCAACCAATCCATACCAAACAGAGGAACACCGAAGTCGAAAAGGAAACACCAAATACTTTTGAGATTAAGGGTGCTATTGACCCAGAATATATTTTGAAATCCCCATCCACCCTGCTCCATAGGTAAAGAAACCCTCTCCCATTCCTTCCAAGTGATACCTATGTTTCTTCGGAGCAAAGTTCCAAAGGAAGTTAAAGGAAATCTTCCTTATCATATGCAAGATCGAACGAGGGAAATTTGCTAGTGTAAGCCAATACACCAGAAAACTAAGAAGAACAGAGTTCAACAATATCAGTCTTCCATAGAGTGATAATTTTTGAAATGTCCAAGAGGCAAGTTTCAATTCAATCTCATGGATTAACCATTTCCAATCCGTAAGGAGATAGTCGTTTGGTTTGAGAAAAAACCCAAGTAAAAGGAACCTTGATTTAAATCTTGTGCCTCCAAAAGTCTGCAAGTTCTGATTTGTTCATGAAGGGTTTCTGAAGTATTTAAAGTGTAAAAACCTGACTTGGGGAAACTGATCAACATACTAGTCAGGTTTGTAGAGTGTCCACTCGCTAAATCGCCCAATGCCGAACATAAGTACATCGTCGACAAATAGAAGTTGAGTTACATAGTGATGTGCAAAGACCTTTATCCCCTGTAAGTGCCTGTCAGATTTTGCTTGTAGAATAAGGTAGCTCCTTGTATATATAAATATATAATAAAGATAAGGTCTTACACTATTAAATAACAATAAATACATTTACTAAGTCCTTGTAAATAAAAACATTATCTATATTACTATTTTATAATATAATAATAGAGATGCCTTCACTTTTTTTTTCAACTGAAAGATGTCTCATGCTATTCAAACTATGAATCAAAGAAACTATATTGTTCCCTATCCTCCCGGATAGCATTCAAAACCACATTCATTACATATATTACAAGTCTCTACTCCAATATTCTTACACTTCTTTCTATATAACACACCATACTGATTACATACATATCAATCATATCATCTATGAGACTCCAAAAACAAAAAGAGAATAAAACCATAATACTAAAAAACTAATAAATCCGGTATTTACTCGCCTATTGCAGGAAGCGTCCAAAATCAAGTGTAGTGAAAGTCCCCTTGATAACTTCAATCCTACACTTCTAATAATGAAGAGAGGCCACCTACCGCTAGTTATTACCTCTACACCATCCAATCATAATAGATGAGTCACCAATGACCAATAATTCTTTCAACCCACTTGATGTAGCAAAGGTGAGTATCCCCCATAATGATAGTAACTCCGCCCTTGTATTACTACCAATGCCACAACCAAAGTATCCTTCAAAATAAGTGCCACTATATAACTTGATGTGAAACTGGCTCCACGGGGAGATTGCATTGCTCCATCAAAATAGCCCACAGGGAGAGTAAATCATTAACAGGAGGAGCAAAAGTTTTATCCCTTTGAACCAAAACATTAAGCAAAGGGATAGTGATAAATCTATTCAAATAGGAAACTGCCCAAGCAAAACTAAAAGGGAAGTCCTCGAAGAGTATGAGATTTCTCAAATGCCACATGCCCCATATAAAACTTAGAGGGAAATAAGGGTGTTTCCTCTTAACTTCAAACAAATTTGATAGTGCTAGATCGAGTGACAGATAATGCTGGTAAAACTGAATGTTCCACCAAATAGAAAAATCCTCCCAAAACTTCCTTGTGACTTCACACAAAGAAAACATGTGATCTAAAATTTCGAGAGCGTGATAGAATATAGGACAACAAGTCGACCCTCTTCCACCATGTTTGTAATGACCCTTTTTTAAAATTCTATTAAAATGCCAATTTTTCCACTTTTTCCCCAATTTCGACCTTTGACTAGTTTAACTGTTTTGACCTCCAAATCAACCCAAATGCTCCCAAATATTTTGTAGGAGTGTATGAATGGTATTTAGACTTTAATATCAGGTTCAGGGATTTTTTATGGCTCTCCAAATACTGTTGCAAACTTGATTTGTATTCTGATCAATATAGGTAATTTTGACTAGTAATTTGTGCATCAAATCCCCCCCGGGTAACACTGAAAATGGCCTTCCAAATGCCTCCAAACTCCCACAAATTTATGAACAGAGGTATATAATGTGTTAAGTATGTTATTAAGGTCTCATATGCACCATTAATTGATTTTTACTACTGTTCTAACTCTCTCACATTCAACAGCAAAAACCCCCAATTCGACCCTTAGGGAAATGGCACTATTTCACCTCCCAATACAACTAAACTGAGTAAAAATGCTTCAAATGCTCAAGTACAGTACATGAAACATGTATAAGACATCCATGGAAATATATTGATCACAAATATATCAGATAATCATCCATCCATTCGAAATAATCAACATTATAGTGTCATACATCAATGCATTGGGGAAATGGACATTGTTTGCTTATTAATCAATAGTTTTGCATACAACCAGTGGGTATTTCGACCTGAGACTTTCTGAATATTAATAACAGAGGATATGAAGCTATTACAATCAGAATATTATAATGAGAAGCTCTCTCAAGAAGCACAAGTGCTCACCAAAAACGCCCTCCCTCAAGGAGCATGAATATGCCTTCAAAACTGGAAACGGTGGAGAGAAAGTGCTGCACTAAACCAAACCATGAAACTTCCTGTAGCTGCTACCTGCAAATACAAACTCCATTAAAGCACCATGAAAGACCTGAGTGGCCTCTCCAAACACCAACTTGGATGGGAATCTTTCACCCTTGAAATTGGCTAAGGCAAGAAACTAGTCATCCACTAGCTCTCTCTTCACAAATGCAATTTTTCTCAAATCATAAAAAGCCATTCTCATTCTTCATTTCTACATTTTATAACCAACATTATCCTTCTAAGGGTCTAAATCCTCTCAATAGATTCAATAGATTTCCATTTAGAAAATATTCCACATTTGCCACTTGTCTCCTAGTTCCAACCTTCCATCTTCTCCCAAATTCGATTTTGAGTCTCTTTGGCTTCTCCAACTCCCAAATTCGCCTTCTTTGAGCCTATTTTTGGTGCTGACATGTCATAGTGGTCAGATGTCATAGGTCAGGTCTGCAATTTTTCATAGTTGTCATAGATGCTCCATCATTGGTGTCATAGGGGCTAGGGAATCTAGCCCAGGTGTCCACAAACTTCTAATTTGACTCTTTATCTTCCATGGAGGTTACCAATCCTTCCCAATTCGACCTAAGATGCTCAATGACATGTGTTATGACTTACCAACTCACCCAAGAGTTTTCACATTCCCATTAATTCGAATTTGCAAAAGAGAGATACCATGTATTAAGAAAAATCAAGCTAGTGTGGGTCCCACCACCTCCATATGTCTCCAAAACCACTTGCCACTTAGAATTTATCTTGAATTTATTTATTCACCATATTTATTAAATGCTTGAACCCCTCTAATGTCTAAATATAATTTATTAGCTTCCTTATTACCATCCCACATGTGCCCATCCAACCTAGGAAACTAGTAGGATTGATGGGATTGTCTTACTATGCACTTATTTGAATGGGGACATTACAGTCCTCCCCACCCAAGATTGCTTGTCCTCAAGCAATTTCAGATTTGGATGCTGCAAAATATTCTCCTCTTCCCATGTGGCATCTTCATTTGGTAAGTCCTTCCATTGCACTAAATATTCTTTGATGATTCTACTCCTCAACCTTCTTTCCCGTGTCTTCAAAATCTTTTCCGGAACAAGTGTGAGCTGACCTTCATCATCCAAAGGAGGAAGTATTTCTGAAGTGATGATTTGCTGACCAAGAGCTTTCTTGAGACAAGAAACATGAAATACATTGTGGATTTTACTCCCTTCCGGAAGTTCTAGTTCATATGCTACTTCTCCAACCTTCCGCACTACCTTGTATGGCCCATAGTACCTTGGTTTTAATTTTTCTGCTCCATTCTTTTTTAGAGATGTTTGTTTATAAGGCTGCAACCTTAAATATACTAAATCATTGACTTCAAAGGTTCCTTCTTCTCTATTCCTATCAGCATATTGTTTTTGTTGATTTTGAGCAACCTGCAAATTGTCTTTTAAGAGCTTTAAAATTTCTTGGCTCTCTTCCACCCAATCTTTAGCTTTGGGGCTCTACTATCACCAAATATAATGTCAGCAAATGTAAGTGCATCATAACCATATAATGCTTTGAAAGGAGACATTCCTATTGACATATGATAAGTGGTGTTGTAGCAAAACTCACCCAAGTGTAGCCATTTTGCCCATGCTTTTTGCTGCCCTCCCACATAGTTTCTTAGGTATCCTTCCAACCATTGGTTTACCCTCTCTGTTTGTCCATCAGTTTGTGGATGATATCTTGTACTTGGAGTCAATTGAGTACTTACCAATCTAAAAATTTCTTGCCAAAAATCACCCATGAATCTACTATCTCTATCACTGACAATGCTCTTGGGGAGCCCATGCAATCTGAAGATTTCTTTGAAAAAAATATCAGCCACTTGTGCAGCACTAAAAGATGATGTAACAGCAAAGAAATGAGCAAATTTTGTCAACCTATCAACTACCACATAGATGCAATCCTTACCTAAGGATTTAGGCAATCCGGTGATGAAATCCATGGAAATACTGTCCCATTTTTGCTCCGGAATGGGCAAAGGTTGTAATAGGCCGGCTGGACATGTAAGTTCTGATTTGTTTTGTTGACATGATTTACATTCATTCACATACTTCTGAACATCTTCGTTCATCCCCTTCCAAAAAAATCTTTGCTTCAACTGTCTATAAGTTTTGAAGATCCCCGGATGGCCCGCTAGTGGGGAATCATGTGCTTCTTGCAAAATTCGGTACTTGAGCTTGGAGTTATGAACTAAATAAATTCTTCCCTTATAATATATCAGCCCATTCGAAATCCTATAATTATCATCCCCTTTGATTCCATCCAACACATCACAAGCAAATTTGTCTTTGGCATATTCAACTAGTAGCATGTTTTTCCAATCCTTGGCAATATCCATGAGAGAAAAGGAAGGCCTTCTTGACAAAGCATCTGCTACTATATTATTCTTTCCTTTGACATATTCAATATCAAAATCATAAGCTTGAATCTTGCTTACCCACTTTTTTTGTCTTTCATTTAGATCTTTTTGGGTGAGAAAGTGTCTTAGACTATTATGGTCAGTTTTCACCACAAACTTGCTGCCCCCCAAGTATTGTCTGAATTTGGCCAATGCATGCATAATGGCCAGCATTTCTTTATCATATATGGAGTAAATTTTTTCATGAGGCTGCAACTTTCTACTCTCAAAGGCTATGGGGTGTTGGCCTTGCTTTAGGACAGCCCCTATTCCTCCACCTGAAGCATCACATTCCACAACAAAAGGTTTAGTAAAATCAGGAAGTGCAAGTATGGGACAACTACTCATTACCTCTTTCATTTTTTGGAATGACTTTTCAGCCTCTTCATCCCACTTGAAAGCATCCTTCTTAGTCAAATCAGTGAGTGGAGAAGTCAACTTGGAGAACCCTTTCACAAATTTTCTGTAGTAGGTGCATATGCCAATAAAGCCTCTCAATTCGGTAATATTTTTTGGTGATGGCCATTCCAAGATAGCCCTGATTTTTTCCATGTGTACCTTCACTCCTTCTTGCCCAATAATGTGCCCAAGATACAGTAGTTCTTTCATCCCAAACTCACATTTTGATAATTTAGCAAATAAGGACTCTTCTTGCAAGATTTTCAACACAATCTCTAACTGTTGCAAATGCTCTTCCCATGTTTTACTGTAAATGAGAATATCATCAAAGAAAACCAAAACAAACCTTCTTAGTTGCTTGCAAAATATCCTATTCATACATGCTTGAAAGGTGGCTGGAGCATTAGTTAACCCAAAAGGCATGACAAGAAATTCAACGTGGCCAAAATGACATCGAAAAGCGGTCTTTTGCACATCTTCATCTTTCATTCGAATTTGGTGATACCCTGATCTAAGGTCAATTTTTTAGAAGTATTTGGCCCCATGTAGCTCATCCATGAGCTCATCAATCCTAGGAATAGGATACCTATTCTTGATAGTCTTTTTGTTCAAGGCTCTCAAATCTATGCACATTCTCAATGTTCCATCTTTTTTCTTCACTAGCACTACTGAAGAAGCATAAGGGCTAGAGCTTGGTCTAATGAGACCCAACTCTAGGAGTTCTTGGATAGCTTTTTCAATCTCATCTCTGAACTTTTTAGGATGTCTATAAGGTGGTATCTGAATGGGTGAAGTGCCCTCCTCCAAAATAATACTATGCTCAACCCCCCTATCCGGTGGCCTACCATGTGGAATGTCTCTAAAAACCTTTTCATATTTTTGCAAAAGTCTCTCTATCTCCTTTGGGTGTTTGACAATATTTATAGTTGTCTTGGGAGATGTAATATGACATTCAGCAGCCCATTCTATATCCCCATGCCTCAATATAGATCTCATACTATTGCAAGTTACTACTTGATTTGGATAAGTGTGTTGCCCTCTCACAATTCTTTGTACTCCTTTTGAATCTTGGAATTTCATTTCGGGAATTTGATAATTTACTGTATGCTATCCTATTGAATACAGCCGTTGCACTCCCAAAACCACAGTAGTATCAGCAACATCAACCACATAAAAACTATCAACAAAAGTATAGTTACCTACGGTGACTTGCAGCTTTGGAACCCATGTTTTGCATTGCATTGTGTTGTGACCGGGAATGACAACTGTGAAGCCATCAAATGGTTCAATAGGTATCTTTCTTTTCTCTACCATCTCTGCATCAATATAGTTATGAGTGGCTCCTCCATCTACCAAAACTGAAGTTCTTTGTCCTTGTACCACACCTTTGCATCGGATAGTATGATAGCGAGGTACTGCTGAAAGCACTGCCATTCTTGATTTGTCCGGTGAAGGCTGGTTTTCTTCTTGTCTTTCCTCTTCTACTGCTGTCTCATATGCCTCTTCTTGATCTAAAATATGTCCATCTTCATCCATTCCCCCATCATACCCCTCATTGTCAAAAAATACTTCTATGTATTGAGCCTTTCCTTTGGTACATTTGTGCCCCGGTGTCCATGGTTGGAAGCATGTGAAGCACAATTTCTTTTTTCTAAGTTCATCCCTGTTTAGTCCTCTTTTTTATTCCTCTCAAATGACTCTCTTTTCCAAGGTTTCTTATCATATCCATCCTTTTGCCAAGGTTTCTTTTCAAATTTGTAGCTAGGCTTAGGAGGAAATCTCGTTCTAGGAAGCACATTTTGGAGATCCCTAGTCAAGCTCATTGCATCTTTTAATGTAGTTGGCTTGTGGGCTTTGACCAAACCTCTTAATGGTTCAGCCAAACCTTCAGTGAACAGAAATACTAATCTTCCCATAGATACATCAGCCACCTTGACTGATAATTTTTGAAAGTCCAACATATATTCAGTAGGGGACCCAGTTTGCTTCAATTGAGCTAGTTCTTTGAAAGGCAATTCTGGATCTTTTTGTTCAAATCTTTCTAGTACCCTATCAACAAATTCTCCATATGTTTTAACCTGATTATGACCCAAGGTTTTCAGCCCATGAAACCACCATTTATTGGCATCTCCTTCCAAATGCAAAATGGCCATTTTTAATGCATCCTCTTCCAACATAGGATTCAGCTGAAAATATACATCCAATTTTTGCACCCAAGTGTTAGCAGAATTTTGAGAAGAACCATCAAAAGTAGGAAGTGACATTTTTCCAATAGCACTATTCAATTCTTTGTTTTGGAATGGACTCCTATTGTCTCCCTGCGTTTTAATCTTTTGCATAGCATCAATGTAGTCACTGAGTGGTACACCTCTTTTACACTCTTCATTCAAATCATTCCAATCATTTACTAGTTTCTTGTAATCCAATTAAAGATTGGGCTCTTCTTTGGGTGTGATAAATTTAGGTGTAGTATGCCTTTGTGTGCTTTGAAATTCATCAAGTCTATTATGAGGTCCTGTACTTGAGAAAATATGCTCATTCCCTTTCATCTTTTCCCCTAAGTGTGAACCACTATTATCTCCTATCATCCCTTTGCCTGAAAGTTGGCTACCCAACAATTCGAAACCTTTCATCATTTGTTTATTCATATCTAGCATAACCATGGTAAGTCCTTCAAAACATGGTTTTAAGGCTTCAATAAATTCCTCCTTATGTCTTAATTTTTCCTCCTCCTCTCTACCCATTGTTTTAGAAAAAAACTCTTTTTCTGCTACTATCTCTTCTTCAACCAAAACTTCTTCAACTACTGATTCAAAGGGTGGTGTTTTATTTGTTTGAATTATTGTTAATACCATCAGGTGCCAAGACCATGCTCTGATACCACTTGTAATGACCCTTTTTTAAAATTCTATTAAAATGCCAATTTTTCCACTTTTTCCCCAATTTCGACCTTTGACTAGTTTAACTGTTTTGACCTCCAAATCAACCCAAATGCTCCCAAATATTTTGTAGGAGTGTATGAATGGTATTTAGACTTTAATATCAGGTTCAGGGATGTTTTATGGCCCTCCAAATACTGTTGCAAACTTGATTTCTATTATGATCAATATAGGTAATTTTGACTAGTAATTTGTGCATCAAATCCCCCCCGGGTAACACTGCAAATGGCCTTCCAAATGCCTCCAAAATCCCACAAATTTATGAACAGAGGTATATAATGTGTTAAGTATGTTATTAAGGTCTCATATGCACCATTAATTGATTTTTAATACTGTTCTAACTCTCTCACATTCAACAGCAAAAACCCCCAATTCGACCCTTCGGGAAATGGCACTATTTCACCTCCCAATACAACTAAACTGAGTAAAAATGCTTCAAATGCTCAAGTACAGTACATGAAAATTGTATAAGACATCAATGGAAATATATTGATCACAAATATATCAGAGAATCATCCATCCATTCGAAATAATCAACATTATAGTGTCATACATCAATGCATTGGAGAAATGGACATTGTTTGCTTATTAATCAATAGTTTTGCATACAACCAGTGGGTATTTCGACCTGATACTTTCTGAATATTAATAACAGAGGATATGAAGCTATTACAATCATAAATATATAATGAGAAGCTCTCTCAAGAAGCACAAGTGCTCACCAAAAACGCCCTCCCTCAAGGAGCATGAATATGCCTTCAAAACTGGAAACGGTGGAGAGAAAGTGCTGCACTAAACCAAACCATGAAACTTCCTGTAGCTGCTACCTGCAAATACAAACTCCATTAAAGCACCATGAAAGACCTGAGTGGCCTCTCCAAACACCAACTTGGATGGGAATCTTTCACCCTTGAAATTGGCTAAGGCAAGAAACTAGTCATCCACTAGCTCTCTCTTCACAAATGCAATTTTTCTCAAATCATCAAAAGCCATTCTCATTCTTCATTTCTACATTTTATAACCAACATTAGCCTTATAAGGGTCTAAATCCTCTCAATAGATTCAATAGATTTCCATTTAGAAAATATTCCACATTTGCCACTTGTCTCCTAGTTCCAACCTTCCATCTTCTCCCAAATTCGATTTTGAGTCTCTTTGGCTTCTCCAACTCCCAAATTCGCCTTCTTTGAGCCTATTTTTAATGCTGACATGTCATAGTGGTCAGATGTCAGAGGTCAGGTCTGCAATTTGTCATAGTTTTCATAGATGCTCCATCATTGGTGTCATAGGGGCTAGGGAATCTAGCCCAGGTGTCCACAAACTTCTAATTTGACTCTTTATCTTCCATGGAGGTTACCAATCCTTCCCAATTCGACCTAAGATGCTCAATGACATGTGTTATGACTTACCAACTCACCCAAGAGTTTTCACATTCCCATTAATTCGAATTTGCAAAAGAGAGATACCATGTATTAAGAAAAATCAAGCTAGTGTGGGTCCCACCACCTCCATATGTCTCCAAAACCACTTGCCACTTAGAATTTATCTTGAATTTATTTATTCACCATATTTATTAAATGCTTGAACCCCTCTAATGTCTAAATATAATTTATTAGCTTCCTTACTACCATCCCACATGTGCCCATCCAACCTAGGAAACTAGTAGGATTGATGGGATTGTCTTACTATGCACTTATTTGAATGGGGACATTAAAGTCCTCCCCACCCAAGATTGCTTGTCCTCAAGCAATTTCAGATTTGGATGCTGCAAAATATTCTCCTCTTCCCATGTGGCATCTTCATTTGGTAAGTCCTTCCATTGCACTAAATATTCTTTGATGATTCTACTCCTCAACCTTCTTTCCCGTGTCTTCAAAATCTTTTCCGGAACAAGTGTGAGCTGACCTTCATCATCCAAAGGAGAAAGTATTTCTGAAGTGATGATTTGCTGACCAAGAGCTTACTTGAGACAAGAAACATGAAATACATTGTGGATTTTACTCCCTTCCGGAAGTTCTAGTTCATATGCTACTTCTCCAACCTTCCGCACTACCTTGTATGGCCCATAGTACCTTGGTTTTAATTTTTCTGCTCCATTCTTTTTTAGAGATGTTTGTTTATAAGGCTGCAACCTTAAATATACTAAATCATTGACTTCAAAGGTTCCTTCTTCTCTATTCCTATCAGCATATTGTTTTTGTTGATTTTGAGCAACCTGTAAATTGTCTTTTAAGAGCTTTAAAATTTCTTGGCTCTCTTCCACCCAATCTTTAGCCTTTGGGGCTCTACTATCACCAAATATAATGTCAGCAAATGTAAGTGCATCATAACCATATAATGCTTTGAAAGGAGACATTCCTATTGACATATGATAAGTGGTGTTGTAGCAAAACTCACCCAAGTGTAGCCATTTTGCCCATGCTTTTTGCTGCCCTCCCACATAGTTTCTTAGGTATCCTTCCAACCATTGGTTTACCCTCTCTGTTTGTCCATCAGTTTGTGGATGATATCTTGTACTTGGAGTCAATTGAGTACCTACCAATCTAAAAATTTCTTGCCAAAAATCACCCATGAATCTACTATCTCTATCACTGACAATGCTCTTGGGGAGCCCATGCAATCTGAAGATTTCTTTGAAAAAAATATCAGCCACTTGTGCAGCACTAAAAGATGATGTAACAGCAAAGAAATGAGCAAATTTTGTCAACCTATCAACTACCACATAGATGCAATCCTTACCTAAGGATTTAGGCAATCCGGTGATGAAATCCATGGAAATACTGTCCCATTTTTGCTCCGGAATGGGCAATGGTTGTAATAGGCCGGCTGGACATGTAAGTTCTGATTTTTTTTGTTGACATGATTTACATTCATTCACATACTTCTGAACATCTTCGTTCATCCCCTTCCAAAAAAATCTTTGCTTCAACTGTCTATAAGTTTTGAAGATCCCCGGATGGCCCGCTAGTGGGGAATCATGTGCTTCTTGCAAAATTCGGTACTTGAGCTTGGAGTTATGAACTAAATAAATTCTTCCCTGATAATATATCAGCCCATTCAAAATCCTATAATTATCATCCCCTTTGATTCCATCCAACACATCACAAGCAAATTTGTCTTTGGCATATTCAACTAGTAGCATGTTTTTCCAATCCTTGGCAATATCCATGAGAGAAAAGGAAGGCCTTCTTGACAAAGCATCTGCTACTATATTATTCTTTCCTTTGACATATTCAATATCAAAATCATAAGCTTGAATCTTGCTTACCCACTTTTTTTGCCTTTCATTTAGATCTTTTTGGGTGAGAAAGTGTCTTAGACTATTATGGTCAGTTTTCACCACAAACTTGCTGCCCCCCAAGTATTGTCTGAATTTGGCAATTGCATGCATAATGGCCATCATTTCTTTATCATATATGGAGTAAATTTTTTCATGAGGCTGCAACTTTCTGCTCTCAAAGGCTATGGGGTGTTGGCCTTGCTTTAGGACAGCCCCTATTCCTCCACCTGAAGCATCACATTCCACAACAAAAGGTTTAGTAAAATCAGGAAGTGCAAGTATGGGACAACTACTCATTACCTCTTTCATTTTTTGGAATGCCTTTTCAGCCTCTTCATCCCACTTGAAAGCATCCTTCTTAGTCAAATCAGTGAGTGGAGAAGTCAACTTGGAGAACCCTTTCACAAATTTTATGTAGTAGGTGCATATGCCAATAAAGCTTCTCAATTCGGTAATATTTTTTGGTGATGGCCATTCCAAGATAGCCCTGATTTTTTCCATGTGTACCTTCACTCCTTCTTGCCCAATAATGTGCCCAAGATACAGTATTTCTTTCATCCCAAACTCACATTTTGATAATTTAGCAAATAAGGACTCTTCTTGCAAGATTTTCAACACAATCTCTAACTGTTGCAAATGCTCTTCCCATGTTTTACTGTAAATGAGAATATCATCAAAGAAAACCAAAACAAACCTTCTTAGTTGCTTGCAAAATATCCTATTCATACATGCTTGAAAGGTGGCTGGAGCATTAGTTAACCCAAAAGGCATGACAAGAAATTCAAAGTGGCCAAAATGACATCGAAAAGCGGTCTTTTGCACATCTTCATCTTTCATTCGAATTTGGTGATACCCTGATCTAAGGTCAATTTTTGAGAAGTATTTGGCCCCATGTAGCTCATCCATGAGCTCATCAATCCTAGGAATAGGATACCTATTCTTGATAGTCTTTTTGTTCAAGGCTCTCAAATCTATGCACATTCTCAATGTTCCATCTTTTTTCTTCACTAGCACTACTGAAGAAGCATAAGGGCTAGAGCTTGGTCTAATGAGACCCAACTCTAGGAGTTCTTGGATACCTTTTTCAATCTCATCTCTGAACTTTTTAGGATGTCTATAAGGTGGTATCCGAATGGGTGAAGTGCCCTCCTCCAAAATAATACTATGCTCAACCCCCCTATCCGGTGGCCTACCATGTGGAAGGTCTCTAAAAACCTTTTCATATTTTTGCAAAAGTCTCTCTATCTCCTTTGGGTGTTTGACAATATTTATAGTTGTCTTGGGAGATGTAATATGACATTCAGCAGCCCATTCTATATCCCCATGCCTCAATATAGATCTCATACTATTGCAAGTTACTACTTGATTTGGATAAGTGTGTTGCCCTCTCACAATTCTTTGTACTCCTTTTGAATCTTGGAATTTCATTTCGAGAATTTGATAATTTACTGTATGCTCTCCTATTGAATACAGCCATTGCACTCCCAAAACCACAGTAGTATCAGCAACATCAACCACATAAAAACTATCAACAAAAGTATAGTTACCTACGGTGACTTGCAGCTTTGGAACCCATGTTTTGCATTGCATTGTGTTGTGACCGGGAATGACAACTGTGAAGCCATCAAATGGTTCAATAGGTATCTTTCTTTTCTCTACCATCTCTGCATCAATCTATTTATGAGTGGCTCCTCCATCTACCAAAACTGAAGTTCTTTGTCCTTGTACCACACCTTTGCATCGGATAGTATGATAGCGAGGTACTGCTGAAAGCACTGCCATTCTTGCTTTGTCCGGTGAAGGCTGGTTTTCTTCTTGTCTTTCCTCTTCTACTGCTGTCTCATATGCCTCTTCTTGATCTAAAATATGTCCATCTTCATCCATGCCCCCATCATACCCCTCATTGTCAAAAAATACTTCTATGTATTGAGCCTTTCCTTTGGTACATTTGTGCCCCGGTGTCCATGGTTGGAAGCATGTGAAGCACAATTTCTTTTTTCTAAGTTCATCCCTGTTTAGTCCTCTTTTTTATTCCTCTCAAATGACTCTCTTTTCCAAGGTTTCTTATCATATCCATCCTTTTTCCAAGGTTTCTTTTCAAATTTGTAGCTAGGCTTAGGAGGAAATCTCGTTCTAGGAAGCACATTTTGGAGATCCCTAGTCAAGCTCATTGCATCTTTTAATGTAGTTGGCTTGTGGGATTTGACCAAACCTCTTAATGGTTCATCCAAACCTTCAGTGAACATAAATACTAATCTTCCCATAGATACATCAGCCACCTTGACTGATAATTTTTGAAAGTCCAACATATATTCATTAGGGGACCCAGTTTGCTTCAATTGAGCTAGTTCTTTGAAAGGCAATTCTGGATCTTTTTGTTCAAATCTTTCTAGTACCCTATCAACAAATTATCCATATGTTTTAACCTGATTATGACCCAAGGTTTTCAGCCCATGAAACCACCATTTATTGGCATCTCCTTCCAAATGCAAAATGGCCATTTTTAATGCATCCTCTTCCAACATAGGATTCAGCTGAAAATATACATCCAATTTTTGCACCCAAGTGTTAGCAGAATTTTGAGAAGAACCATCAAAAGTAGGAAGTGACATTTTTCCAATAGCACTATTCAATTCTTTGTTTTGGAATGGACTCCTATTGTCTCCCTGCATTTTAATCTTTTGCATAGCATCAATGTAGTCACTGAGTGGTACACCTCTTTTACACTCTTCATTCAATCATTCCAATCATTTACTAGTTTCTTGTAATCCAATTCAAGACTGGGCTCTTCTTTGGGTGTGATAAATTTAGGTGTAGTATGCCTTTGTGTGCTTCAAAATTCATCAAGTCTATTATGAGGTCCTGTACTTGAGAAAATATGCTCATTCCCTTTCATCTTTTCCCCTAAGTGTGAACCACTATTATCTCCTATCATCCCTTTGCCTGAAAGTTGGCTACCCAACAATTCGAAACCTTTCATCATTTGTTTATTCATATCTAGCATAACCATGGTAAGTCCTTCAAAACATGGTTTTAAGGCTTCAATAAATTCCTCCTTATGTCTTAATTTTTCCTCCTCCTCTCTACCCATTGTTTTAGAAAAAAACTCTTTTTCTGCTACTATCTCTTCTTCAACCAAAACTTCTTCAACTACTGATTCAAAGGGTGGTGTTTTATTCGTTTGGATTATTGTTAATACCATCAGGTTCCAAGACCATGCTCTGATACCACTTGTAATGACCCTTTTTTAAAATTCTATTAAAATGCCAATTTTTCCACTTTTTTCCCAATTTCGACCTTTGTTGGCTGCTTTCTTGGGCAGACCCGGGTTTAAATGAAGCGCAGCAACAAACCCCTTGGCGCACTGGCCCTCTCGGCAACGAGCTGCGCAGCAGCTCGAGGTCTCACCCAAAGTGGCTATGGGGGGCTAAGGAATCAGATTTCCTTAACCGTGGTGACGCGGAGATTGCTCTTCCTCTTCCGGTTCCTCAGATATCGGCGGTCGGACTTTCCCGCAGGCCGCTCGGCGCAACTGCACGGATTCCTCCTTCAGCAGGCCCGCTGCGCAGTTTCTCCTCTCTGGCGCAGAAGGCAACTATTCTTTATGTCGACACGTTAAGTACTTCCTCGCCCTGCGCGCCCAGCGCAGTAACGCATTCCTCGCTCGCTGCAGCGACAGCGCTCTACTACTTCTTCGGTACTTAACACTTATAGCTATCAAGGGACCTTCCCAACTCACTTAAACAGTCGCAAAGATAATACAAGAGTCTTGCATACACAGGTAATGAACTTTAAACAGTTAATCATTCATGCAAACATTATAACAAGAAGACATATGTGAAGCTCGTCTCCTCGAGGAAAACCACGTCCACGAGAGTTTATATTAACCAGAAAACCATAGAGTTATACAATACGCTGCGCACACAGCTGCAGCCTTAGATCTTTACAGGAAACTCCACGCACACAGCTGGGAGCCCTTCTCTCAATCTAGTCTCTTCTCTCAGAGATTACAAAGGCACAGACATCTACTCAGACTGTCTGGCAACCCAGGGATTAGCTCCTCGGCTATCCGATTCTACTCTAGTTCTACACACTCGGTAGAAAACATAGCAAAGGATAATCAACACCTGATCTATCCTTGAGACTGACTATCGAACAGTCTAACCATCTAACTATCCCAAAAGTATCTAACTCTTCTTCTTATCATGTATACATATATATAGGTGGCCATGACGGTCACACCTTTACAAAACTGTGGGCCTTTCCCAACAGTGATTCCCAAAAACCCTAACCACGCACATGGCTAGGTGTACTGTAGGCGCCGCTTGCAGTCACGTCGCCGCTTCCTGCAGGCTCCTTGACTTTCGGCGCGGATTGTGGGTATGGGCGATTGTCCTTCGCCTTCAATGCTCTGGTCCGTTGCTCCTCCTTGATCCGAGCAACCATAACTTCTATACTAAGCCTTTAAATGAGGGTAGCTGAGCCCTCTACTCCATCGCCTTATTTATTATGGTAGCTGAGCCACCTTCATTCTTCTATGACGTGCGCGCGAGCTCCGCGATTTCCAGTCCGTAATCTTCGTTGAGCTTGTCCATCTGGCACCGTACTGCGCACCGTCTCCTTCTTGCCCAAAACTTAGTGCTTGTCCCAAAATTAGCACTTTCCTTTCATACTTGTGCTTTTTTCCCAAAATTCGCAGCTTTACAGCAGCGACGGCCTAGGCTCCAACAGGCCCCTAACACTCACTTGTGGCTCACCGTCGAGCCACTCGCACTAGCGTGTGGTCGCTTGATTTGCGCATCTACTTTTGCTTGAGTCTCCGCGAATGTTTTCTTCCACTTCGCAATAGCGGAGTCCAATTCATCAACACACTCCACAGCTGTCTGCACCGTTTCTGCGGTGGCTTCTTCTTTAGTGATGGTATCAATCACTTCCTGAGATTCAGCAATCTCTTTGATTTTTGCCTCAACCTGGGCAACGATTTCAGCATACTCATCCATGAATGGCTGAATGTTGTTGGTGAGCTTCTCATCTTCAGTTCTGAGCTTGTGCAGTTGCTGCTGCATTTTGCGCACTTCGCCCATTTTCTTCATTTTTGGTAAGCCTGTTAAGGGCTTAGCTTCTTCAGTCAGAACAGCTAGGGACTGTTCTGCGGCTTGCACCTGTTCTGACAGAACAACTTTAAAGGGGAGCTTCACAAGCTCCGTCCAAGCTTCCATAGCTTGGTTCATCAGGTTCTCGGCTTCCTGTATTCTATCTTTCATCTGTGTGGAAGCTCTGCTCAGCGCTTCAAATTGTACCTGCGCATCATCCGTAAACTGCGCGGCAACTCGAGCTTCTAGCTCAGCGATCTGGGTTCTATGGTCCTCGGCCATAGCAACTATTTCTTGCTCCAGGATTTTCACCCTTCCTCCGATAATTTGAACTTTCTCAACCAGAGGGAGGTCTAGTTGAATCTCGCAAGTCGGCAACTCCTGGGCAATCTCATTCACTGCATTTATGATGCCGATGTCTTGCGCCTCATAAAGTGCAAGTTTCTCCGATACATTCTTATGGATTGCCTTCAGCTCTAACTCCTGCGATTGCAGTCGTTGGTTTGCCTGGAAGGTGGAGAGATCTCTAGCTCTCAGCTCAACAGAAACTTTCTCATGCACAAGCTGTAGAGTCTCTATAGGAATTAAAGATAAATTTATTTCTACAGGCCCAACTGAGCTTACCTGTAGTGCAGCTAGCGGATCTGGAAGTGTCATGCTGGTAGGCGGAATATGCACGACAGTATGCCTTTCTGCGAGTACTTCAACTCGCTCAGCACTTGGAATTTCTTGTGGCGCCTGCGAAGTAGATGCTGGCGCATGGGTCTGCGCAACTCTTCCTGCGAGACCTTTCAGTTCTACGAACTGCAAATCTAAAGCACTTCTGATGTGAGCGTGGGCATTGCGCAGCTCGTGAAATTGCTCGTGTAGGTACTGGTCGATCCCCGAGGGAATAGCCTCAGCGGGATGCGACACTTTTTGCTTCTTGGCGGCCGGTTCTATGGAGCCTTCATCACTTCTTTGTTCCGGGGCTTCCTTGCCCTTATCCTTCTCTTTCGCAGCGGTGGTTGGCAGCGCAGATGCGAGATCGGCGGCCTCCCTCCACTCATCCGACCAAGACTTGATGGTTTCTTCAACATCCTCGGTGGTCATTCTGTAAAGGCCTAGCGCCCATTCGTCTGGAATGCCGCAAGGGCGGAGGTAAAGTTGATGTATGTCGGCTGTAAAAGCCAACTTTCCGTCATATAATGTGGCTGTCTCCTCGCTCAGCCTTGGCATTTCTTGAATGGTATCTCGGAGGAGATAGTAGTATTCACAAAAGACAGCGCGATTCATCTTGCGCTTCACGGGATTAGGGAAATCCCAGAGGTTGATGTAGCGCATGCCGGCAACCTCTCCTGCGCGGCGCGGAAGGAACTGAGTATTCGGGGGCTCCTTCCACCCAACGAGAGCGCATAAAATTAAAAGCCATGAAAAATGGAATGATTGGGCCGCATTGTCCTGCACATTCAGGCAATCAGCCAAGAAAGAATTCAACAGGAAGAGAGACCAGTTGTACTGCTCTCCCTCCGCAGCTGCGATGGCGAGCTCCACGACAGCTACAGTAACTTCCTTCGGTCGGCACTTTGTGAGAAGTCTGCCTGCAAGCAGACTTCCTGTAAATCGAAGTGCCTCATCTTCTACTGTAGTGAGGTCATAAGCCCGACCTCCTCTTGTTAAGTTATACTTCTGCACCAGCTGTGCAGCCAATTTTCTGTCCTTGTCCTTTCCCACAAAATGAATATTGGGATCCTTACCAGCCTTAGATAGACCAGTAATGCGATGAATTAAATCAACATTTAGATCAATTGGCCTCCCGAGCCAAAGGTAACCTCCATGAACGCAGGATAGCAGTGTTTTAACGACTGCGTTCACTTCATTGCTACGCCCAAAGTGCGGTAGCTTCAACAAATTCAGGAGTCCAGGGCGCTCAAGATTTGCTGTAAATCCCTTCGGGATAAACTCGTCAACCTTTCTAGTGGGATTGTGCACAACATTCAGATATCGATCTAACTGGAACTGAGGATATGTCTTATAGTCTCCGAGGTTGAAATCAGAGAACTTGACCAGTGGAATGTTTCCCAATAGTTGCCCTTCTACCCGCACACTAGCCGGTAGTGGCGGTAACGGAATGGGATACTTTGCATTCTTCGGGATCTGTACTTCTGGCGCATCATCTGGACGCGGCGGAATATAGTTCGCCATGGTCACCAACGGCTCTGGAACAGGTTCTTCTGGCTGCGATGGCGACGCTCTTGTAGCCGGAGATTGTCTGGGATCCTGATAACCAGGATGTACATAAGTCGAAGCCGTAACTGGAGTAGTCATGCCGAAATCTAAGCCTCGGCGCAGGAATTGACGAACAACTTCTTCAGTTGACAGGTTCTCCGTCGTGAATCGATGTAGGGAACAAAAACTTTGGACAGCAAATGGCGAACCTGCGTAGGATATGGATACTGAAAACAAGGGAAAATACTCTGCACAACTCGGCTCTGAAAACAATAAATTGGATTCGTAAACAAGATAGCAATTCGAGGAAAGTAACCCAAAAATTATAGAAGTGTGAGGTATTTATGCCAGAAGTGATAGTAAATGCGACCAAGTGGGGTTACGTAGCTATAGGCGGCTATACATGAGTTGACAACACGCTATCCTCCTCACCTCAGTGGTGCATTTATTGTGATTGACGGGCTCTGACAGCCTTCCGGGAGAAGCTAATGCTTTCGGCGCCTGAGTTAAATGCAAATCTTTCGAAGATCAAGCCGAATCCGTCAGAGCGGCTAGACTTAAATAACGGAGTTATCCTTCATTTATTCAGACGCGGCTACATAACTGCTGTAATTCAAAATTTTCGGCGGGTCATTTCAACTTAGGGAACTGTGCCTCTAGGGGTCCACAAGGAGAACTCTTCAAGTGGTGAATTAACACAGGGAGCTTCGCAAGAGCGATAGTTCGACGGTCCGGGGAGAAGCTTCACAAGAGCGCAACTATGTTCGCTCCAACCAAACTTTAGACATGCGCGGATGTTTCTAGGAACTGCGCAGGAAGCCGGAGACTGTGTCTCGCAACTTCCGTGTAGACTGAATGCGGTGCCTCTTTCAACTACACTGGGCATCTGCATTTCTTTTAGCCATAGATTAGGTCGACAGAGCGGAGTGGCCGTCGCGATAAAGCTTGAGCCGACTCCCATTGATCATTGTGGGTAGTAATTCTCCATCCAGCTTTGCAAGCTGAACTGCGCCTCCTTCTGTTATTTTTATCACCTGAAAAGGGCCTAACCAATGTACACGAAACTTGCCCGGAAACTTGATGAATTTACTATCATAAAGGAGTACCAAGTCTCCTTCTTCAAAGTGTTTATGCTTAATGTGCCTGTCATGCCAAGCTTTCTGTCTTGCCTTCTGTACCTGTTGATTGAATCCAGCCAAAAGTCGGTCTTCTTCTAAGGCAAGCAGTTGCGAAAGTCTTTCATTCATAGTATCAGGATCTGTCATTTCTGTGATTTGCGCAATTCTGAGGCTGGGAATAATGTATTCCATGGGCATAACTACTTCTTGTCCATACACCAAGCTGAAAGGTGTGTGACCTGTTAGTTTCTTGCAAGTGGTTCTGTAAGCCCATAATACAGCTGTGACTCTAAGGTCCCAATCATCTCTTTGTTGATTACAGATCTTCGTCAGGGCATTCTCAAGGATCTTATTGAATGCTTCCATCGTACCATTAGCTTGAGGATGGTAGGGTGTACTCTTATGGTGATTAATCTGAAATTCTTCAGTAAGGGCCTCTATAGTCTCATTGAGGAAATGTGTACCCTGATCACTCATGAGGATCACTGGGCATCCAAATCTAGTGATAATATTCTCAAAAATGAACTGTGCGGCTGTAGCAGCGTCGCAGTTCTTAACTGGCTTCGCCTCAGCCCATCTGGTGAGGTATTCAGTAGCTGTAATGATGTATCTTGCGCCAGTTCTTTTTCCTGGTGGGTTAATAGGTCCTACAAAGTCAATGGCCCATTTATCAAAAGCACGCAGTGTGATCTGGGGTCTTAGCGGCATTTCATCTCTTCTTGAGGGTTTTCCTGTTCGCTGGCATACATCGCAACATTTACAGAATTCCTTAGTATCCTTGTGCAATGTCGGCCACCAAAGACCTGCGGCTAATATCTTTTGCGCAGTCGGCTTTCCTGCGAAATGGCCTCCTGCGGTACCTGAATGCGCTTCTGCGATGATAGAGTTCTTTTCATGTGGTAAGATACATCTGCGCAAAACTTCGTCGGGGCCCAACTTATAAAGCTGGCCTGCTATCAAAGTGAAGTCTGCGGCTCTGACAACAAGTTGCTTCTTCTGTTGGATTGTAAACTCAGCCGGTGCTTGCCCGGTAGTGAGAAACTCAAGAATATCAGAATAATATTCGTCTGCTGCTTGAATAGAAAACAACTGTGCGTCAGGCAGATTGTCCTCCAGACTTGTAGGTTCCTCTCCTGACTCTATCCTGGATAGATGGTCAGGCCCTGCATTCAATCTGCCTGGCTTTACAATAACCTCGAAATCATATTCTTGAAAGAGCAGTAGCCATCTGCAAATTCTTCCTCCTAACACTGGTTTATTGACCAAATATTTCAAAGCAGAATGGTCAGTATACATTTTAAAATGAGCGCCTAACAGGTAGTGTCTGAATTTCTGTAGGGCATACACCATAGCTAATCCTTCCCTTTCTGTAGTGGTGTAGTTCTTCTCAGCTGTAGATAGCTTTCTGCTGGAGTAAGCAATCGGGTGGTCAATACTTCCTTCTCCAGACTGTGTAAGCACAACCCCCAATGCTATGGAAGAAGCATCAACATGAACATGAAAAGGTTTTCTCCAGTCCGGGAAAACTAGAATAGGCGCTGTGATCATCTTTTCTTTAAGTGTGTCCAAGCTCTGTTGGCATTCCTCTGTCCGTTGGAACTTCGAATCCTTTTTCAGCAATCTTTCCATAGGTGTTGTGATCTTTGCATAACCCTTGATGAATTTTCTGTAGTATCCTGTATGTCCCAATGTAGTGCGCAATTGCTTAACTGAGTTGGGCGCAGGTAAATTAGCAATGATGGCAACCTTCGCAGGATCCATCAGGAGTCCTTGTCTGCATACAATATGTCCCAACAAAATACCAAAGGGAGCACAGAAGATACATTTTTTCAAGTTAAGGGAAATCTGATGCTGTCTACATGTTTCTAACATCATGCGCAGATTTGCAATATGGTTCTTTAATAGGCCAAATACAGTCCAGTCATCGAAATAGACTTCTAGAAACTTGTGAATGAATTCTTTAAAAACAGCAACAACAACTCTAGAGAAGATAGCAGGTGCGTTTTTAAGACCAAAGGGCATTACCGTATACTGGAATGAGCCCCATTCAATTGCAAAAGTAGTCTTGTGGCGGTCGTCCGGATGGATTCTGATCTGATGATATCCCGAAAAACCATCAGTGAAAGAGTAAGCCTCTTGTCCTCCAACATTATCAAGTACTTCATCTGTGAAAGGAGTGGGAAATGGATCGTGCGCTGATGCATCATTGAGTTTGCGCAAGTCGACACAGATTCTTATTTCACCTTTCGTTTTCTTTTCTTGGACCACCATAGGACTAATCCAATCGCTTTCCTCTACTGGCTCAATAATACCTGCTGCGAGCATTTTATCAATTTCTTCTTTGACTTTTTCTTTATAGCGCGGGTTCAACCTGTATGGGCGCTGCTTTACTGGCTTGGCGTCTGCTTTCAGAGGTATGCGCATCACTCCTAAGTCTCCTAGGATGCCTTTCATTTCTGTGAACTTGGTGGGAAAGATATCCTGGTAGTCACGTAATAATTCTGAAACATGTCCAACAGTTTCATCATCCCAATAATCTCCTATAGAAGCAAACTTTGGTTCAGCTTCTGTACCAATGTTAATCTTCTTGAGCTTGATGTGTTCTGTGATGGCAGGGATATCAAGCTCAGGACCTTTGATATTGCGCGTCCCTTCTGATTCTGGGATATTGATGTTGCGAGGATCGTCCTCCTCTTCAGTGGTGAAGTTATAACATTCCAGGGCATGTTCTATCTGGACAGCCCAATCTGGTTGGGAATATTCTGATAACGGGCATTCTTCAAATATCTTCTTTTTAATACACTGCAAAGCTTGATCAATACTCGGATGTTCTAACTCAAAACTGAAGGTAAGTTGAAAGCTTTCTATCATAAGAGGCCAAGTGAGAGTGCCTCTGCGCAATTTTGTTTCAGTATACCAGTTCCTTGGAACTGTATCCAATGTGTGGATGAATAGGTGAACCCATTCATCTTCCGGAATATCTGACCATTGCTGAATACATGCTTCAATGTGTGACCTGGGGTCACTCTGTCCCTCGTATTTGTGTAGGACATCGCCTGTGGTGTCCTGAAATCTGCGCAGTATCAATCTGCGACAGTCTTTCCATGTATGAATATTCTCTTTATGCGCAGCCCACCATCTTGCGGGTGTAGCGCGCAATGCTACATCCAGTGCCTGGATGCGCTGCTGTTCTGGAAGCTTTTGTTCATATTCATGTATGAATTTAGTTACTTCCGTTAAACCATCAAAAATTGGAGTGTCGGTTAGTTCTGTACCAATCCATCGAATGGATTTAGTCATCATAGCGCAACGTCTTGCAGAAACCTCATGTAAACGATTCTGCCAGTTTTCCAATCCTGCATCTGAGTCTGATGTGCACGAGCTATCGCATCGCCAGCTGATATGGCCATCTGCTGTGGGGTTGACATAATCACTGTGGTTAGTGGTCATTTGGTACAAACTTTCCATGTGGCGCGCTTCCTCTTCTGCGCGAATGGGTTCTATATACCTTGGTCCTTGAATAGGATCAAGTGGTGCGATGACCCTAATCTGGTCATCCTCAAAGGTCATCTGTCTTTTCTTCAAGTTAATGACAGCCAAATTATCAAATGCCCAGTCTATTCCTAAAAGTGTTGGGTATGGTCTACTATCATCCATGATTTTGATTACTTCAAAATCTGCAGAGCTTCTTACTCCTTCAATATCAATAGGTACATTGGGTAATCTTCCCAATGGAGAGACTCGTTGCTGATTCGCGAGTCTTAGCTGGATAGGGGATCTTGTAAGCTGAGGGCTTCCCATCTGTTCCCATGTCTGCATAGTGAGAACATTGGCTTCTGAACCCAAATCTAACATGACTTCGTCCATTTCAAATGCTCCAATCTGTGCTGTAAGCCTCATCTCTTTTCCAGTTCTAATGTGACTCCTAATCTGGTGAACAGCACACTGCGGTGTGTTCGTCGAAGCAGACTGTTGGCACTGATCCAATAGGTGTTGGAGTCTAGAGTTGCCTTTTCATTGCGCAACAATTTTAAACATTGTCGCAGGAACGCATGAACACTGCCTAGTGCATGCTCCTCGTCAAGTCTTTCAGCTATAGTGGCATGTTCTTGTACCAGGTTGTCTTGTCTTAGCACTTGCGATCTAATATTGTTCTGCGGAATTGCGGCAGAACTTGAAGCTCTCGGATCTGAGAAATACTCTTGAGCTTGCTTGAATGCTTCTTTTTGCTTCTGCAGGTTAAGTGGGGCTGGTTTAATATTAGCACGGCGCACCCATTGCGTCGCTTGCTTTCCCATTCCCATCTCTTGCGCACCAGTGGTTGTTCCACTGCGTGTCACTATATTAACTATAGGGTCTGGTTCTCTTTTTTCTGCTGCAATCAGCTGAATGTTCTGATTGACCTGTGGGGTCTTTGCTTGCATCTTAGCCTGTAACTGAGGGCATTCTTCAATAATATGGTCAGAAGATTTACAATACCTGCAGAGGGTTGTAGGATTTTGGCAATCCCTGGCAAAATGACCTTGCGCTCCGCAATTATAACAAGTGATCTGTCCTCTTCCGCGACCAAAATTTGTTGTGCGTCCGCGTCCCCTGTAATTTCCTGCTCAGGCGTCGCGAGTTTGGTCATACGGTGGACCTGCTGTGGGTCCTTGTGTCTCTGCTTGTACCCTATAAACATCATGCTTTCTTTCTATCATAAGATCATATGCTCTACAATTGTTCTCATCATCACCTACTGATTTACAGAAATTACAATATAGATTCTTTGGAGTTTGTACAAATTTCTGAAGTAAGTGACATTCTTGTGGTCTATGACCTCTAGTTCTACAGATTTCACACCAAGGCCCCTGTGCCTGTGGTAAAGGGTTAGGTGCTCCAGTTGCAATATAGTCTATGAAAACGGGGCAATGGTCCTTTGAATGACCTTGAGCTTTACATTTTGTACACCAAATTTCTTCCTTAATCTCCTTGCCTTTCTTAATATCATGCACTTGCAAGGTTAAGTTTGCTAATTGGTTCTGTAAATGCGCAACATCGTTGCTTGTTCCTGCAATTGGCGAAGCTTCTAGTTTCATAGCCATCTCTAGAGCTTGTTCCTGAGTATTGAGATTCTGTTGCATAAGAGGAAGTCTAATGTGTGGGAGTAGCGCAGCAATGAACCATTCTTTATGCTGTTGTGGTGCAAACTCGAAGCTTACTTGATCTATCAAGGCTTTGAACTTCTGGTCAAAGTCCCATACTGATTCTGTAGGTAGCTGTTTGATGTCTTTGAGCTCTGTTATACACTGTGATTCTGATTTAGGTTTCTTGAATTCCCGAATCATAGCATTTCTTACATCAGCAAGCGTTCTATTCTGTGCTGCTGAGTATTTCATGAACCAAGTCAAGGCTCTTTCTCTTAGTGTGGTTGCTAACTGAACCAGTTTAACAGCATCATCATTAATTTGCTTAATTGTCCAAATGGCTTCACATAAGAACCAGTGCTGCTCAGGGTCTTCTATCCCTGTCCCTCTAAAAGTTGGTAGCTTCATGTCATCACCCATCCTTCTTGTGCTAGGTTGAGGTGAGGGTGCTGTAGTAGTGCTTCTGGACTGGTTAAATAAAGGTGGTACAGAGGTACTAGAAGTACCGTGTGGGCTACTAGAAGGTGTTACTGCGGGGTTATTCTGAGCTCCGTCTGGTTTTTGCGGTGTAAAGGGGTGATAAGGGGTATGAGCACTCCCTTGTCTTTCTATATGGCTTGGTCCAGGGACTTGGCTATCATCTGGGCTAGACTCAAAAGAATATTGGTCAAGGCCTACTTTATATCGTTTTCCACTACGAGTGCAACCAATAAGTTCAGGATCACTATCAGAATCTACGGACATTACTTGTCTATGCTATTCATCAGAAGCAATACATAGCTTTCCTTTTTCATACAGAAGCATTTTAATCCATAAGTTCAGAGAATTTAAGAACTTACCTCTGTGTACTTGGAAGAAATTCCTCTCAGCTTCACTGAAACTCTGTCTTGTATCTACTGCAAACTCGGTGATGAAACCTTTCAGTAGACTATTCAACCAAAAGTCTACTGCGTGGGACACAGGATTGTCTATCCGCTTCACAATACTGACTAGCTCAGGCGTCCAAGCGACGGGTCAATCAATATGCACAGTAGGTCTAGAATCTGCTAACTTGGCTATCCAAGCGTGTAACTCCAGTGCGAATGTAACAAAGAAAATTTCGTGAAGGTCAGTATAAATATACTTCTGTAACCAGTCTTCTGTTTGGAGCGTAGAACTTCTATTTTCTTGTTCAGTGAACTCTTTAGCCTTTAAATCAAACCAGTCTCCAATTTCTTTAGCTGTAGGATTCCAATAACACATTTGTCAACTGATCAAGTCTCAGTGTAACAGAACCTTTTGCTGGCTTCAGCAACGATCTCAGATGTCGTGGAAATAGTAAATTTCACAGCAGCAAGTCGCAAGACAAGGGAATCGTTTGTTGGCTCCTTTCTTTCTCTAGGTTGCGCGTCAATCTCGCACATCACTGGAATAAGAAGTCTCGCTCACGCGGCAACGGAACCATTTGTTGGCTTAACAACAGGGTTCAAAGCAACGGAAGTGACGTGATCAAAAAGTCATAAGGCAACGGACCCATTTGTTCTCCTCGATCTCGCGCGTCGCCTAAATAACAAGTCTCACAACAACAAGTCGCAAGGCAACGGAACCATTTGTTCTCCTCGATCTCGCGCGTCGCCTAAATAACAAGTCTCACAACAACAAGTCGCAAGGCAACGGAACCATTTGTTGGCTGCTTTCTTGGGCAGACCCGGGTTTAAATGAAGCGCAGCAACAAACCCCTTGGCGCACTGGCCCTCTCGGCAACGAGCTGCGCAGCAGCTCGAGGTCTCACCCGAAGTGGCTATGGGGGGCTAAGGAATCCGATTTCCTTAACCGTGGTGTCGCGGAGATTGCTCTTCCTCTTCCGGCTCCTCAGATATCGGCGGTCGGACTTTCCCGCAGGCCGCTCGGCGCAACTGCGCGGATTCCTCCTTCAGCAGGCCCGCTGCGCAGTTTCTCCTCTCTGGCGCAGAAGGCAACTATTCTTTATGTCGATGCGTTAAGTACTTCCTCGCCCTGCGCGCCCAGCGCAGTAACGCATTCCTCGCTCGCTACAGCGACAGCGCTCTACTACTTCTTCGGTACTTAACACTTATAGCTATCAAGGGACCTTCCCAACTCACTTAAACAGTCGCAAAGATAATACAAGAGTTTTGCATACACAGGTAATGAACTTTAAACAGTTAATCATTCATGCAAACATTATAACAAGAAGACATATGTGAAGCTCGTCTCCTTGAGGAAAACCACGTCCACGGGAGTTTATATTAACCAGAAAACCATAGAGTTATACAATACGCTGCGCACACAGCTGCAGCCTTAGATCTTTACAGGAAACTCCACGCACATAGCTGGGAGCCCTTCTCTCAATCTAGTCTCTTCTCTCAGAGATTACAAAGGCACAGACATCTACTCAGACTGTCTGGAAACCCAGGGATTAGCTCCTCGGCTATCCGATTCTACTCTAGTTCTACACACTCGGTAGAAAACATAGCAAAGGATAATCAACACATGATCTATCCTTGAGACTGACTATCGAACAGTCTAACCATCTAACTATCCCAAAAGTATCTAACTCTTCTTCTTATCATGTATACATATATATAGGTGGCCATGACGGTCACACCTTTACAAAACTGTGGGCCTTTCCCAACAGTGATTCCCAAAAACCCTAACCACGCACATGTCTAGGTGTACTGTAGGCACCGCTTGCAGTCACGTCGCCGCTTCCTGCAGGCTCCTTGACTTCCGGCGTGGATTGTGGGTATGGGCGATTGTCCTTCGCCTTCAATGCTCTGGTCCGTTGCTCCTCCTTGATCCGAGCAACCATAACTTCTGTACTAAGCCTTTAAATGAGGGTAGCTAAGCCCTCTACTCCATCACCTTATTTATTATGGTAGCTGAGCCACCTTCATTCTTCTATGACGTGCGCGCGAGCTCCGCGATTTCCGGTCCGTAATCTTCGCTGAGCTTGTCCATCTGGCACCGTACTGCGCACCGTCTCCTTCTTGCCCAAAACTTAGTGCTTGTCCCAAAATTAGCACTTTCCTTTCATACTTGTGCTTTTTTCCCAAAATTCGCAGCTTTACAGCAGCGACAGCCTAGGCTCCAACAACCTTTGACTAGTTTAACTGTTTTGACCTCCAAATCAACCCAAATGCTCCCAAATATTTTGTAAGAGTGTATGAATGGTATTTAGACTTTAATATTAGGTTCAACGATGTTTTATGGCCCTCCAAATACTGCTGCAAACTTGATTTGTATTCTGATCAATATAGGTAATTTTGACTAGTAATTTGTGCATCAAATCCCCCCCGGGTAACACTGAAAATGGCCTTCCAAATGCCTCCAAAATCCCACAAATTTATGAACAGAGGTATATAATGTGTTAATTATGTTATTAAGGTCTCATATGCACCATTAATTGATTTATACTACTGTTCTAACTCTCTCACATTCAACAGCAAAAACCCCCAATTCGACCCTTGGGGAAATGGCACTATTTCACCTCTCAATACAACTAAACTGGGTAAAAATGCTTCAAATGCTCAAGTACAGTACATGAAACTTGTATAAGACATCCATGGAAATATATTGATCACAAATATATCAGATAATCATCCATCCATTCAAAATAATCAACATTATAGTGTCATACATCAATGCATTGGGGAAATGGACATTGTTTGCTCATTAATCAATAGTTTTGCATACAACCAGTGGGTATTTCGACCAGATACTTTCTGAATATTAATAACAGATGATATGAAGCTATTACAATCAGAAATATATAATGAGAATCTCTCTCAATAAGCACAAGTGCTCACCAAAAATGCCCTCCCTCAAGGAGCATGAATATGCCTTCAAAACTGGAAACGGTGGAGAGAAAGTGCTGCACTAAACCAAACCATGAAACTTCCTGTAGCTGCTACTTGGAAATACAAAATCCATTAAAGCACCATGAAATACCTGATTGGCCTCTCCAAACACCAACTTGGATGGGAATCTTTCACCCTTGAAATTGGCTAAGGCAAAAAACTAGTCATCCACTAGCTCTCTCTTCACAAATGCAATTTTTCTCAAATCATCAAAAGCCATTCTCATTCTTCATTTCTACATTATATAACCAACATTAGCCTTCTAAGGGTCGAAATCCTCTCAATATATTCAATAGATTTCCATTTAGGAAATATTCCACATTTGCCACTTGTCTCCTAGTTCCAACCTTCCATCTTCTCCCAAATTCGATTTTGAGTCTCTTTGGCTTCTCCAACTCCTAAATTCGCCTTCTTTGAGCCTATTTTTGGTGCTGACATGTCATAGTGGTCAGATGTCAGAGGTCAGGTCTGCAATTTGTCATAGTTGTCATAGATGCTCCATCATTGGTGTCATAGGGGCTAGGGAATCTAGCCCAGGTGTCCACAAACTTCTAATTTGACTCTTTATCTTCCATGGAGGTTACCAATCCTTCCCAATTCGACCTAAGATGCTCAATGACATGTGTTATGACTTACCAACTCACCCAAGATTTTTCACATTCCCATTAATTCGAATTTGCAAAAGAGAGATACCATGTATTAAGAAAAATCAAGCTAGTGTGGGTCCCACCACCTCCATATGTCTCCAAAACCACTTGCCACATAGAATTTATCTTGAATTTATTTATTCACCATATTTATTAAATGCTTGAACCCCTATAATGTCTAAATATAATTTATTAGCTTCCTTATTACCATCCCACATGTGCCCATCCAACCTAGGAAACTAGTAGGATTGATGGGATTGTCTTACTATGCACTTATTTGAATGGGGACATTACAGTCCTCCCCACCCAAGATTGCTTGTCCTCAAGCAATTTCAGATTTGGATGCTGCAAAATATTCTCCTCTTCCCATGTGGCATCTTCATTTGGTAAGTCCTTCCATTGCACTAAATATTCTTTGATGATTCTACTCCTCAACCTTCTTTCCCGTGTCTTCAAAATCTTTTCCGGAACAAGTGTGAGCTGACCTTCATCATCCAAAGGAGGAAGTATTTCTGAAGTGATGATTTGCTGACCAAGAGCTTTCTTGAGACAAGAAACATGAAATACATTGTGGATTTTACTCCCTTCCGGAAGTTCTAGTTCATATGCTACTTCTCCAACCTTCCGCACTACCTTGTATGGCCCATAGTACCTTGGTTTTAATTTTTCTGCTCCATTCTTTTTTAGAGATGTTTGTTTATAAGGCTGCAACCTTAAATATACTAAATCATTGACTTGAAAGGTTCTTTCTTCTCTATTCCTATCAGCATATTGTTTTTGTTGATTTTGAGCAACCTGCAAATTGTCTTTTAAAAGCTTTAAAATTTCTTGGCTCTCTTCCACCCAATCTTTAGCCTTTGGGGCTCTACTATCACCAAATATAATGTCAGCAAATGTAAGTGCATCATAACCATATAATGCTTTGAAAGGAGACATTCCTATTGACATATGATAAGTGGTGTTGTAGCAAAACTCACCCAAGTGTAGCCATTTTGCCCATGCTTTTTGCTGCCCTCCCACATAGTTTCTTAGGTATCCTTCCAACCATTGGTTTACCCTCTCTGTTTGTCCATCAGTTTGTGGATGATAGCTGTTACTTGGAGTCAATTGAGTACCTACCAATCTAAAAAGTTCTTGCCAAAAATCACCCATGAATCTACTATCTCTATCACTGACAATGCTCTTGGGGAGCCCATGCAATCTGAAGATTTCTTTGAAAAAAATATCAGCCACTTTTGCAGCACTAAAAGATGATGTAACAGCAAAGAAATGAGCAAATTTTGTCAACCTATCAACTACCACATAGATGCAATCCTTACCTAAGGATTTAGGCAATCCGGTGATGAAATCCATGGAAATACTGTCCCATTTTTGCTCCGGAATGGGCAATGGTTGTAATAGGCCGGCTGGACATGTAAGTTCTGATTTGTTTTGTTGACATGCTTTACATTCATTCACATACTTCTGAACATCTTCGTTCATCCCCTTCCAAAAAAATCTTTGCTTCAACTGTCTATAAGTTTTGAAGATCCCCGGATGGCCCGCTAGTGGGGAATCATGTGCTTCTTGCAAAATTCGGTACTTGAGCTTGGAGTTATGAACTAAATAAATTCTTCCCTTATAATATATCAGCCCATTCAAAATCCTATAATTATCATCCCCTTTGATTCCATCCAACACATCACAAGCAAATTTTTCTTTGGCATATTCAACTAGTAGCATGTTTTTCCAATCCTTGGCAATATCCATGAGATAAAAGGAAGGCCTTCTTGACAAAGCATCTGCTACTATATTATTCTTTCCTTTGACATATTCAATATCAAAATCATAAGCTTGAATCTTGCTTACCAACTTTTGTTGCCTTTCATTTAGATCTTTTTGGGTGAGAAAGTGTCTTAGACTATTATGGTCAGTTTTCACCACAAACTTTCTGCCCCCCAAGTATTGTCTGAATTTGGCCAATGCATGCATAATGGCCAGCATTTCTTTATCATATATGGAGTAAAGTTTTTCATGAGGCTGCAACTTTCTGCTCTCAAAGGCTATGGGGTGTTGGCCTTGCTTTAGGACAGCCCCTATTCCTCCACTTGAAGCATCACATTCCACAACAAAAGGTTTAGTAAAATCAGGAAGTGCAAGTATGGGACAACTACTCATTACCTCTTTCATTTTTTGGAAGGCCTTTTCAGCCTCTTCATCCCACTTGAAAGCATCCTTCTTAGTCAAATCAGTGAGTGGAGAAGTCAAATTGGAGAACCCTTTCACAAATTTTCTGTAGTAGGTGCATATGCCAATAAAGCCTCTCAATTCGGTAATATTTTTTGGTGATGGCCATTCCAAGATAGCCCTGATTTTTTCCTTGTGTACCTTCACTCCTTCTTGCCCAATAATGTGCCCAAGATACAGTAGTTATTTCATCCCAAACTGACATTTTGATAATTTAGCAAATAAGGACTCTTCTTGCAAGATTTTCAACACAATCTCTAACTGTTGCAAATGCTCTTCCCATGTTTTACTGTAAATGAGAATATCATCAAAGAAAACCAAAACAAACCTTCTTAGTTGCTTGCAAAATATCCTATTCATACATGCTTGAAAGGTGGCTGGAGCATTAGTTAACCCAAAAGGCATGACAAGAAATTAAAAGTGGCCAAAATGACATCGAAAAGCGGTCTTTTGCACATCTTAATCTTTCATTCGAATTTGGTGATACCCTGATCTAAGGTCAATTTTTGAGAAGTATTTGGCCCCATGTAGCTCATCCATGAGCTCATCAATCCTAGCAATAGGATACCTATTCTTGATAGTCTTTTTGTTCAAGGCTCTCAAATCTATGCACATTCTCAATGTTCCATCTTTTTTCTTCACTAGCACTACTGAAGAAGCATAAGGGCTAGAGCTTGGTCTAATGAGACCCAACTCTAGGAGTTCTTGGATACCTTTTTCAATCTCATCTCTGAACTTTTTAGGATGTCTATAAGGTGGTATCTGAATGGGTGAAGTGCCCTCCTCCAAAATAATACTATGCTCAACCCCCCTATCCGGTGGCCTACCATGTGGAAGGTCTCTAAAAACCTTTTCATAT
The DNA here is from genome assembly GCA_027924585.1 of Larix kaempferi. NCBI lineage: Eukaryota > Viridiplantae > Streptophyta > Pinopsida > Pinales > Pinaceae > Larix > Larix kaempferi. Next base: position 6,209,273 of record BSBM01001068.1, on the reverse strand, counting down.
TTTTGCAAAAGTCTCTCTATCTCCTTTGGGTGTTTGACAATATTTATAGTTGGCTTGGGAGATGTAATATGACATTCAGCAGCCCATTCTATATCCCCATGCCTCAATATAGATCTCATACTATTGCAAGTTACTACTTGATTTGGATAAGTGTGTTGCCCTCTCACAATTCTTTGTACTCCTTTTGAATCTTGGAATTTCATTTCGGGAATTTGATAATTTACTGTATGCTCTCCTATTGAATACAGCCATTGCACTCCCAAAACCACATTAGTATCAGCAACATCAACCACATAAAAACTATCAACAAAAGTATAGTTACCTACGGTGACTTGCAGCTTTGGAATCCATGTTTTGCATTGCATTGTGTTGTGACCGGGAATGACAACTGTGAAGCCATCAAATGGTTCAATAGGTATCTTTCTTTTCGCTACCATCTCTGCATCAATCTAGTTATGAGTGGCTCCTCCATCTACCAAAACTGAAGTTCTTTGTCCTTGTACCACACCTTTGCATCGGATAGTATGATAGAGAGGTACTGCTGAAAGCACTGCCATTCTTGCTTTGTCCGGTGAAGGCTGATTTTCTTCTTGTCTTTCCTCTTCTACTGTTGTCTCATATGCCTCTTCTTGATCTAAAATATGTCCATCTTCATCCATTCCCCCATCATACCCCTCATTGTCAAAAAATACTTCTATGTATTGAGCCTTTCCTTTGGTACATTTGTGCCCCGGTGTCCATGGTTGGAAGCATGTGAAGCACAATTTCTTTTTTCTAAGTTCATCCCTGTTTAGTCCCTCTTTTTTATTCCTCTCAAATGACTCTCTTTTCCAAGGTTTCTTATCATATCCATCCCTTTGCCAATGTTTCTTTTCAAATTTGTAGCTAGGCTTAGGAGGAAATCTCCTTCTAGGAAGCACATTTTGGAGATCCCTAGTCAAGCTCATTGCATCTTTTAATGTAGTTGGCTTGTGGGCTTTGACCAAACCTCTTAATGGTTCAGCCAAACCTTCATTGAACAGAAATACTAATCTTCCCATAGATACATAAGCCACCTTGACTGATAATTTTTGAAAGTCCAACATATATTCAGTAGGGGACCCAGTTTGCTTCAATTGAGCTAGTTCTTTGAAAGGCAATTCTGGATCTTTTTGTTCAAATCTTTCTAGTACCCTATCAACAAATTCTCCATATGTTTTAACCTGATTATGACCCAAGGTTTTCAGCCCATGAAACCACCATTTATTGGCATCTCCTTCCAAATGCAAAATGGCCATTTTTAATGCATCCTCTTCCAACATAGGATTCAGCTGAAAATATACATCCAATTTTTGCACCCAAGTGTTAGCAGAATTTTGAGAAGAACCATCAAAAGTAGGAAGTGACATTTTTCCAATAGCACTATTCAATTCTTTGTTTTGGAATGGACTCCTATTGTCTCCCTGCATTTTAATCTTTTGCATAGCATCAATGTAGTCACTGAGTGGTACACCTCTTTTACACTCTTCATTCAAATCATTCCAATCATTTACTAGTTTCTTGTAATCCAATTCAAGATTGGGCTCTTCTTTGGGTGTGATAAATTTAGGTTTAGTATGTCTTTGTGTACTTTGAAATTCATCAAGTCTATTATGAGGTCCTGTACTTGAGAAAATATGCTCATTCCCTTTCATCTTTTCCCCTAAGTGTGAACCACTATTATCTCCTATCATCCCTTTGCCTGAAAGTTGGCTACCCAACAATTCGAAACCTTTCATCATTTGTTTATTCATATCTAGAATAACCATGGTAAGTCCTTCAAAACATGGTTTTAAGGCTTCAATAAATTCCTCCTTATGTCTTAATTTTTCCTCCTCCTCTCTACCCATTGTTTTAGAAAAAAACTCTTTTTCTGCTACTATCTCTTCTTCAACCAAAACTTCTTCAACTACTGATTCAAAGGGTGGTGTTTTATTTGTTTGGATTATTGTTAATACCATCAGGTGCCAAGACCATGCTCTGATACCACTTGTAATGACCCTTTTTTAAAATTCTATTAAAATGCCAATTTTTCCACTTTTTCCCCAATTTCGACCTTTGACTAGTTTAACTGTTTTGACCTCCAAATCAACCCAAATGCTCTCAAATATTTTGTAGGAGTGTATGAATGGTATTTAGACTTTAATATCAGGTTCAGGGATGTTTTATGGCCCTCCAAATATTTCTGCAAACTTGATTTGTATTCTGATCAATATAGGTAATTTTGACTAGTAATTTGTGCATCAAATCCCCCCCGGGTAACACTAAAAATGGCCTTCCAAATGCCTCCAAAATCCCACAAATTTATGAAAAGAGGTATATAATGTGTTAATTATGTTATTAAGGTCTCATCTGCACCATTAATTGATTTTTACTACTGTTCTAACTCTAACACATTCAACAGCAAAAACCCCCAATTCGACCCTTGGGGAAATGGCACTATTTCACCTCTCAATACAACTAAACTGAGTAAAAATGCTTCAAATGCTCAAGTACAGTACATGAAACTTGTATAAGAAATCCATGGCAATATATTGATCACAACTATATCATAGAATCATCCATCCATTCGAAATAATCAACATTATAGTGCCATACATCAATGCATTGGGGAAATGGACATTGTTTGCTCATTAATCAATAGTTTTGCATACAACCAGTGGGTATTTCGACCTGAGACTTTCTGAATATTAATAAAAGAGGATATGAAGCTATTACAATCAGAAATATATAATGAGAAGCTCTCTCAATAAGCACAAGTGCTCACCAAAAACGCCCTCCCTCAAGGAGCATGAATATGCCTTCAAAATTGGAAACGGTGGAGAGAAAGTGCTGCACTAAACCAAACCATGAAACTTCCTGTAGCTGCTACTTGCAAATACAAACTCCATTAAAGCACCATGAAAGACCTGAGTGGCCTCTCCAAACCCCAACTTGGATGGGAATCTTTCACCCTTGAAATTGGCTAAGGCAAAAAACTAGTCATCCACTAGCTCTCTCTTCACAAATGCAATTTTTCTCAAATCATCAAAAACCATTCTCATTCTTCATTTCTACATTTTATAACCAACATTAGCCTTCTAAGGGTCGAAATCCTCTCAATAGATTCAATAGATTTCCATTTAGGAAATATTCCACATTTGCCACTTGTCTCCTAGTTCCAACCTTCCATCTTCTCCCAAATTCGATTTTGAGTCTCTTTGGCTTCTCCAACTCCCAAATTCGCCTTCTTTGAGCCTATTTTTGGTGCTGACATGTCATAGTGGTCAGATGTCAGAGGTCAGGTCTGCAATTTGTCATAGTTGTCATAGATGCTCCATCATTGGTGTCATAGGGGCTAGGGAATCTAGCCCAGGTGTCCACAAACTTCTAATTTGACTCTTTATCTTCCATGGAGGTTACCAATCCTTCCCAATTCGACCTAAGATGCTCAATGACATGTTTTATGACTTACCAACTCACCCAAGAGTTTTCACATTCCCATTAATTCGAATTTGCAAAAGAGAGATACCATGTATTAAGAAAAATCAAGCTAGTGTGGGTCCCACCACCTCCATATGTCTCCAAAACCACTTGCCACTTAGAATTTATCTTGAATTTATTTATTCACCATATTTATTAAAAGCTTGAACCCCTATAATGTCTAAATATAATTTATTAGCTTCCTTATTACCATCCCACATGTGCCCATCCAACCTAGGAAACTAGTAGGATTGATGGGATTGTCTTACTATGCACTTATTTGAATGGGGACATTACGGTCCTCCCCACCCAAGATTGCTTGTCCTCAAGCAATTTCAGATTTGGATGCTGCAAAATATTCTCCTCTTCCCATGTGGCATCTTCATTTGGTAAGTCCTTCCATTGCACTAAATATTCTTTGATGATTCTACTCCTCAACCTTCTTTCCCGTGTCTTCAAAATATTTTCCGGAACAAGTGTGAGCTGACCTTCATCATCCAAAGGAGGAAGTATTTCTGAAGTGATGATTTGCTGACCAAGAGCTTTCTTGAGACAAGAAACAGGAAATACATTGTGGATTTTACTCCCTTCCGAAAGTTCTAGTTCATATGCTACTTCTCCAACCTTCCGCACTACCTTGTATGGCCCATAGTACCTTGGTTTTAATTTTTATGCTCCATTCTTTTTTAGAGATGTTTGTTTATAAGGAGGCAACCTTAAATATACTAAATCATTGACTTGAAAAGTTCTTTCTTCTCTATTCCTATCAGCATATTGTTTTTGTTGATTTTGAGCAACCTGCAAATTGTCTTTTAAGAGCTTTAAAATTTCTTGGCTCTCTTCCACCCAATCTTTAGCCTTTGGGGCTCTACTATCACCAAATATAATGTCAGCAAATGTAAGTGCATCATAACCATATAATGCTTTGAAAGGAGACATTCCTATTGACATATGATAAGTGGTGTTGTAGCAAAACGCACCCAAGTGTAGCCATTTTGCCCATGCTTTTTGCTGCCCTCCCACATAGTTTCTTAGGTATCCTTCCAACCATTGGTTTACCCTCTCTGTTTGTCCATCAGTTTGTGGATGATAGCTGGTACTTGGAGTCAATTGAGTACCTACCAATCTAAAAATTTCTTGCCAAAAATCACCCATGAATCTACTATCTCTATCACTAACAATGCTCTTGGGGAGCCCATGCAATCTGAAGATTTCTTTGAGAAAAATATCAGCCACTTGTGCAGCACTAAAAGAAGATGTAACAGCAAAGAAATGAGCAAATTTTGTCAACCTATCAACTACCACATAGATGCAATCCTTACCTAAGGATTTAGGCAATCCGGTGATGAAATCCATGGAAATACTGTCCCATTTTTGCTCCGGAATGGGCAACGGTTGTAATAGGCCGGCTGGACATGTAAGTTCTGATTTGTTTTGTTGACATGCTTTACATTCATTCACATACTTCTAAACATCTTCGTTCATCCCCTTCGAAAAAAATCTTTGCTTCAACTGTCTATAAGTTTTGAAGATCCCCGGATGGCCCACTAGTGGGGAATCTTGTGCTTCTTGCAAAATTCGGTACTTGAGCTTGGAGTTATGAAATAAATAAATTCTTCCCTTATAATATATCATCCCATTCAAAATCCTATAATTATCATCCCCTTTGATTCCATCCAACACATCACAAGCAAATTTGTCTTTGGCATATTCAACTAGTAGCATGTTTTTCCAATCCTTGGCAATATCCATGAGAGAAAAGGAAGGCCTTCTTGACAAAGCATCTGCTACTATATTATTCTTTCCTTTGACATATTCAATATCAAAATCATAAGCTTGAATCTTGCTTACCCACTTTTGTTTCCTTTCATTTAGATCTTTTTGGGTGAGAAAGTGTCTTAGACTATTATGGTTAGTTTTCACCACAAACTTGCTGCCCCCCAAGTATTGTCTGAATTTGGCCAATGCATGCATAATGGCCAGCATTTCTTTATCATATATGGAGTAAAGTTTTTCATGAGGCTGCAACTTTCTGCTCTCAAAGGCTATGGGGTGTTGTCCTTGCTTTAGGACAGCCCCTATTCCTCCACCTGAAGCATCACATTCCACAACAAAAGGTTTAGTAAAATTAGGAAGTGCAAGTATGGGACAACTACTCATTACCTCTTTCATTTTTTGGAAGGCCTTTTCAGCCTCTTCATCCCACTTGAAACCATCCTTCTTAGTCAAATCAGTGAGTGGAGAAGTCAACTTGGAGAACCCTTTCACAAATTTTCTGTAGTAGGTGCATATGCCAATAAAGCCTCTCAATTCGGTAATATTTTTTGGTGATGGCCATTCCAAGATAGCCCTGATTTTTTCCATGTGTACCTTCACTCCTTCTTGCACAATAATGTGCCCAAGATACAGTAGTTCTTTCATCCCAAACTCACATTTTGATAATTTAGCATATAAGGACTCTTCTTGCAAGATTTTCAACACAATCTCTAACTGTTGCAAATGCTCTTCCCATGTTTTACTGTAAATGAGAATATCATCAAAGAAAACCAAAACAAAACTTCTTAGTTGCTTGCAAAATATCCTATTCATACATGCTTGAAAGGTGGTTGGAGCATTAGTTAACCCAAAAGGCATGACAAGAAATTCAAAGTGGCCAAAATGACATCGAAAAGCGGTCTTTTGCACATCTTCATCTTTCATTCGAATTTGGTGATACCCTGATCTAAGGTCAATTTTTGAGAAGTATTTGGCCCCATGTAGCTCATCCATGAGCTCATCAATCCTAGGAATAGGATACCTATTCTTGATAGTCTTTTTGTTCAAGGATCTCAAATCTATGCACATTCTCAATGTTCCATCTTTTTTCTTCACTAGCACTACTGAAGAAGCATAAGGGCTAGAGCTTGGTCTAATGAGACCCAACTCTAGGAGTTCTTGGATAGCTTTTTCAATCTCATCTCTGAACTTTTTAGGATGTCTATAAGATGGTATCTGAATGGGTGAAGTGCCCTCCTCCAAAATAATACTATGCTCAACCCCCCTATCCGGTGGCCTACCATGTGGAAGGTCTCTAAAAACCTTTTCATATTTTTGCAAAAGTTTCTCTATCTCCTTTGGGTGTTTGACAATATTTATAGTTGGCTTGGGAGATGTAATATGACATTCAGCAGCCCATTCTATATCCCCATGCCTCAATATAGATCTCATACTATTGTAAGTTACTACTTGATTTGGATAAGTGTGTTGCCCTCTCACAATTCTTTGTACTCCTTTTGAATCTTGGAATTTCATTTCGGGAATTTGATAATTTACTGTATGCTCTCCTATTGAATACAGCCATTGCACTCCCAAAACCACATTAGTATCAGCAACATCAACCACATAAAAACTATCGACAAAAGTATAGTTACCTACGGTGACTTGCAGCTTTGGAACCCATGTTTTGCATTGCATTGTGTTGTAACTGGGAATGACAACTGTGAAGCCATCAAATGGTTCAATAGGTATCTTTCTTTTCTCTACCATATTTGCATCAATCTAGTTATGAGTGGCTCCTCCATCTACCAAAACTGAAGTTCTTTGTCCTTGTACCACACCTTTGCATCGGATAGTATGATAGTGAGGTATTGCTGAAAGCACTACCATTCTTGCTTTGTCCGGTGAAGGCTGGTTTTCTTCTTGTCTTTCCTCTTCTACTGCTGTCTCATATGCCTCTTCTTGATCTAAAATATGTCCATCTTCATCCATGCCCCCATCATACCCCTCATTGTCAAAAAATACTTCTATGTATTGAGCCTTTCCTTTGGTACATTTGTGCCCCGGTGTCCATGGTTGGAAGCATGTGAAGCACAATTTCTTTTTTCTAAGTTCATCCCTGTTTAGTCCCTCTTTTTTATTCCTCTCAAATGACTCTCTTTTCCAAGGTTTCTTATCATATCCATCCCTTTGCCAAGGTTTCTTTTTAAATTTGTAGCTAGGCTTAGGAGGAAATCTCGTTCTAGGAAGCACATTTTGGAGATCCCTAGTCAAGCTCATTGCATCTTTTAATGTAGTTGGCTTGTGGGCTTTGACCAAACCTCTTAATGGTTCAGCCAAACCTTCAGTGAACAGAAATACTAATCTTCCCATAGATACATCAGCCACCTTGACTGATAATTTTTGAAAGTCCAACATATATTCAGTAGGGGACCCAGTTTGCTTCAATATAGCTAGTTCTTTGAAAGGCAATTCTGGATCTTTTTGTTCAAATCTTTCTAGTACCCTATCAACAAATTCTCCATATGTTTTAACCTGATTATGACCCAAGGTTTTCAGCCCATGAAACCACCATTTATTGGCATCTCCTTCCAAATGCAAAATGGCCATTTTTAATGCATCCTCTTCCAACATAGGATTCAGCTGAAAATATACATCCAATTTTTGCACCCAAGTGTTAGCAGAATTTTGAGAAGAACCATCAAAAGTAGGAAGTGACATTTTTCCAATAGCACTATTCAATTCTTTGTTTTGGAATGGACTCCTATTGTCTCCCTGCATTTTAATCTTTTGCATAGCATCAATGTAGTCACTGAGTGGTACACCTCTTTTACACTCTTCATTCAAATCATTCCAATCATTTACTAGTTTCTTGTAATCCAATTCAAGATTGGGCTCTTCTTTGGGTGTGATAAATTTAGGTGTAGTATGCCTTTGTGTGCTTTGAAATTCATCAAGTCTATTATGAGGTCCTGTACTTGAGAAAATATGCTCATTCCCTTTCATCTTTTCCCCTAAGTGTGAACCACTATTATCTCCTATCATCCCTTTGCCTGAAAGTTGGCTACCCAACAATTCGAAACCTTTCATCATTTGTTTATTCATATCTAGCATAACCATGGTAAGTCCTTCAAAACATGGTTTTAAGGCTTCAATAAATTCCTCCTTATGTCTTAATTTTTCCTCCTCCTCTCTACCCATTGTTTTAGAAAAAAACTCTTTTTCTGCTACTATCTCTTCTTCAACCAAAACTTCTTCAACTACTGATTCAAAGGGTGGTGTTTTATTTGTTTGGATTATTGTTAATACCATCAGGTGCCAATACCATGCTCTGATACCACTTGTAATGACCCTTTTTTAAAATTCTATTAAAATGCCAATTTTTCCACTTTTTCTCCAATTTCGACCTTTGACTAGTTTAACTGTTTTGACCTCCAAATCAACCCAAATGCTCCCAAATATTTTGTAGGAGTGTATGAATGGTATTTAGAATTTAATATCAGGTTCAGGGATTTTTTATGGCCCGCCAAATACTGCTGCAAACTTGATTTGTATTCTGATCAATATAGGTAATTTTGACTAGTAATTTGTGCATCAAATCCCCCCCGGGTAACACTGAAAATGGCCTTCCAAATGCCTCCAAAATCCCACAAATTTATGAACAGAGGTATATAATTTGTTGATTATGTTATTAAGGTCTCATATGCACCATTAATTGATTTTTACTACTGTTCTAACTCTAACACATTCAACAGCAAAAACCCCCAATTCGACCCTTTGGGAAATGGCACTATTTCACCTCTCAATACAACTAAACTGAGTAAAAATGCTTCAAATGCTCAAGTACAGTACATGAAACTTGTATAAGACATCCATGGCAATATATTGATCATAAATATATCAGAGAATCATCCATCCATTCGAAATAATCAACATTATAGTGTCATACATCAATGCATTGGGGAAATGGACATTGTTTGCTCATTAATCAATAGTTTTGCATACAACCAGTGGGTATTTCGACCTGATACTTTCTGAATATTAATAATAGAGGATATGAATCTATTACAATCATAAATATATAATGAGAAGCTCTCTCAATAAGCACAAGTGCTCACCAAAAACGCCCTCCCTCAAGGAGCATGAATATGCCTTCAAAACTGGAAACGGTGGAGAGAAAGTGCTGCACTAAACCAAACCATGAAACTTCCTGTAGCTGCTACTTGCAAATACAAACTCCATTAAAGCACCATGAAATACCTGAGTGGCCTCTCCAAACACCAACTTGGATGGGAATCTTTCACCCTTGAAATTGGCTAAGGCAAAAAACTAGTCATCCACTAGCTCTCTCTTCACAAATGCAATTTTTCTCAAATCATCAAAAGCCATTCTCATTCTTCATTTCTACATTTTATAACCAACATTAGCCTTCTAAGGGTCGAAATCCTTTCAACAGATTCAATAGATTTCCATTTAGGAAATATTCCACATTTGCCACTTGTCTCCTAGTTCCAACCTTCCATCTTCTCCCAAATTCGATTTTGAGTCTCTTTGGCTTCTCCAACTCCCAAATTCGCCTTCTTTGAGCCTAGTTTTGGTGCTGACATGTCATAGTGGTCAGATGTCAGAGGTCAGGTCTGCAATTTGTCATAGTTGTCATAGATGCTCCATCATTGGTGTCATAGGGGCTAGGGAATCTAGCCCAGGTGTCCACAAACTTCTAATTTGACTCTTTATCTTCCATGGAGGTTACCAATCCTTCCCAATTCGACCTAAGATGCTCAATGACATGTGTTATGACTTACCAACTCACCCAAGAGTTTTCACATTCCCATTAATTCGAATTTGCAAAAGAGAGATACCATGTATTTGTTAAATTTTCAGTATTAAATCACAATACTATAGGATCTTTGCTGAGAGAATAACATCTACAGTATATCAATGCATGACAAGCATCACAAGCATCACAAGAATCAAAAGCATAGAGACAAGAGACACAGAGTTTCCGTGGGGAAAACCCTAAGGTGAAAAACCCCACAAACTTCCTCAGAGATAGAGAGAGCAATGGCTCAACCAAAATACAACCAAATAATACAGAGATAGTCTCCTAGCAGATGATCCTCCTCCTCCTCACTAGTGCGCCACTTTCCAGAGAGAGAGATAGATGCTTTTCCGAGTGAGTAAAATAGAGATCTCCTATCTCTATTTATACTCACCTTTTTTCCCAGTGACCTACTGGGGCCGACTTGTCTATTTGAGTACATCCACATTATATTATATATTAATTAGGGCCGACCCCATAAGGTGGTCTAATAACCCATCGACAAGTACACACACTTGCGACACTTGTCAATCCACATGACGACACTTCCTTATAGAGGAATAACACATCTCTTATAAGGGTACAATAAATATACATATAATATACTGATGAAATACATTCCGAAGTTACATATACATCAACACTCCCTCTTAACAAGGAAGGTATTTCTCGACACAGAACTGCTAGACAAGTCTTCTTCTCTGGATCATCGTCATCGATGCATCGTCATCATCATCGTCACTGCTGCTGCTATCTCATCCAATCTCTGTCTCTACTCGTCATAGGAAGTTCTACAGAGCCAGTCCTTTTTCATACTGGATGTAGGCCCACCACCTGCAGGTCTTCGTCATCACTGGCCATACTGTGGAATCCTCAGGACTTTTACGTGCGTCACAAAACCTCGAAAGAGCATCCCAGGCTGTTACGAGCACACAGCTCTACCTATAGGATCTCCCAGGGCGCTATTACATGTGACCCCACCACAAAACCTCGCAAGAGCATCTCAGGATGTTACGGGTACACAACTCCGACCTGAAATCTCCCAGGGCGCTATTATATGTGGTTCACCACAAAACCTCGTAAGAGCATCTGCCAGATATCCCAGGGCGCTATTACATGCCATAGGCAAAACCTCGTAAGACTATCTGCAGATCTCCCAGGGCGTTATTACATGTGGTCATGGCAAAACCTCGCAAGAGCATCCCAGGACTGATTACGGGCACACGGCCCAACCTATCGGATCTCCCAGGGCGCTATTATATGCCATAGGACAAAACCTCGTAAGAGCATCTGCCAGATATCCCAGGGCGCTATTACATGCCATAGGCAAAACCTCGTAAGACTATCTGCAGATCTCCCAGGGCGCTATTATATGTCCTCCCAGAGCAAAACCTCGAAAGATCATTTGCCAGATGTCCCAGGGCACCGATATTACATGCCATAGGCAAAACCTCGAAAGACCATCTGCAAATCTCCCAGGGCGCTATTACATGCTCATCTGCACAACCTGATCCACGGCCACAGAGTATCATCCTGATACTCTCCATACATCATCCTGATGTATCCATGATCATCCTGATCATCATCACTGCAACGTCCTGCTGCATGTCATCTAGAGCAACATCCTGAAGCTCGTCATCTATGATCATCCTGATCATCACTGCAACATCCTGCTGCATGTCATCTGGAGCAACATCCTGAAGCTCGTCATCTATGATCATCCTGATCATCAATGCATCTACCTGATGCATACCAAGTATCTACCTGATACATATCATCATACATGATCCTCCTGATCATCAATGTATCCACCTGATACAAATGCAAATACATGATACATATCACCATACATGATCCACCTGATCATACAATGTATCCACCTGATACATATACAGATACATGGTCCAAGCATCCAACATGATGCATACATACATACATAAAATGATCCAACTGATCATATCCAGCATCCAACATGATGCGTACATACATACATAAAATGATCCAACTGATCATATCCTGCATCCAACATGATGCGTACATACATACATAAAATGATCCAACTGATCATATCCAGCATCCAACATGATGCGTACATACATACATAAAATGATCCAACTGATCATATCCTGCATCCAACATGATGCGTACATACATACATAAAATGATCCAACTGATCATATCCAGCATCCAACATGATGCGTATATACATACATAAAATGATCCAACTGATCATATCCAGCAAAAACTAGAACATCATCCTGATGCTCATCATCCAGCGCTTACATCCACAGCCATGTGAAGGATCCTCCTTCCAACATGCTTGGAATGGCTTCAGCAAATGTGTCCATCACTTCTTCCTCGAAGTGTCCTCGATCTGAAGAACGCCAAGCCTCTCTCTGAAGTACTCGAACTTCACCCTGGCTAGTGGCTTCGTCAACACATCTGCAATCTGCTCGTCCGTCGCAACATACAGGAGCTTCACAGCTCCTCTTTGCACCATATCCCTGATATAGTGATATTTGATCTCTATGTGTTTCGACCTGTCATGAAACACTGGGTTCTCGGACAGCTTCACACAACTCTGGTTATCACAGAAGATACCAGTAGCCTCCAACGGGAGATCAAATAACTCAGACAGTAGCTTCCGTAGCCATACTGCCTCACAACTAGCTGAACAGGCTGCAACATACTCTGCCTCAGCTGTACTCAGTGCTACGCAGGACTGCTTCCTGCTAAACCAAGAGATCACACCTGATCCCATACTGAAGCAACACCCAGATGTGCTCTTCCTATCTGCAGCATTGCCAGCCCAATCTGAATCAACATAACCCTGCAGGTTAAACTTTTGATTCGCCTCATATCTGAGCCCATAATCCACTGTACCCTTCAGGTACCTCAGAACATGCTTTACAGCAACAAGGTGAACACTCCTCGGATCCGTCAGGAACTGGCTCAATGTGTTCACAGCAAAGCAAATGTCTGGTCTCGTGTTCGTCAGGTACATCAAGGACCCAATCATCTGACGATACATAGAAACATCAACTGGCTCAGATGAAGCATCACAAAGAAGCTTCAGATTCGATGCCATAGGTGTGGCCATGGCCTTGCAATCCATCATCCCAAATCTCTTCAGGATATCTACTGTGTACTTCCCTTGACCAAGGAAGATCCCACCTGCATTCTGCCACACCTCCATACCTAGGAAATAGTGCATCATTCCCAAATCTTTCATATCGAATTCAGCTGCAAGCTTCCTCTTGGTATCTGCAATCATTCTGTCATCTCCTGTCACAAATAGGTCATCCACATATAGAAGTAGAATCACAGGATTCCCTTCCTCAACCTTGTAGTAAAGGTTGGAATCCGCTTTACTCTTGGTAAAGCCCAAACTAGATAGGAAACTGTCCATCCTACCATACCAGGTTCTGGGAGCTTGCTTCAAGCCATACAAGGCTTTCTTTAATCTGCATACATAAGATTCCCTGTCATGTATTTCAAAGCCAAGTGGCTGTTCCACATATACTTCCTCTTCTACTACACCGTTCAGGAAAGCAGTCTTGACATCCATCTGGTGTATCTTCCATTTCATTGTTGCAGCCAGGGCAAGTACTGTTCTGATGGAAGTATATCTGGCTACAGGTGCAAAGGTTTCTTCATAGTCTATTCCTTCCTTCTGAGAGAAACCACGAGCTACGAATCTTGCTTTATATTTTTCCACACTGCCATCTGCAGCATGCTTGATTTTGTAGATCCACTTGGAGGTCACAACAGACTTCCCTTTAGGTCTTGGGACAACATCCCAAACATCATTCTTCATAATTGATTGGTATTCCTCAACCATAGCATCCTTCCATTCTTTCTTTTCTGCTGCCTCTTCATAACTGGAAGGCTCTTTGTTCATGATGTCACAGAGTAAAGCAACATAACTGGTGTGTGATTTGGTTCTCTTCTTTGCTCTGTGTTCTTCTTCTGGAATGCCAAATCTTTCTGCATCATGAATGAGCTCTCTAGCCCATACAGGTTTCCTCTTGTGAGAGTTATCCTCACAGGGTGGATCTACAGGTTCTTGTGGATCTTCAAACTCACGAGCAGTTTCTGGAACTGCATCAGTCATCGTAGTGTCCTGAAATCTTGTTTCCTTAGGTTCTTCATACACTTCGATAGGTGCCTTTCTTGATTTGATGAATGCTGAATTCTCATCAAATGTTACATCCCTGCTGACATCAATCTTCTTGAACCCTGGAAAATATATTCTGTAAGCCTTCGAGCTTTCACTATAACCCACGAAGATGCCCTTCTTTCCTGAAGGATCTAGTTTAGTCCTCTTCTCCTTTGGGACATGAGTGTATACTGGACAACCAAATATTTTGAGATGGCTGACTTCAGGTTTCTTACCAGAAAAGACTTCTTCTGGTGTCTTGTTGTCCAATATCTTGTGGGGTGTTCTATTCTGCACATATACAGCTGTTCTAGCTGCTTCTGCCCAAAGATGCATAGGAAGATCCTGGTCATGCAACATTGCCCTTGCTGCTTCCATGATAGTTCTGTTCTTCCTTTCTGCAACTCCATTCTGTTGAGGATTATATGGAGCAGTCAACTCCCTCTTAATCCCTGAATCACTGCAAAGCTTCTTGAAGTCATTTGAGGTGAATTCTCCACCATTGTCAGATCTGAATGTTTTGATTTTCTTGTCAGTTTGATTCTCCATCAAGTTTTTGAATTCCTTGAATTTATCAAACACCTCATCTTTGCCCTTCAAGAAGTATACCCAAGTCTTCCTAGAGAAGTCATCAATAAATGATACATAGTAAACATACCCACTCAGGGAGCTAGATGACATAGGACCACATACATCTGAGTGGATGATTTCCAGAATGTCTTTTGCCTTGCTTTCACTGCTTGGGAAAGCCTTCTTAGTGTTCTTTCCTTTTGCACATCCTTTGCAAACACCTTCATGTTTGGTCTTGATTTCAGGAAGACCTTCTACTGCCTTGCTTGCAATTGGAAGTGCCCTATAGTGCATGTGAGCAAGTCTTCTGTGCCAAAGTTCACTTGGCTCCATGGATTCATGTACCATGGCATGTTCAGGTTGTCCCTTCAATTTATACAGTCCTCCCTCTTGCTCTCCAATCACTACTGCATCATCTATGGTCTTTCCCTTTGGCCACATTAGTACTTGGCCATCAACAAATGCAACCCTCATACCTTTTGCATCTAGAGCAGAGATGGAGAGTAAGTTCTTCTTGATCCCAGGTACATAGAGGACTTCCTTCATCTTCAGAGATTTACCAGAATCTAGATTGTAAGAGGCTTCACCACTTCCTTTGATTGGGTATTGATAATCATCCCCAAGTTTCACCTTATGGGGTGACTCATGTTCAGATAGGTTCACAAAGGATTCTGTAAACCCAGTCATGTGTTTGGAAGCCCCACTATCAATCAACCAATCATTACATCCATGAGAGATGGTACCTGTAAGAGCAGAGATCAGAACATATTCTTCTTCACTTGATGAGACATCATCACTATCACTTTCTGCCCTTGCCTTCTTCTTTGGAGGTTCATCATCTT
Source organism: Larix kaempferi (assembly GCA_027924585.1). Classification (NCBI taxonomy): domain Eukaryota; kingdom Viridiplantae; phylum Streptophyta; class Pinopsida; order Pinales; family Pinaceae; genus Larix; species Larix kaempferi. The sequence continues at coordinate 6,193,645 of BSBM01001068.1, read as the reverse complement.
CGGCAACATGAGCATGAAATCTTCTTTTGTTGCCCTTCTTCTTCTTACTGAAGTTTTTGTTGTTATCCCTTTTGTTCTTGGGACAATCTGAAGCATAGTGACCCTTCTCATTGCATGTAAAGCATCTTAGGTCCTTCTTATGAGTTCTTTTGTGGTGAGAGTGATCCTTCTTGGTTTTGCTTCTTTTGGTGTGAGCTGCAAGGGCTTGATCTTCTCCTCCCATCTTTTCCTCACGAGCTATAAGTCTAGCTTCTTCTTGAGAACATTCTTCCCGAAGTCTACTGAAGGAGATCAACTTCTTCCTTGCACAAATTCCTTGAATAAAGGAATCCCATGACCTGGGAAGGCCATTTAGAGTAGTCATCACCACCTCACCATTCTCCACCATTTCATCCACTGCTTCTAATTGTTCCTTGATCTGAGAGACCCTTGAAAAGTAAGATTGAATGGTTTCTCCATTCTGAAACTTCACTGCTTTCAATTGGTTCCGCAGGGTCATCTTCCGATTTATGTTCTTTCCTTCAAATAGCTTGGTCAAAGATTCAAACATCTCTTTGGGTGTCTTGAGAGAAGACACATGGGGTATGAGATGGTCTTTGATAGAATCAGCAATGATTCTCTTTGCCTTGACCAAGTTCTTCTTGTGCAATACCTTGGCCTCTTCATCCTCTGGGATAGGGATGTCTTCTTTCACATATGAGTCCAACTCATTCTCTTCCAGGATTAGCCCAATCCTATACTTCCAGGCTCGGAAGTTATCAGCCCCTTCAAGCTTATATCCTCAAGCTTGGTGTGAAGAGACATATTTAAGAGTACTTCAAATGGAAATAGAAAAGATTTAGAACTTACCACTTGAAGTGCTGAAAACTGGATCTGGTCCCGGATTAGGGTTTGTCAGAGAAACCCTAAAAATTCAAAATGTGAATTTCAAAATTCCGAAAGGATAGAAAGATGCGCCTTGGAGAGCTGATCAGCCTAGTACATTCAGAATTTGAGATCAGCAAAGTCTTGCCCTTCAAAATTGCCTTTTTGTCCTCCCGGGTTCACTGGGGAGAGCCCTGAATTAGGGTTTGAGTTTCCCGGAGATCTACCCAGCCAAAAATCTCGATCCAAAGCTCAAACCTTCGATTTTTGCAAGGAGCTTCCAGCTGTACCTTCAGTTTCCAGAAATTCCTATTTTTGTGGAAACCCTAATTTTTAGGGCCAAAACTGAAAATGCTCGGAACTGAAATCTAATTGGACAGAAAGATGCGCCTTGATGAGTAGATCCAATCTACTATACTGAATTTCAAAAATCTGTGGAGAGAAACCCAATAAACAAGCAATACAAGCTTCCGTCACTGCAAAATGTCTTCTTCTCAGTTAAGCTCTGATACCATGTTAAATTTTCAGTATTAAATCACAATACTATAGGATCTTTGCTGAGAGAATAACATCTACAGTATATCAATGCATGACAATCATAATATGACAAGCATCACAAGCATCACAAGAATCAAAAGCATAGAGACAAGAGACACAGAGTTTCCGTGGGGAAAACCCTAAGGTGAAAAACCCCACAAACTTCCTCAGAGATAGAGAGAGCAATGGCTCAACCAAAATACAACCAAATAATACAGAGATAGTCTCCTAGCAGATGATCCTCCTCCTCCTCACTAGTGCGCCACTTTCCAGAGAGAGAGATAGATGCTTTTCCGAGTGAGTAAAATAGAGATCTCCTATCTCTATTTATACTCACCTTTTTGCCCACTGACCTACTGGGGCCGACTTGTCTATTTGAGTACATCCACATTATATTATATATTAATTAGGGCCGACCCCATAAGGTGGTCTAATAACCCATCGTCAAGTACACACACTTGCGACACTTGTCAATCCACATGACGACACTTCCTTATAGAGGAATAACACATCTCTTATAAGGGTACAATAAATATACATATAATATACTGATGAAATACATTCCGAAGTTACATATACATCAACAGTATTAAGAAAAATCAAGCTAGTGTGGGTCCCACCACCTCCATATGTCTCCAAAACCACTTGCCACTTAGAATTTATCTTGAATTTATTTATTCACCATATTTATTAAATGCTTGAACCCCTCTAATGTCTAAATATAATTTATTAGCTTCCTTATTACCATCCCACATGTGCCCATCCAACCTAGGAAACTAGTAGGATTGATGGGATTGTCTTACTATGCACTTATTTGAATGGGGACATTACAGTCCTCCCCACCCAAGATTGCGTGTCCTCAAGCAATTTTAGATTTGGATGCTGCAAAATATTCTCCTCTTCCCATGTGGCATCTTCATTTGGTAAGTCCTTCCATTGCACTAAATATTCTTTGATGATTCTACTCCTCAACCTTCTTTCCCGTGTCTTCAAAATCTTTTCCGGAACAAGTGTGAGCTGACCTTCATCATCCAAAGGAGGAAGTATTTCTGAAGTGATGATTTGCTGACCAAGAGCTTTCTTGAGACAAGAAACATGAAATACATTGTGGATTTTACTCCCTTCCGAAAGTTCTAGTTCATATGCTACTTCTCCAACCTTCCGCACTACCTTGTATGGCCCATAGTACCTTGGTTTTAATTTTTCTGCTCCATTCTTTTTTAGAGATGTTTGTTTATAAGGCTGCAACCTTAAATATACTAAATCATTGACTTGAAAGGTTCTTTCTTCTCTATTCCTATCAGCATATTGTTTTTGTTGATTTTGAGCAACCTGCAAATTGTCTTTTAAGAGCTTTAAAATTTCTTGGCTCTCTTCCACCCAATCTTTAGCCTTTGGGGCTCTACTATCACCAAATATAATGTCAGCAAATGTAAGTGCATCATAACCATATAATGCTTTGAAAGGAGACATTCCTATTGACATATGATAAGTGGTGTTGTAGCAAAACTCACCCAAGTGTAGCCATTTCGCCCATGCTTTTTGCTGCCCTCCCACATAGTTTCTTAGGTATCCTTCCAACCATTGGTTTACCCTCTCTGTTTGTCCATCAGTTTGTGGATGATAGCTGGTACTTGGAGTCAATTGAGTACCTACCAATCTAAAAAGTTCTTGCCAAAAATCACCCATGAATCTACTATCTCTATCACTGACAATGCTCTTGGGGAGCCCATGCAATCTGAAGATTTCTTTGAAAAAAATATCAGCCACTTGTGCAGCACTAAAAGATGATGTAACAGCAAAGAAATGAGCAATTTTTTTCAACCTATCAACTACCACATAGATGCAATCCTTACCTAAGGATTTAGGCAATCCCGCGATGAAATCCATGGAAATACTGTCCCATTTTTGCTCCGGAATGGGCAATGGTTGTAATAGGCCGGCTGGACATGTAAGTTCTGATTTGTTTTGTTGACATGCTTTACATTCATTCACATACTTCTGAACATCTTTGTTCATCCCCTTCCAAAAAAATCTTTGCTTCAACTGTCTATAAGTTTTGAAGATCCCCGGATGGCCCGCTAGTGGGGAATCATGTGCTTCTTGCAAAATTCGGTACTTGAGCTTGGAGTTATGAACTAAATAAATTCTTCCCTTATAATATATCAGCCCATTCAAAATCCTATAATTATCATCCCCTTTGATTCCATCCAACACATCACAAGCAAATTTGTCTTTGGCATATTCAACTAGTAGCATGTTTTTCCAATCCTTGGCAATATCCATGAGAGAAAAGGAATGCCTTCTTGACAAAGCATCTGCTACTATATTATTCTTTCCTTTGACATATTCAATATCAAAATCATAAGCTTGAATCTTGCTTACCCACTTTTGTTGCCTTTCATTTAGATCTTTTTGGGTGAGAAAGTGTCTTAGACTATTATGGTCAGTTTTCACCACAAACTTGCTGCCCCCCAAGTATTGTCTGAATTTGGCCAATGCATGCATAATGGCCAGCATTTCTTTATCATATATGGAGTAAAGGTTTTCATGAGGTTGCAACTTTCTGCTCTCAAAGGCTATGGGGTGTTGGCCTTGCTTTAGGACAGCCCCTATTCCTCCACCTGAAGCATCACATTCCACAACAAAAGGTTTAGTAAAATCAGGAAGTGCAAGTATGGGACAACTACTCATTACCTCTTTCATTTTTTGGAAGGCCTTTTCAGCCTCTTCATCCCACTTGAAAGCATCCTTCTTATTCAAATCAGTGAGTGGAGAAGTCAACTTGGAGAACCCTTTCACAAATTTTCTGTAGTAGGTGCATATGCCAATAAATCCTCTCAATTCGGTAATATTTTTTAGTGATGGCCATTCCAAGATAGCCCTGATTTTTTCCTTGTGTACCTTCACTCCTTCTTTCCCAATAATGTGCCCAAGATACAGTAGTTCTTTCATCCCAAACTCACATTTTGATAATTTAGCAAATAAGGACTCTTCTTGCAAGATTTTCAACACAATCTCTAACTGTTGCAAATGCTCTTCCCATGTTTTACTGTAAATGAGAATATCATCTAAGAAAACCAAAACAAACCTTCTTAGTTGCTTGCAAAATATCCTATTCATACATGCTTGAAAGGTGGCTGGAGCATTAGTTAACCCAAAAGGCATGACAAGAAATTCAAAGTGGCCAAAATGACATCGAAAAGCGGTCTTTTGCACATCTTCATCTTTCATTCGAATTTGGTGATACCCTGATCTAAGGTCAATTTTTGAGAAGTATTTGGCCCCATGTAGCTCATCCATGAGCTCATCAATCCTAGGAATAGGATACCTATTCTTGATAGTCTTTTTGTTCAAGGCTCTCAAATCTATGCACATTCTCAATGTTCCATCTTTTTTCTTCACTAGCACTACTGAAGAAGCATAAGGGTTAGAGCTTGGTCTAATGAGACCCAACTCTAGGAGTTCTTGGATAGCTTTTTCAATCTCATCTCTGAACTTTTTAGGATGTCTATAAGGTGGTATCTGAATGGGTGAAGTGCCCTCCTCCAAAATAATACTATGCTCAACCCCCCTATCCGGTGGCCTACCATGTGGAAGGTCTCTAAAAACCTTTTCATATTTTTGCAAAAGTCTCTCTATCTCCTTTGGGTGTTTGACAATATTTATAATTGGCTTGGGAGATGTAATATGCAGCCCATTCTATATCCCCATGCCTCAATATAGATCTCATACTATTGCAAGTTACTACTTGATTTGGATAAGTGTGTTGCCCTCTCACAATTCTTTGTACTCCTTTTGAATCTTGGAATTTCATTTTGGGAATTTGATAATTTATTGTATGCTCTCCTATTGAATACAGCCATTGCACTCCCAAAACCACATTAGTATCAGCAACATCAACCACATAAAAACTATCAACAAAAGTATAGTTACCTACGGTGACTTGCAGCTTTGGAACCCATGTTTTGCATTGCATTGTGTTGTGACCGGGAATGACAACTGTGAAGCCATCAAATGGTTCAATAGGTATCTTTCTTTTCTCTACCATCTCTGCATCAATCTAGTTATGAGTGGCTCCTCCATCTACCAAAACTGAAGTTCTTTGTCCTTGTACCACACCTTTGCATCGGATAGTATGATAGCGAGGTACTGCTGAAAGCACTGCCATTCTTGCTTTGTCCGGTGAAGGCTGGTTTTCTTCTTGTCTTTCCTCTTCTACTGCTGTCTCATATGTCTCTTCTTGATCTAAAATATGTCCATCTTCATCCATGCCCCCATCATACCCCTCATTGTCAAAAAATACTTCTATGTATTGAGCCTTTCCTTTGGTACCTTTGTGCCCCGGTGTCCATGGTTGGAAGCATGTGAAGCACAATTTCTTTTTTCTAAGTTCATCCCTGTTTAGTCCCTCTTTTTTATTCCTCAAATGACTCTCTTTTCCAAGGTTTCTTATCATATCCATCCCTTTGCCAAGGTTTCTTTTCAAATTTGTAGCTAGGCTTAGGAGGAAATCTCGTTCTACGAAGCACATTTTGGAGATCCCTAGTCAAGCTCATTGCATCTTTTAATGTAGTTGGCTTGTGGGATTTGACCAAACCTCTTAATGGTTCAGCCAAACCTTCAGTGAACAGAAATACTAATCTTCCCATAGATACATCAGCCACCTTGACTGATAATTTTTGAAAGTCCAACATATATTCAGTAGGGGACCCAGTTTGCTTCAATTGAGCTAGTTCTTTGAAAGGCAATTCTGGATCTTTTTGTTCAAATCTTTCTAGTACCCTCTCAACAAATTCTCCATATGTTTTAACCTGATTATGACCCAAGGTTTTCAGCCCATGAAACCACCATTTATTGGCATCTCCTTCCAAATGCAAAATGGCCATTTTTAATGCATCCTCTTCCAACATAGGATTCAGCTGAAAATATACATCCAATTTTTGCACCCAAGTGTTAGCAGAATTTTGAGAAGAACCATCAAAAGTAGGAAGTGACATTTTTCCAATAGCACTATTCAATTCTTTGTTTTGGAATGGACTCCTATTGTCTCCCTGCATTTTAATCTTTTTCATAGCATCAATGTAGTCACTGAGTGGTACACCTCTTTTACACTCTTCATTCAAATCATTCCAATCATTTACTAGTTTCTTGTAATCCAATTCAAGATTGGGCTCTTCTTTGGGTGTGATAAATTTAGGTGTAGTATGCCTTTGTGTGCTTTGAAATTCATCAAGTCTATTATGAGGTCCTGTACTTGATAAAATATGCTCATTCCCTTTCATCTTTTCCCCTAAGTGTGAACCACTATTATCTCCTATCATCCCTTTGCCTGAAAGTTGGCTACCCAACAATTCGAAACCTTTCATCATTTGTTTATTCATATCTAGCATAACCATGGTAAGTCCTTCAAAACATGGTTTTAAGGCTTCAATAAATTCCTCCTTATGTCTTAATTTTTCCTCCTCCTCTCTACCCATTGTTTTAGAAAAAAACTCTTTTTCTGCTACTATCTCTTCTTCAACCAAAACTTCTTCAACTACTGATTCAAAGGGTGGTGTTTTATTTGTTTGGATTCTTGTTAATACCATCAGGTGCCAAGACCATGCTCTGATACCACTTGTAATGACCATTTTTTAAAATTCTATTAAAATGCCAATTTTTCCACTTTTTCCCCAATTTCGACCTTTGACTAGTTTAACTGTTTTGACCTCCAAATCAACCCAAATGCTCCCAAATATTTTGTAGGAGTGTATGAATGGTATTTAGACTTTAATATCAGGTTCAGGGATGTTTTATGGCCCTCCAAATACTGCTGCAAACTTGATTTGTATTCTGATCAATATAGGTAATTTTGACTAGTAATTTGTGCATCAAATCCCCCCCGGGTAACACTGAAAATGGCCTTCCAAATGCCTCCAAAATCCCACAAATTTATGAACAGAGGTATATAATGTGTTAATTATGTTATTAAGGACTCATATGCACCATTAATTGATTTTTACTACTGTTCTAACTCTCTCACATTCAACAGCAAAAACCCCCAATTCGACCCTTGGGGAAATGGCACTATTTCACCTCTCAATACAACTAAACTGAGTAAAAATGCTTCAAATGCTCAAGTACAGTACATGAAACTTGTATAAGACATCCATGGCAATATATTGATCACAAATATATCAGATAATCATCCATCCATTCGAAATAATCAACATTATAGTGTCATACATCAATGCATTGGGGAAATGGACATTGTTTGCTCATTAATCAATAGTTTTGCATACAACCAGTGGGTATTTCGAACTGAGACTTTCTGAATATTAATAACAGAGGATATGAAGCTATTACAATCAGAAATATATAATGAGAAGCTCTCTCAATAAGCACAAGTGCTCACCAAAAACGCCCTCCCTCAAGGAGCATGAATATGCCTTCAAAACTGGAAACGGTGGAGAGAAAGTGCTGCACTAAACCAAACCATGAAACTTCCTGTAGCTGCTACTTAAAAATACAAACTCCATTAAAGCACCATGAAAGACCTGAGTGGCCTCTCCAAACACCAACTTGGATGGGAATCTTTCACCCTTGAAATTGGCTAAGGCAAAAAACTAGTCATCCACTAGCTCTCTCTTCACAAATGCATTTTTTCTCAAATCATCAAAAGCCATTCTCTTTCTTCATTTCTACATTTTATAACCAACATTATCCTTCTAAGGGTCTAAATCCTCTCAATAGATTCAATAGATTTCCATTTAGGAAATATTCCACATTTGCCACTTGTCTCCTAGTTCCAACCTTCCATCTTCTCCCAAATTCGATTTTGAGTCTCTTTGGCTTCTCCAACTCCCAAATTCGCCTTATTTGATCATATTTTTGGTGCTGACATGTCATAGTGGTCAGATGTCAGAGGTCAGGTCTGCAATTTTTCATAGTTGTCATAGATGCTCCATCATTGGTGTCATAGGGGCTAGGGAATCTAGCCCAAGTGTCCACAAACTTCTAATTTGACTCTTTATCTTCCATGGAGGTTACCAATCCTTCCCAATTCGACCTAAGATGCTCAATGACATGTGTTATGACTTACCAACTCACCCAAGAGTTTTCACATTCCCATTAATTCGAATTTGCAAAAGAGAGATACCATGTATTATGAAAAATCAAGCTAGTGTGGGTCCCACCACCTCCATATGTCTCCAAAACCACTTGCCACTTAGAATTTATCTTGAATTTATTTATTCACCATATTTATTAAATGCTTGAACCCCTCTAATGTCTAAATATAATTTATTAGCTTCCTTATTACCATCCCACATGTGCCCATCCAACCTAGGAAACTAGTAGGATTGATGGGATTGTCTTACTATGCACTTATTTGAATGGGGACATTACAATGTTTAACGTAATTCTCCCCCGTGAGTAATCGGTTGTTAAAATAAAACCAAATAAAAATTAGTATTTTGAGTGGAGCCTACAACTTCCATAACCTGTGTTTCCACCAGCAGAACTACGACTTAGTAAATAGTGAAGCAATCACCAAATATGCCTCTGATGTGTATATGTCTCCACAAGATTCCCGCCACAACCATAGAAGCATGTCCGAGCTATTCCTTAGAGTAATACCAGCATGTGACAGCCCCAGTACATAAGAATCCCAATTAGTGGTCGTTGTCCCACTTAGTCCTATATCCGCTGCAGGTAACCAGTGTTGACGCCTATAAGAAGGAATCAATTTGTTCACCTAATTTAAATGAAATAAACACCTATCATGTAGAAGAATAAGAGTATGAACAGGAATAGTAGCTCCAACACCCATAACTAAATCCATCACCAACCTGAATTGAAATCCATCTCCAACTTGCCAGCATATCTACCTCAAGAAAACCACTCCACATATTGGAGAAACAAGTGTTAGGTTTATGAACCTTCTGAATCCACTCGAAAATCAAGATATTTTTCAAATAGTTACCACAAACAATGGTCCCCCAAAGTCCTAGATGTGATACTGCCCGCCAGAGGCTTTTTAAATGTAAGGCCGCGTATGTCAAAATTAGATTCCTTATACCCCACCCTCTAGCCTCCTTGGGACAAGTCATTTTATCCCATGCAACCAAAGTTGGAATCTGATCGGCATTTTCCCATTTTGGAGCATTTTTCCCGTCAAATACCAGAATTTATTTTGTTAGAACGTTTTGTAAGACGTTTAATTTTTTTTACATTTAATATTTTTTTGAAAACGTCATTATATCTATTATCTATATTAAGACGGCCTAGGAAGTAACCATAGGAGGCCCCTTCCCAAGGCTGTAATATGCGAATGAGCCTGGAGGCTAGGCCCTGCCACATGAAGGTTGGGTTGATAGTCTATGTCAGACAGTATCGAAGTCTCGATGTGCAGCTTGTTAGGTGTTAGGTAAATTATTAATTATTGATTAAATGCAGAAATTAATGAACCATGGTCTATGGTGAACTGTGAATCGATGATGGCCTAGGGGCTAGGCCCAATTCCAAATCTCCAATGGACCAGTATTGGTAATTCTCAAACCACAACCCTCAGGCCCTCAACTTGAAATTGAAATTATACCATGGCCCTAGAGTCTGGGTTGTTTTCTCATTTGACCGCAGCCCGTTGGAGTCTAGATTGTTTACTCACTAGTTCTGGCCTCAGCTTCTTGGTAAGGTTACTTCATTTCAGTGAATTGTGTTTTCCAGGAACTAGGGTTTTTGTTATTTGTTAAGCTCTTTTTGACTAACCATTTGTATTGTGTGAAATTTGAATGTGCACAGGGCTCAACCTCCAGGGATATCTTACAAGTTATGATTTTTGAGGTTTTGAACCCTTTTTAGCTGGATGGTAAACGATAGAAGGAGAGACTAACATAGTAGAAGACCTATGTTCCCTTGATTTTTTAGGTCGTAATAGAAGACTCGCAGGCTACATCCACAAGGGTAAACAAATATGGCATCCTCTAAAGGTTAATGTTTACACTTTTCACACATTGACTCTATTTTTTGGGGGGGTTTATTCATTGACATAGTGGTAACTGGTAACACTCATTCCACTTCCTTGATTGTTCACATAGTGCGCATGATGCATCAACATGGAGACTCAAAGAGGGTTGGTTTCGGTGGGTGTTTCTTCTCCCATCCATGATGCAATTCTATATGCCTGTAAGTTATTATTCTAGTTTCTCTGTCTTGAGCTAGTTTTTGGTTTATCAATTTTATTTTTATCATGTTCAAATATTATGTGATTGAAATTGCATGTTGTATATTAGCTCGATCTCTAGTTTACCGAGCTCCTTCATTGTAGCCATTGATTTAACCTATTTAGTCTTCCCTTCGAATAAGTAATTCAAGCTTTCAATCACAATTCTACTATGAAATGACATCAATGTGGTCATCCCTTCAACATAAATTAAATTACGTTAGGTCTGTAGAGGCTTCCCGATATGATATGGTTAGTGTAAGGTAGTCGCTTATAGTGTTATTTGTATATCTTAAACAATTCGGAACTCCCTTATTCATGGCGAGAGAACCCTGTGAATCGTCTTATTACAAGACGCCTTCATTACCCATTTTCCATCATATCTTACATATTTTTCGGCAATGAATTATTCACTCATGGGATTGAGTAAAAATATTGAGAAACAAATGAATAGGGCTTCAAACCATAATTGTATCGCGTCTCTCAATACTCTTTAGACATGTACAAGTCACATGTTGGATTAGCTTACGGAACTATGTCTCAAACCCTGTTCACAATTTCAATGTTAATTTTGATTATATTGAATATAACTGAGCATTTGATTAACTGTCAAGGTTCATGCATCCTTGAGGAAATTTATAATAAGTTGTATGTTTTCAAAAGCAAGCTGATATACTCAACTTTTGGTGTGAAACCCAATAAATGTAAAATGGCATTTTCCCAATAATCCTTCCCTTCATTTTCAGAGAGTTGAAAGAACCATATTCTATGGTGATTTACACAAGTTAGCTATTGGGTTCAAACCTAACAAGATATTTTCCACTTTAAATTTCCCAACATACTAAGATAAGTTACATGTAGCAAACCAAAGTTCACAAAAAGTCTACAAATTTCATTTCAGCAGGTTCCAAACAACTTTAAAAGATGCATGGTTGATTTTAGTTAAAAGATGCAAATCTATAAAAAGGTGACAATTATATTCAGGGTCATTCTTGAGAAGTTGTTTAATAAAAACATATTATGTTGGGTTTCCTATTCATGCAGGGTTCTATTAAGTGATTGTCAAAGATAGAGTAAACTAATTTTCGCAATCAAGTTTAGAAATTTGTGATCATTTATTGATTATTGCTTAATTTCATGTTGCAAAATGATTTGTTGTCTATTTCATCTACTTGTGGAAAGTAGCCTTGAAAGAGTTGAACTATAGTTAAGATTCATGATGAGGAGCACTAAGCACGTAAATATTTTTCAAAAATATAGTATTTTGAGTTTCAGTAATCTTTTCAACAATGAATTTATGAATATTTTAGAAATACTAGTTTCCATGGATTTTTATTCATCTTAGATTATTATGTTCTTTATCATGATTACTATGTTTTCTTATCATGAGGAGAAACACAACTAACATTTAGGGACCTAAAAAGAGCCGGCTGCAGCTATGTATTTTTGGTATATAAATTTGTTCAAAATATTAATTGAAAAATATATTGCCTCTCAATACTCCTCGGTGTTAAGACTTAACTCCACACTGTTCACTACTTCCAATTTCAAAATGATTTTATCTTTTGGTATTTAGTGAATGGTCCAATTTTCACGTATTAAGTTTTTGACATTTTTAGAGTATATTGTTATTTGGAAAACCAATTGAAACATTGCTCTTAGCATTGGAGGTGTTTTCCATATGGTAAGAAATATAATATCTTAATGTATGGAATTTAAAATGTTTTTAATGGTTTTTTGAAGGCATATTGTAAAAATGGAATAGGTAAGTTGTAGACTTGAATTCTATTGCCTCATCCCTCCACTCTATCAGCTTTGATCATTATTTTAGAGAATATAATCAATCTATAGACTCCCTATCCAAAAAAGGCTTATCTCTAGAGTCAAGAAACTGAAAAAATTGGTCTAAGAAACTACAGCTCAATTTTTTACAGATCAAAAACCTTGAAACCCCGAGAATTACAGAGAGCCGAAGCGTTAGCAAGTTAGCAGAGTGTGATGAAAAAAGAAGCAAAAGAAACTCTGCGTTGAGTGATTAGTGTTAAAGATCTCAGAGACGATCTTTCTGTGGGATATCAATTAATCAAGAACCACCAATCTTCCCATGCATAACATGTTGAAGACTGGACCGTATCCAGTGTGTATAGGATAATAGTGCAGATTCGTCTAATAATGGTTGCTGGAGGGGGCCCCGAGGCTTTCCCTCCCCTGTCCGAGATTGCTGCGTTAAGAAATTGGTGGAAGCTTGTGGGATACGACCTCCTAGTGAGCAACAGCAGGAATTCGTTAAACGCATGGCCAGTATCCCCATTGTTGACCTTCCAGCTGAATATCTGTGCAGATCAACGTTGAATCTAGCAAAAAGAGGGCTCATCAGGTAGTTCACCGGCCTCTGACCTTCACCTAAAGCAATGGATACTTGGGTGCAAAGAAACTGGCGATCATTGACCCAAGACAGCATCAACAGTCACCTGGTGGGTAAGGGATTCTTTGTTTTTGTTTTTGCCAATGTTGAGGATAGGAACTTAATATTCAGGAATGGACCTTATTTTATGGGCCCTCAAGGTCTATATATGAATAAATGGACACCGGATTTTGATCCGATGCAAGATGTGCCCTCGACGGTCCCAGTCTAGGTCCGTTTGCCGCATCTCTCCTTGCACTGCTGGAATCCTAAATCTTTGGAAGCCATAGGTAATAAATTGGGGAAATACATTGATCGGGCAGAGAGAAAGGATCAGTATACCTGTGCTAGAATTTGCGTGGAGGTGGATTTGGAAGTAGGGTTTCCCGAAGCAATAAAGCTCACAGTGGCGGATTGGACTTATATACAAGAGCTAGACTACGAGTAGCTGCCATTTAACTGTAGATTTTGCCATGAGTATGGACACTTTGCCAGACATTGCAAAAAGAAGGGAGAGGAGGAGATTGAGAAAGCCAAAGGCACACAATGGATCCCAGCTAAGAAGCCAATTGTAGCAAAACAAGTCATAAGATTAAAAGGCAAAGGAAATCCTATAGGGAATGAAGGCCCATCCTCTGGGCAGCTACAAGGTGAAGGGAGCTCAGGACCATCAATGAGGGAGACAAATCCATTTGAAAACCTCAGAATCCCATAGGAACCCTCAATATCAGTTGTAGAAGAAGTTGAACAGTAGTCCAATTTAATAGCTGAAGACAAATCCCAAGAAGAAACTGCATCTCTACAGGATGGATCCCCTATTGGAGCAACAAGCCCTCTCTCCTATGTTGAAATGATAAGAAATAAATCCTCGGAGATCTCAGGCTCTTTGGAAGATGAGACCTTTGAGAGGCCATCAAAACCAGTTGGGAGAAAATATCACAGAGAGACAAGGGCAGAAGAAGCGGAGAGGCAAAAAATGAAAGGTAGTCAATCAACGATCGATATGTCTATGGGCAGAAATACCAGAAACAGACCTCCCAAGGGAGGAGTTTCCCCCCCATCAACCAGCAAATAATGCATCTAGTCTCTTGGAATTGCAGAGGATTGGGGAACCCCTTAAAAGTAGAAGCAGTTAAAAATTTAGTGAAATCGGAGATTCCTGAGATCCTCATGCTCCAAGAGACTAAAATTGAAGGGGAAGCCCTCCTTCTGCTAAGTAAACTGAATTGGAATAAGAATGTTGGGAGAGCTGTAAGTGCAAGGGGCACCTCTAGAGGTATGGCTACTCTGTGGGAGGAGGATAAATTCCATCTAGAAAATTCCTTTGAGACACAGCACTGGATTTACACCGATCTCAGGCACAAAGTGAGTAAGATGTCCTACGTTATTGTCAATTTATATGTCCCTGTCCATTATGCTGAAAAGAGAGAGTGTTGGCACACTCTGTTTGTCTTCCTAGAGTCAAGATCCCTTAAGAATATCATACTTGCTGGAGACTTCAATCTCGTTTTTGAACCAAAAGAGAAGCGAGGTGGAAACAATAACCGTGATCAGTTCCTTCCCTTGGTTGAAGATCTTCTTCAGAATTGGGATCTAATTGATATTAAGCCTAAGAAAGGATTATATACCTGGACCAATAATAGAGTTGGGGATCATCATATTTCTACCCGTCTAGACATATTTTTAATTCAGAGCACCTTTCTGCTTGAAAATAAGATAATCTTCTCCAAAGTTTTGCAAAACATGACATCATATCATAAGCCTATTTTACTGCAGTTTGAGGAGGAAAAAAATTTGGGATCCATTCCATTTCGGTTTAATCCTCTCTGGGTTGAAAGAGATGGATTTATGGAAACCGTTAACAATGCCTGGAGAGTCCCAGTTAATGGGTCACCCAGCTATGTTTGGGAGCAAAAAGTGAAGGAAACAAAGGTGGCTCTGAAAACTTGGATTAAAAAGCCCTCTACATCTCCCACGAGCTATAGAAAGCAGTCAACCAGTCAGCTAATTGACTTGCAACTTGAATTGGAATCCAAAGATATCACTCATTCTGCTATTCAAAAGGAACAAGCTGCCCAGCTCAGTACTTTTAGATCCTACAGGCAAGAGGAAGAACATTGGAGGCTCAAATCAAGAAGTCTCTGGCTGAAATCGGGAGACAGGAATACTCCATTCTTTCACAAACAATTCAAAGCTCGCCTCTCCTGGAATCATTTGGATGAAATCACTGCTACTGATGGGACTATCCACAAAGATATAGCTCAGTTAAAAGATGCAGTAACTCATCATTTTCAGGATCTTTTCACTGAAAAAGGAATGGATACGGAGGAGGAATTTTCTGAATTTCTAACAAACATCCCGAGACTGGTTGGAGAGAATGATAATGCAAGTCTCATGAATCCCTTCACTGAAATAGAAATCAGCAATGTTATTTGGGCAATGGAACCGGACAAAGCCCCAGGGCCAGATGGATTTTCCTTACACTTTTACAAAATTTGCTAGGAGATTATCAAAGTGGATTTAGTCCGTATGATCACGGGATTCCATCAAAAAGCCAAGGTTGGGGGCAACATCAATTCAACATTTTTGGCTTTAATACCAAAGGATTCAAACCCCGAGACCTTCGATAGGTTTCGTCCTATCTCTCTATGCAATTCTTCATATAAAATTCTGCCTAAGCTCATGGCCAACAGAATCAAGCCATTGCTGGGTGACCTCATCTCCTCCAGTCAGGGTGGGTTCGTGAAAGGTAGGAATATCATAGATAATGTGACCATTGTGCAGGAAACCATTCATTCCATCCACCAACGCAATGAACAGGGGATGATCATAAAACTTGATATGGCCAATGCCTTCGACCGGGTAAAACATTCTTTTTTGTTTCAAGTTCTTATATCTTTTGGCTTTAGCACTGATTTTGTAAGACTGATCAAAGCATGTATAGGAAGGCCATGGATTGCTCCTTTAGTGAAGGGTAGGCCAACAAATTACTTCCAATGTACACGGGGTATAAGGCAGGGCTTCCCGTTGTCCCCTTTCTTATATATTTTGATGGTTGACTCCCTCAGCAAAAAGTTGAATGCAGAGAAGGCTGTAGGAACAATTTCTGGCATTCGAGTGACGAAATACCTTATCCCCATTAACCATGCCTTATTTGGAGACGATTCACTCCTTCTGGGAGGAGCCTCTGTCAAAATTGCAAGAGGTTTTAATGATGTAATACAAAGCTTTTGCAATGTCTCGAGAGCCCTTGTCAATGAAAAAAAATCTGTTGTCTATGGTTGGAACATGAATCAGGCTACCATTCATCATATTGCTCAATACTTAGGCTATACAGGATTTGCTACTTGGGAAACCTTTAATTATCTCGGTCTGCCATTAACCCTGGGCAGCACTAAGGCTCCTCACTGGCTTGAGGTTATAAGCAAAATAAAATCCAAATTGGCAGCGTGGGGAGGACAATGGATAGCCAAAGCTGGAAAGTTACTTCTCATCAAATCTGTTGTCTCATCTCTGCCACTCTACCAGGCTGCATTTTTATTGGCACCTAAGTCAATAACTGAGCAGATAGATAAGCTTATTCGATCCTTCTTGTGGCAAGGAGGTAAGGGCAGTCAACAAAAATACCATTTGGTGGGCTGGGATGTGGTGAAAAAACCGTTCGCTGATGGTGGATTGCAGGTCAGAGATCCCAGGCTTGCAAATTTGGCTATTGGTGGGAAGCTACTATGGAAGATCTTCTCCAAGCCCAATCACCCTGTCAGCCATGTTCTTATTAACAAATATATGAATGGAGTCTCAGTTTCCAGTATGGATGAAGCTATTGTCCAAAAAGGAACCACGTTGTGGAAATTATGCATTCAAGGTTGGGAGTTTTTCAAAAAACATCTTTATCGCATACCTGGCAATGGGAGATGCATTTTACTGTGGGAAGATAATATAATGGGACAGCCTCCTCTCAGGGAGAATGATGAATTCCATGAATTAAGAAGCTCGCTTACCCAGCGTGGCATCACTAAACTCGTTGACATTTCAATTTGGGACCAGGATGGTAATTGGTGTGATTGGAACCTTCCCAGGCTGCCTGACACGATGCTAATCCAAATGAAATCGTTGACCACAGCTCTGACTGGCTTAGCACCAGTTCATTTGTGATTAATGGATAAATGGGGATGGGGATTGACAGGTGAATATACTGCAGCATTGGGTTTTGCTGCTCTTCAGACGCAGTAGCCACGGGTTCAGTCTAACGTTAAGTGGAAGCAGGTCTGGGACACATTTGGTATTCCAAAAAATAATTTTTCCAGCTGGGTTCTCTTGCACAGAAGACTCTTGACTAGTGAGAATCTTTTTAAGTGTGGAATTGTCGGGACACACAAATGTCCTCTTTTTCATGCAACCCAGGAAACAATCGATCACTTGTTCATTGAATGCCCTTTCATGCAGGAGGTGTGGCAGCTGGCATTGCAAGGACTCAACGTTCATACCCCATCTTAGTGCAATATTGTTTCCTTATTTTCCACTTGGGAAGAGCGTTATCCTCTTGCGATTAAGAGCAAATATTTGTGGTCCAAGATCTAGCATGTGATCCCAAAATACCTATGCTGGGAAGTGTGGTTAGCCAGGAATGAGGGCATTTTCCAAGACAAATTATGTACCCCTGAAGTGGTGGTTGATAAAGCCAAGGCGTTACTTTTGGAAACTTTGGGAAATCGTTCCTTTAAACAAAATAACTTCCTTCTACCTACAGAAAACAGTTGGATGGGAGGCCCTTCGATGGGGACTAGGAATAAGATTTCTGCTAGACCTTTCAGTAACCCTAAGTGGCGGATCCGACTCAACGAAACAGAATTTCAGCAGCGGTGGAAGAGTCAAGGTAAAGTCACTATTTTTTTTCGATGGGGAAGCTAAAGGAAATCCTGGGAGAGCTGGAGCCGGAGGGGTTTTCTATGCTCCTAATGGTCATATTAAAGGCAGCTTCAGTTGGGGGTTAGGGCAGTGTACTAATAACTACGCTGAAACTTTAGTTATGCTCAAAGCTTGTCAGATAGCTCATGGAAATGGTGACCATGATATTCAGATTTTTGGAGATTCGAAAATCCTAATTAAACATTTAAACACGGAAGACCACTTTAATAATGCAGTGTTAAATAAGATTTTGCAACGTGTCCAGAATTGGCTGCAAAAATTCAATTCTGCCTCCTATTTCCACACCCTTCGGAGTCTAAATCAAGAAGCTGACTTTAGGGCCGATGTCGGCTATCATTTAGCTCCAGCAGATTTGATACAGAATGATGATATTCCTATATGGTCTCCCATCCCGTAAGATGGCTGCTCCTAGTATATTGTAAGTGTAGGAATTGGATACCTCTGAAATTTGCACTCTTTCGCATTGTATGATGGGTTGATTAGGCGTAAGGCCAACCGTGTTTTCTCCAATAAAATTTAACCGTTCTTGTTAAAAAAAAATGGAATAGGTGGAATAACTTTATGAGTTCAAAGGTTTTTTTCATTATTTCCTTAATGTCTATCTCTAGTCAAACTCCAAGGACTTGACTCATTTAATTATTATTATTTCCTTAATGTCTATCTCTAGTCAAACTCCATGGACACAATTCATTTATTAATAATTAGTGTAAAACTCCCAGGACTCATTCATTAGCAATTAGTGTAAGGGAAGTGTTTTTAATTTACTAATAATTAGTATAAAAATTTATAGGGAATTATTTTTAAGAAGGTTGCAATTGTTATAGTTTAAAAATGATTGTACAAGAATAAAATCTTTGACATTATTGAGATTATAAAACTAGTTTAAGATGTAGTTGCGCAAAGGAAATAATCTTAGGGAAAGGTCAAAGAATGCTAACATTCACCTCCTAAGGGTTATATTAATCACAAAGCATTCAAAATACTCATGAAAGAACTCAACATGGTTTACCAAAGGAAACACGAGTAGAGAACAAGGATATTCTCGAGAAATCCTAGTTGTTAACATAGAAAAATGTGTATTAACTATGTCGAGTCGTAAAACGTTGCTAGTTGCATAAATGTGCATGCTAAGATGCCATGGGTTATTATAGGTCATAATAAAACTAATAATTAGTGTTGTTATGTTAACGCCTTCAATATTTTCCCATAAGTGGATTCAAAGTCCAAGGGAAATCTATATATACAAGGCTTGAGGTAAGAGTTAATCATATTAGAGAAACTCAAGGATATGCCAGATACTATTAGAAATATAAGATGGGGATAATATATAAAATTCTCAAGAGGAGGGTGCCACCAACTTTTCCTAGGATTATGGTGTGTAATTTAAGAGTTGGTGTTACATTAAAAACTCATGCTTTGTATGGTCTCATAAAAATCAATTTTTAATTAGATTCTCTTATATTTTATATTTTGTATGTTGTACGGTTCTTAATGAGGAATTTTATCATTTTTTATTTAAAATAATTTACTCTTCATTTTTGTTAATGCTTCAATTAATTTTATAGCAAATATTAATTAGTCCACGAAAATGACACAACAATGATTTGTCAATTGAGCCATCTGCTTGTTTGTGTAAAGATTTTTTTTTATCATATGATAAAGGATTTTATTTTAGAAAGTAGAGAATAAAGACAACAAGACTGTATGCAATGAAATAATTTTCTCTTTCATCCAATCCAATGTCCACGGAAACTGTGAAGCAACAAGCACAAGTAAAAATGGCTCACGTCCCTTGAATTGACTTTTCTGTATTTGTTTGTAATTTAGGTTTCAACTAAGTTACCTTAGGAGCTAATAATTGATTCAAACAACATTTAATAGTAAGGTGAGAAAACAAGAAGACCCAATTCACATTTTGCAGCAATGAACTTGTCTATATTTAGGAAGACCCAATTCACATTTTGTAGTAGTGAACTTATCTATATTGTTTTGTAATCTAGGTTTCAATGAGTGTTTTTGAGTTCTGTAATTTAGGTTTCAGTGAGTATTTTTTTAGTAAATGATTGATTCAAAATTCAAACACTATACAATCATAAGATGGAAAATGGTGATTTTAATCTTAATAATATAAACAAGTGTCAATTATTTTCATTTGGATTGATTTGAGAGGATTATTAATATTGGAAAAGCTATCGTACGACCCTCATTGAGCACGTCGATGTAAAAACTAATACGTGTATGGAATAACTCAGGCACCTAAGGAAAATCATGACTTCCTACTATGAGGATTATTAGTTTGCGAGAGGACTATGAGGAAAAAGTAATGGAGCATTGGGTGCTATTTCTTAACTTCATTAACTTTTTTATCATCATTGAGACACTCTTATTGTATGGTCACATGGAGTTGGGGTGGGTTTAAATACTTCCCTAACTCATCATTTTTTCGTGTGTACTCTGTAATCAAGGAGTTAATGCAGAGTAAAGGTATTAGAATAGAGTTCTATATCTATTTCAAAGGATTGAGGTGTATGAGTTCCATTGAAATTCCAACATTGCATGCAACCAAATGTATCCCTGACTTACCACGCAGAGCATTCCACCAAAAATTAAAGATGGTACGCATGATGTGTAATATAATGCATTTAGAAACCTTTGCTAACGTGAACCAATACACTGGAAAATTGGACATTATTGACTTAATAAGAGTACGGCGACCTCCTATGGATAATTTCCTATGAGACCAACAATGAATCATCAGCCTAAACTTTTTCAGTATCCACATCCAATCAGAACTACGATAGTCATTTGGATTTAGATAATACCCTAAGTACTTAAAACCACCTTCCAGATCACCAGTAGGAAAGGGGAAAAGCAAACTAATATGCTCCAATATAACCACATCTAGGTTGAAATATAATTGATTATATTTCAATCCATTAATTTCCATACCTGAAGCATGACAAAATAGTTCCATAACCTCCTTGAAATGTTGCCACTCTGATAGTACACCAACACTGAACAATAGGATATCATCTATGAAAAGTAGATGTGTAATAAAGTGATTCTTTAAGACTTTAATACCCTTAATTTTACTTGCAATCCTAGCATGGCTCAATAAGCGGCTCAATCCTTCAACAAGATCCACGTGGTGGCAATGTCCCTGACATTGCCATTGCCATTTCCACATGCTATTGTGTTTTAGATTAAGTTAAAAAGCATAATAACTTATACATTATTTCAATAGTATTAAATTTATCTTATTTTAAGGTGTTTGAAACCCTAATAAACCCTAATAGACATACACATAATATACATACACACGATTGGGTTACTTGTTAAAATTTGTAACATTTAATATGTAACTTATTATGGGTGAATTAATGGTAAAAAGTACTCTCTAGAAAAATAAATCAAACAAATTAGATGTGCCATTTGTTGTTAGTGTGGTACTTAGGCTCATGTAGGATCAACAAGAGCCACTTGAAGGCCACATAGAGCATTGTTCAATATATTATGGTTACCTATCAACTTGGTATAAATTGTCACAACAAGAATGTGAACCAATTGGTCAGATATACCAACCCTAATTGGGTAGGAGACAGAGATGGAAAGGAATCAACTTCAATATATGTGTTTCATCTTGGGTATGGTTCCATATCACGGCTTTGTAAGAAATATAAGGTCATTTCATTGTCAACCATAGAGGTTGAATATGGAGGTGCAATTAACACTTGCAAAAAATTAGTGTGGATTGGAAACCTTATGGATGAACTTCAATTTACTTTTGAGAAGTCAATTAGTGTGTATTATGACAATCAAAATGCAACACAAGAAGTTTAAAACCCTATTACACATAGTAAAATGAAGCATATGGAGCTTTATGCAAGCTATTTAAGATAGTTGGTACAAGAGCCTAATTGTCTCTTATTTATTGCAAGACCTATGATCATATTGTTGATATTTTTTTGAAGTCGTTGACAAAAGATAAATATGTAAAACTCCATACAATGTTGGAGCTTAAAGAAACCACAATTAGGGTGTGCAAAGATAATTCCACCTTTGTAATTTATAGTAAAATAAGTTTGATTGTAATGCTTAAATATATTTACATCAAACATTATTTATGAATGTTTCAAACCACGTATTGGTTCATCATTGAGATATAATAAATGTTAACCAAGATAACAAGTTGACGTGTGTATTAATACTTATTTTACTTACAAAGAAAAAAAAGAAGGGAATAATATCATGAATAATAAATATATATAATAAAATATAAGAGACAAAACATATATATATATAGCGTGAGAGATGATAGAGAATTATATCGTTTATCATACTAAAAAGGAAAAATAAATATATATAATACTAGAAATTTCCCTCAAAAAGGTGCATTGACACGTCGATAAGTGTATTCTTCGATCGGGTTATCATCATATCAGAGTATGAGAACAGGATGCACACAAGACTACTTGATGATGCCACTATGGGCACTATGAGTTCTTGGTTATGCTCATTGGGTTAACCAATTCACCTACTACTTTCCAGTTATGCATGAATCATATTTTCGGGAAACAATTGAGGAAATCTTTGCTAGTGTTCTTCAACAACATACTTATATACAGGAGAACATGGGAGGAACATGTGAGGCACCTAGACAATATTTTGAGAATTATGGAGGAGTAGTCCTTGTATGCCAAGGCCTCCAAATATGAATTCGACATTAGAGATATTTTATACTTGGTCCATGTGATCTGCGCATAGGGTTTTCAAGTTCACCAAGAGAAGATCTAGGCCATATTGGACTGGCCCACACCTAGATCACTTACAGAGCTGCATGGATTCTTTGGGATATGCCCTTATTACATGCAGTTTGTAAAGGGATTTTCACTATTGGGGGAACCCTTAATTGATATCAGAGAAAGGGGATTTCAAGTGAATTGAGGCTTCACAGAGAGCGTTCGACAAACACAAAGAGGTAATGAGTACATGTCCTATGGTTGCACTACCATATTTCAGCCAACACTTTGTGTTGGAGTGTGATGCTTCGGGTATAGATATAGGGGCAGTTTTGATGTAGAACGGACACCCAACAACTTTCGAAAGAAGGAAAATCAGGGATCCGAAGAGGCTCTATTCAATTTATGAAAAAGAGATGCTCACCTTCATGCATGTATTAGTGAAGTTCAGACAGTACCTTATAGGAAGCAAGTTTGTGGTTAGAACAGACCACAACAACTTGAGATACTTCTTGGAACAAAAGGACCTAAATGAAAGACAAAAAAAGTGGGTAAGCCAGATATATGCCTACGAATTTGATATTAGGTATGTAAAGGGCAAGAAGAATTTTTTTGTTGATGCCCTTTCCAAGAATCCAGTTGCATGCTCACTGATGGAGATTTCAATTGATTGGAAATCTAACCTCTTGGTGGAATATTCCAAGAATAAATTTGCTTGTGAACTAATGGATGGGAACATCTAGGATGAAAGGTACAGGGTGGTAGATGACGTCATCTTCTACAAATATAGGATATACTTGGTGTCAGAATCCAAGTTTAAGGAGAATATTCTGAGGGCCACATACTATGCACCATTAGCATGGCACCAAAGGTACTTCAAGACCTACCGTCAGATCAAGGAGAGGTTCTCTTGGAAGGGCCTCAAGGATGATGTACTAAGGCATGTAAGAGAGTGCATGGTTTTTCAGTAGAATAAGATAGAGCAGATCCATTCGGCGGGACTATTATAGCCATTTCCCATACTGGAACAAAGGTGGGAGAGTATCTCGATGGACTTCATCATAAGATTACAGAAGGTGCATAGTTGAGAATAATTGATAAAACTATTAAATAAGGTGCATTTATATTATTCTTATGGCAAAGGACATAATGTAACGCCCCATTTTGACATTACTACCTTAACTACTATTATATGTTGTATTTGTTTGATTGTGAGACTTCGTCGGTTTGACGACACTATGGACATATGGATCTATTATTTTTCCGATATATATGTGTGTGTGTGTGTGATGTTAGTATTATGATCTCATAGTCATGTTTAGATATGTATCATGTGTTAATTATGTCTCATATATGCAAATTACTGAATGATGGGTACGTGGATACCCTTACAGTTATATGCCGAATAAATAAATGTTATGCAGGTGCATGGAAAACAAATGAATCTATTGTTGTTATGTTATGATGAAATGTGTGTGTACATGTTGAGGATTTATGCACGATATTCTAGACTGTATGTCAGAGACTAACTTACAGGTTAAAAGGCTAAGTAATAACTGGATCCTACGAGGTGGGAGAGCCTCGCGGACATGGACTCTGAAAGATAAATGGTATGCAAGTGCTGCATTATTTACTTTCATGTCATTATTATGTTGTTTATTATGATGTATGGGTGGGGTAGGGTTTCAGGAAACTCAACCGCCCAGATTGGTTATACGATGAAAAACTGAGTACATGTGCAACGCAGTTATTATGTCGGGTAGACATATTCCCTTGTTCCCTTAGGGGGGTGGAGGCTTTACCCACCGTTTATCCTTGAAACCCAGAGTCATGGGAGGGTTGTGCTACGGCGCACTCCCTAAGGTGTGTGATGATGACTGGTGGTTTCCTGCAGGGGAAGCTTGGTCGATGTAGTCGACACTTCCGCTTACAGGTTCTAGCTGGAGCCGGTAATGGCTTGACACTTCAGGGTAGTCTAGCAGAGGAAAAGATAGGATGTGGAAGTTAGTTGTGATTTAGGTAGATAGGTGTAGCTTGAAGTCGGGATGAAAACAAGATCTAACCGTGTGTGTGAGAAAAACTCTCGATTGATTATGTGTCGTGACTCACTAATGTATGAATTGTCGTAACTTAATAAGATGCAGTTAGGTAAAATATTGTACCTTGCAAACTATGTTAAACATGTGTCAGTGAACAATAAATTTCGTGATTATGATTGATGTGTGTGATTTATTACTGTTAGTGTACTTATGCAAGGTATGTAAGAAGTAGCTACACTTACATAACTCTCCTACATATTTATAAATTGTGTGAGATACTGCTGAATAATATTGTTAATTATTGTCGATTAATAATTAATTATTGTTGATTAATAGACGAGCTATGGTTAACCTAGGTAGTAACTAATACAATTACTTATTAATGCTTGATTGATTGTTATCAAATTTATCTACTTAAGACTAAGGGTTAAAATGTTAAATGTAATTA
Organism: Larix kaempferi; assembly: GCA_027924585.1. NCBI lineage: Eukaryota > Viridiplantae > Streptophyta > Pinopsida > Pinales > Pinaceae > Larix > Larix kaempferi. The sequence continues at coordinate 6,168,480 of BSBM01001068.1, read as the reverse complement.
TCATGTCAATTAAGTTAATATTAAATTGTTCGGTGAATATTATATGTTAATAATGTTAATTGATGACAATAAAACTATCATTATCATTAGCAAAGGTTGTTAATTAGTTTAATTGTAAACTAGGGTTCAATCAATATGGAACTAGGTGAAGGAGTTGATTAAGTCTTAGTTAATTTAATTAATTAATATAAATGTACATTCATAATGATGTGAGTTATAATGATAGGATTATTATTGATAATTGATAAATAAGATTAGTTTGAATTTATAATTAAAAAGGTAATTAGCATGTTAGAAGTGTGATAATCATTAGTTAAATGACTAGGTTGTTATTAATTAGTCAATGACAACTAGTATTAATTAATTAACTGATAGATCATTATCAATTAAATGATTATTACGAATAGTTGGATGTTGAACACAAAAACAATGATATATTATTATAATGATTAATTAATAGAAACTGTTGTAAAACATGAGGGTGATGATTACATAAATTAAATTGTAATTATGTCAACTTGAAAAGACAATGGCGGTGGAACCGCATTAATAAATTTAGTTGACTTTTACATATGGCATTAGCATTAAGAATTAACAAAAAGATAATATTTATAATTCATTGGTAAATTAATTAATTAATGTATTGATAAGTATTAATGAATGTGGTCATGTCTCAAGGAAGAAAAGAAACGAGGACTGAAATATTAGTTGGAATATTTATGGGACAGATAGGGCTATTAATGGAGAGGATAGATTCGGCAGGAAGAGGGGGGTTAAGTGGAAGGATGGATTTTGGAGGAAGCACCTTTTTTCTTTTGGATGTTGGGATTTTGAGGAAAACTGAGAAAATTGCAGAGCAAAAGAGAATGGGTTTGGTTGGAGAAATTTTAGAAGGGAGCAATTGTGGTTGGCTTGTACTCGGTTTGGGCTCGAGGTTCCAAAGGGGTACCTTTGGAGCTGGGTGGTCGGCGAGACCTCTCCAGTTGGCAGGGTGGCATAGTTGTTTGGTCTGTTGAGTATCAAGGGTTTGGGAAGATTTTGGTTGTAGGGCTACAACAGGACATACAACAAGCAGGGACACAAAAGGGAGCAACAACAAAGGGGGATCTACTAGATATTTACAAGTACTTATCCTACATGTATAATGATCATTTCTACCCTTGTCATATTTTATTTCAAGTTATGGAAACAAAAGTTATATGCTGTTACACCTGCACAAACAAAAATGGTTAGAAGTAGATAAAACAGTAAATACATATATAGAAACCTGTAGGTGTAAAAATGTTACACTACGCAGGCATGGAAAATCCAAATTAAACATAAGTTAGAAAATCAAAAAGAGACTTGAAATAATGTGAAAATGAATAAACATGGATTTATCTATAATTTTAGTAAAATTAGGACATGGGTCCTACACATAAGAATAATAGACTATAACTGTAGATACTATCAATGTTGGAGAAGGACATAAGAGTAAAAAGTTGAAGTAGAGATTACAAGACAACACAATAATGAAGAGAGGGACTTTGGATTGCAATTGGTTGGATTCTTGAAATACATAGATAATGTTAGAATGCAAGTGGCTAGTTGTGATGGTAGTTTAGAGATTGATGTCTTATTGATTGGATTTGTGAAGTAGTAGGGCACTTTGATTTTGAAAATCCACATATAATCAAGTTTGTTGTTGGGAAATTGAATGGACATTTTGCATTGTGGTGGGATTAGAGTCAAAAAATGAAATTGAGAAAACACATAAAATATTAGAACTTGGAAGAAAATGGTAAGCGATATAAAGGATAAGTTCTTATCTATAGACTATCAATAAAATTTGCTAGACAAGTCCAGGGTTTGACACAAAAATATACGAATGTCAGAGAATATAATGAAAAATTATATAGATTGGGAATTCTATGGATAAGCTCGAAGATCTAAGAGACGTAGCAAGGTATGTAAATGATTAAAAATTTATGATTCAAGATGATCTTAGCACTCAATGCTTCATTTTGTAGAGAAGCATTTCAAGTAGTTGTGAAGGTTGAAGAGAAATTAAATAGAAGGAAACATAATGTTAGGGGCCAAGGAAGATCAAACAATCGAAGAGGTTAGACAGATGCAAGAAATGAGGAGGAAGCAAAAGAACAACAATAATTTTAGAGGAGGTATGAATGCTTGCAGTGATAGAGGAGGAACATATATCATCGCATGTTATTAGTGAGATAGGTAAGGGCACAAAAATGTTGAATGTCCAAAAACCATAATCCTCGTAGTAGGAATTAGGAAAAGACACATGTAGCTCAAGAAGAGGCTTCAATTGTTGGTGATAATATTTTAGATATTTATCAAGAGAAAGGAGAAAATATTATTTTCAAAGAGTATTACTCAAGCAAGAGAGGAAGATTGTTGAAGAAACTATGCAAAGGAAAAATATATTTATGACGAAATGCAAGATCCAAGGTGAGTGTTGCAATTTGATTATTGGTGATGGAAGCACTAAAAATTTAGTTTCAACAAAAGATAGAGAAATTGAAGTGAAATGTACCGTTATCCTAGTTCTTATAAAGCGTCATGGTTACAAAAGGACAGTCAAAATATTTTTTTAGAACAATGTCTACTGGATTTTCAATTAGGAGGTTATAAAGACGAATTTTTTCATGATGTTGTTGCTATGAATGTTTCTTGTGTATTTTTTGGTAGACCTTTGATGTATGAAAATTAACTATATTTTGATTTCCTGAAAAATATTTGATGATAGAAGTTTAAAGTTACTTTTGATGCCAAAGAAAAGCACAAAGAGAGGCTTTGTGATGTGTTTTATTAGGAATCTTTTAAAGGAAAGAAACTTTGTTATGCACACTTTTCTAGATATGCTCGAGAAGGAAATGAGAATGTTCCCAGAGAAGTTCAGAGACAACCCAAGTTACAACAAAATGAGATGTTGATGCTTGGAAGCAGTGATGTTGAAGACTACATAAAGAAAATAAAATGACAGAAATTGGAGATGTTGCAATAAGATGTTGGTGCTTGGAAGCAAGGACGTTGAAGACTAAGTGAAGAAAATGACAGAAATCGGAGATGTTGCAATAGAGACAACCCAAGTTACAACAAAATGAGACGTTGAGTCTTGGAAGCGGTGACGTTGAAGACTAGATGAAGAAAATGACAGAAATTGGAGACGTTGCAATAGAGTGAATGAAGATTATAGTGACGGAAGAAAAAGAAAAGATAGATAAGAAGAAATTTTAGAAACATTTTTGGAAAGAATATGCAGAAAATGATGGTATTGAAGGAACATAGGGAGACATGCGGAATTTATCTAGGGAAGCAGAACCGGCTCCAGTATCACTGTGGAACATCCTGGAAAGCGATGACCAATAAACGATGGATGTGTGGCCTACATAGATAGTGCCAACCCTCCATGTCACCATGCCCCCGGCAGTCAACAGTTTGAGTTTCAGGAAGATGAAATGAATGAAACCTTTGGCCTTCGACCACATAAACACATGAAGAACCATTGAGGACAACGATCTATCTGCTAAATTGTCCTTGGTAGTTCAATTACTGTAAATCAAATTTGTTGGAATTCTAGTACCCCTCACTGAAAACCGTCCATGCCCCTATGTATAAATGGATAATCTTGCATCTATAAATGGATAATCTGCCATTGATGAAGGGGCCTTTCTCCAGTTCAACCTTTTGATTATAGGCGCTATGCTATGGTTCTTGTAGTTTCTCTATGAATCAGCTATTGGAAATGAGTAAAATACTTTATGTGTAATTACCTCGTCTATGTAACTGAAGTTCTTTGTATGATCTATTTGTAAAAGACTTTTTGTTTAATTCCCTTGTCTCTTAACTAAATTTATTTGTATGACCTATTTGTTTTCACTCTTGCTCTACATTATGATCAAACTCATTATTCAATAGTTTTCGCTCTTGTTGTGCATTACGATCAAATTCATTGTTCAGTCAACTATTGAGATATTTGAATAGTTCACCTACATGTCAAGCTATATGATATGTCAAATTCGTCAATTGAAATTGAAGAAAATAATAATCATTTCTCCTAACCAATCAAACTAACTTATGTGGCATCACCAATTATAACATGAATTTAAAAGAAACAAAGAGTTATCCCATCATTTTTCATACACTAGAAGACATAGACATAAAAAACAGACATATATAAGGAGAATGGACTCCTTTCTACACTATGCTTTGTACTCATTTTGTGTTCTTCCTACACTTGCATACTGCTTTCAATATATATCCTTAATGCTATTGCTACACAAATATGAACAGTTGGATCTGATCCAACAATCAATTTAACTATTCATAATTTTATAACAACATCATTAAATACATTGCTACAGAGTGTATATTAAAAACCCTTACACCTATCAAATTAATAAAATCCAATCCATCATAATTCCACTGATCCAGCAGGCCTTTAGCTTTAAATGGCCAATGTGATGAGCAGTGACTACTAGCTCAAGTGGTTGGACCCCAAATGACAAGTCGTTGCAGGCAGAGGTTAGGGGTTCAATTCCTGGGTCCGTTGGGGTCAGGTCCCTCCATCAAGGCAGCTAAGTCCTTGGGGTTTAGGTTCCGATAGGTGAGGCCACTTTGGGTGGGCCCCCTAACATGTGAAAAAAAACAAAACAAAAAAACAATGTGATCAATCTTTGTAAATGACTCATTGTGACTATTTTATCCAATCACTCAGTTGTTGGCACCTCTTATACTTATTGCCATTGATCTCATCTTCCACTTAAGGTTAAATTTTTAAAGTTTCATATATTTTTATTTATCATGGGTTATATTAATTTTATACTTGTCATTTATCACACATTTTATTATAAAAGCACAATCCTCCATGCAACAAAGTATTAAATACTTCATAGAATAATGTATCTTGCTTCAGATCCTATACACCACCCCTGCAAAGGGTTGCAGACTTGCAGTGTGGATAAGGTTTGAATTTTTATTATGCTCAAGGGTGCAACTACTGTAGGGACCCCCATTTCGGGTTCCCCAAAAAGACTTCCAGTACGATTTTTTTTCAGAAGAAGATATAAAAGCCACAGATCTCGTTCTATCTATTGTAGTACATGAATGTCAATATATAAAACTATATACTCAGATTTATTCATTCTCAAAAATATTTAGCAACATAAATAAAATAAATACTTCAAACCTGTTTTCGACGGTTGGTCCAGCGAATCGATGGAGTCCTCGAAGTGGTTCCCACACGATCCAATCAAATTTCCTGACGAAGTACCTAGTGACCCCTTGGTTGACCTCCCTACTATATCGGGGTTACTCTCCTTCACCCCGAACCCCCGAGCTAATGGGGTCGTAAGAACACACAAGCTAGCCTCCCGAAAGGATCTCCCAATCCCCGTTCAGGCTAATCCCAACTCCAAGGATCATAACATAATCCGAGATTATGATGACCATCTAGCATTAAGGAGCAAGAGATGTCTTTCTCTCCTTCTCCTCCCTCATTATATAGCAAAAACCTCTATGCCATGTGTCTGTCCATGCACATATTTAATTTAATTTAATATTTTAATTTCCAATATTCTCAAACGCATGTGTCTTCTTAATGTCTTTAATGTGCACTTAAATCCCTAGATCCGTGGGAGTTAGGTGTAGAAGAGTTCTACTTCTCTTTTGGTTCTCATTTAGTTTACTTAACAATCTTTTAGTTAGACTTATTGCTTTCTACTTTTCTTTATTTTCCTAATATTAAGATTGAATTAAAAGATGATTCCTTTTTCTAAAAGTATAATCTACTTTTAAATTTCCCCTTTATAAAATAATTTAAATGAATAATAAAATTAATTAAAGTAAAATCTTGAATAATAATAAAAGAAAAACAATTCTTTTATTAATGACCTATTTCAATTCTTTCTCAAAATAATGAAGTCAATTAAATAAAATCTTTAATAGAATGATTTAAAATAATAAAATCCATAAAATTAAAATCTTTGAATAAAACTAATTCTCTTATTATTAAGCTTTTTCAATCAACATAATTAATCAAATTTAATATTGAATAAAATCAATCTCTTCAATTCTTTTTCAAGTTAAAAAAATCAATTCAAATGAATTATTCAAATTAATAAAATAGAACAAAATGAAATAAAGTATTTCTTAAATCTTATGTGAAATTTTCATTTATACCATTGATTAATTTTCTTCCTCTCGTTTTTGTCTAGGTACCTCTTCGGCGGGCCCTTCTAACAGTTTCATTTCTTCCTTCTTATGGGGAGTACTGCGTAGCGACCGGGAACCGTTACTGCGATCTCTCAACTACACTCCTTGGAGACTAAGGTATGTTGAGGGATAAGGCTCTCCTTATTGTGCGCCCCTCAACTCATCGTGCGCGACCAAATCATTATGGCCTTGCCCGTATGGCATACGCTTCCCCGGGTGAGCTGAAACGGTTTCACCCGTGCGTGGATTTCTAATCCAGGGTCGACAGTCAGTCATCATACCCCTATGTGTTCTTTCCGTTCTTACGACCCCTAAATTTCCATTGTGGGTCAGTCGGTAAATCATCTTACCTGCCACTACACACACACACACTCAAGCACACATTAGTAGTGCTACACTATGAAATATTTCATCATCCATCATAATATCTCAGTTAGTCAAGCATATATTTCATTCATCCTTTTCTCTCAATCAGTAAATCATATCTATCATTCATCATTCTATCTCAATCAGTGGAGCATATGTAACATTCAGTCATCCTATCTCAATCAGTCGAGCATATCTAACATTTAGTCATTCTATCTCAATCAGTCGAGCATATCTAACATTCAGTCATTCTATCTCAATCAGTCGAGCATATGTAACATTCAGTCATCCTATCTCAATCAGTCGAGCATATCTAACATTCAGTCATTCTATCTCAATCATTCGAGTATATCTAGCATTCAGTTATTCCATCTCAATGAGTTGATCATATCTAACATTAATTCATTCTATCTCAATTAGTCGAGCATGTCTAACATTTAGTCATTCTATCTCAATCAGTCGAGCATACATTTATTAAGTAAAGTAATAGTTTCTATAACGGTCGTTCAAGCATTTTCAAAGTAAATTCAAATGGTTTGTGTTTTACTTAGCCGGTTCATTTCAAAATTAGTGCCTCATTATTCTAAACAATTAAGGTACCGAGGTGGGCATTACATACACCCCCTCTTATTAAGACTTCGTCTCGAAGTTAAGTCTCATGTGCTTCCACGGTGAGTTTTCACTTCCTTTTCACATTCATTTCTTCAATATATCCACAATTGATAATAAAATTTCATTTCTTCTTTTCTACCCTCATATAAGTATAAATCGCATAATTGGTAATATAACTAAATCGTACCTTTCATAGGGTAGCAATCCCCACAAGAGTTCTCCCTTGACATCGCTAATTGTAACCGGGATTGAAATTGTCTACGACAAATTCTTTCCATTCAACAAAACTATTAAGTACATCATTTTACGAAAATCCTTAAAGCACTGACACATTTCAACATAAGGGATCAAATATTCAATCCCAGTTTCTTCATTTTCTATGGTTACATATAACTATCATATATTTTAAACAATATATGAATTTCAAAATAAGGATTAACTCTTCCGAATTCGGTTCTTCAATGCATACCTTATCCATTCCTAAACCAATCTTACATGCAACCTCTCTCTTTTTATAATCCAAAGTATAATTAAATACTGGAGTGCCATTTACTTAGTATAGCTAAAAGTATAATCTCAATTTTTTTTTTAAACAAAGTCATGTAAGGTTTTTATTCTCTTCGTAACTCGAGTACAGTTAAGATTCTATAATTCAAGTAAGTTTAACTTCTCTCTTTTCACAATCCAAAGCATGATCACAAACTAGTAGTGCATACCCGTGAAGTCATCGCCTTGATTTAGAAACTAAGCATTTACAACCAATTGAAACAACAACAAAAAATTCTAGACGCAAGACCCTCCATCAAAGTATACGAACCCTGAATTCCATTCAATCTTTCATACTAAAAAATTTAGAGAAGGAGAATTGTAACCTGTTCAAGAAGTTGGAAGTAGCCTTGCCGAAGGGGAAGAAGTAAAAACCGCAGCTCTGTTTTTTTTTTTTTTTCTACGTCGATCTCTATGCATCACTCATCGTAAGTCACAAAAGTTAACTCATTTCTCATAGTATACCTTAAGAAATTCTACAAGACTAATATGTAATATATTAATCTTAAACATAATGCAAGCAATATTATTTTCATAGGATATATTCATGAAAGCCTATTTTTCTTAGTGTTCACAATAACATACCAATGATGTATTAATAGAGGCCCCCCTCTTTCCTGTTTGAAGGAATGCATACATAATCCAATAGCACATACCCAAAAAGAAAGCTTTTCTATACATACAATATATATGTATATATTAGTGACACACCTCCTTCTGTTACTTATTGAAGATATTATACACATGAATATTCCAATGGTGCATTTATGACGATTTTTTTTTTTTTTTTGTTATTGAGGCACTGCATATGCAGTCCAACATACTTATGAAAACTATTCTAATGACATCCTTGTAATAATGTCTCATTCCACTTGCTTGATTGATTATATAAGAATCACATTCATATACTCTAACATGATCATGTAAGGAATTAATCCATTCTTTTGAAGCAAATATATATAATATCTCCAAGTGTATGTAATATCGTTCCATCATATAAAATAATGAATTTTATCTACTCAGAAACAACATTCTTAGAAATAGGTATTCCAAGAATATGTTATATATCTTCATTTCCATAGGAAATACATTCCAAAGGATAACTTTTAGAAGGCATTTTTTTTTAATTGCACCCAATCTATACAATCCAATAAAATAAAGGTCATTTCCACAAATATTAAAGGACATTATATTTCCAAATAATACAAGTATTTTAATATCCTCCTGATGCATTGTGAGTACTTACTACCAAGTGTAGCGACCGTCATTCTAGGTGGTTTTTTTTTTTTTTTGCAAACGGTTAAGCTAACTGTAACCACTCTTATGAATAAATTCCTAAGTGTACCATCAAAGCTTAGGTGATAAGTATGTATAATAATAATCGGTTTAACCAAATATGTGAGTGTACGTTTCTTTATTGAGCGAATTCACTAAATTAAGGAAACATACTAATTCGTTACTACAATAAGACTACTACCCTTTTCTAAAGTACTTACATTCAAAAATTTATAAATATATATAAATCCTTATCCAAACATGTCCATATGGGTAAGCCTTTCTAGCACAATTCCCTTGATTAATTTATAAAATGGAAAGTAATTCGACTACTATCTAGTCGTAATTCTTCTCCAAGTTGCACATGGAAATAAATTATGAACTATTCACATGATACAATGTGCTTTCCTACTACCTTCCTTATAGGATACATTATACTCTTTCAATGCGTCTACCATACATATTTATATACACTAAAAGGAGAGACTGCCATTGATCTACCCTTGCATACATGATATCCAAATGAGTTCTTTAAGTACCTAAATTGTGCTATAACCATAATGTCACCCTCCCACAACTTAACCAATATATCCATTTTATATTGAATAATTTATTCACCTACTAAAATTACACAACGTACATTTTAATCATATATTTCAACAAAATAGTTACCTAATGAAATTTACCCACATACTAAAGCAATGAACTTTTAACCCAATGGTCTAACGTTGTATCCTATGTTCTCACATTTTAATTACACAATAAGCATATATATTTCATCAATATAATAAATTCAGACATACCCACAATTTATGTCTTTACATTATGTTAAACAATACTTAAAACATATCACAATATATGTTTTTACATTATTGAATAATAATTAAACACTTCACAATATATTAAATAATATCACATTATACGTTTGACTATATATTAAAACATATATAATAGCACTTCATTCAATGATAAAAATAGAACCAATGTTTCAACCAAATATATATAAACCACAAAACTTCTCAAAATTTGTTTGAAACAATGTTACTATAGGCCAGAGTAATAACAACTAACAGAGGTTCGGCGTTAAACTCAACGACAGTTCCGGAGTTCAGGGTGGAGTTTCTGGTCACTTCGACGCCGGTGAAGGATGACAACCAACTGGACATGGATCGATTCCCAGTGGCAATTGTAGATGGTGATCTAAACTCAAAGGCTTTAAGGAGAAGAGTGTTGAATATCTTAAGAAGGGAACGCACAGGAATTAGAGGTCAAAGGATTGTAATCAAATGTGTGTTCTGAAATTTCCATGCAGAATCAAATGGACCTCCCCAGAAATTTACGGATCCCGATACAAATCGAAATTCTGGAACCATCCAAAAGATCTCCAAACAATGAGTACAGGGCAGAGTTGAATATAAAAATCCACCCACGATTTTGGTTACAAATCCCATCGGTATGGGTCGATCTTGTGATAGATCTGGATTGTACAGGAGGTACTATAGCGTTTCCACCATTCACATTTACTACAGAGGATATCACAAGTATTGGTTCAACAAACTAATTTTAAAGAGCCGCAGAGTAAATTAGCTTGCAAGGTCTAAAACACCAAACTGAGGAGATCAAAGCTACAGATCTTAACCAAGGTTGAATTTGCACTTAAGATCGATTTACAGGTCATAAAGTAATTGCCAATATTTTAATTCAGTTACTTGAATTTGAAAAACAAAACGCTATCTATTTGAAATATGCAGTAATTAAAATTGAAAGCCCAGATTGGTACTCGAAATCGTAATTGCAAAATTGGGATCGTCCTGTACAGAGATCAGACTTTGAATAGGTACGTCGCCATTAAATTGGATGTAAAACAAAGAGGTTTAGTGAGACGCTAAAAGTTTACATTCCCAAACCCAGATCTGAAAATGGGATTACTCATAAGTTTGGGAGTCAACGCCAGGATCTAGATTGGTCTACTGTGAAATTTGAGTTGCAGAGATTTGATTACACTACCACACATCACGGGGTAAGGCTCGCCACAACCGAACGTAGAGGTTTGAGAACAAAAAAAAATTGAAATCGATTATGGGAAGTTTGGAAACTCTAAAACAAGGAACAATTGAGGATATGGAAACGTTACACCAGAAAGAGTAAACGCAGAGCCAAGAATCCAATAAAAATAGTTGTGGGATCGATAAATGTTCCAGGATGGATTCTCCTCCCAGGTAGCGACAGAGCCAAATTTATTTAACTGGGATCTCGGGTTAATGTAGAAATTAGCAAAAGTAGATCCTTATCAATCATTTGGAGGAGGCGCAGAGTTTTAAATGAAACTAATTATATTGTAGAACCAAATCGATTCTCATAAACACATGAAGTTGTATGTATTTGCATGACTAATTTAACTCCCATATAATAAACAGAGTTATATGTTGTAGCAGATCTAGGCTGATTTCATAAATAAAACAAAGCTATATATATTCCTACAAGCTAGATCAATTCATACATATAAGAGCAACACTATCAATCTCAAATACTGAAATAATTTAACTGAAACATAAAGAACTTGATCCGGCGGTCGAGTTTTGGGTTGAGTAGATAGTTGTAGCTGTGGCTAATTCAACCGTTCAATTCTAAGCTTGATGAAGATACTATGAGTCCGGTGCCCTCAAGGCTCGACTGGATCTATTACCAAATGTAGGGACCCCCATTTCAGGTTCCCCAAAAAGACTTCCAGTACGATTTTTTTTTAGAAGAAGATACAAAAGCCACATATCTAGTACTATCTATTATAGTACATGAATGTCAATATATAAAACTATATACTTAGATTTATTCATTCTAAAAAATATTTAGCAACATAAATAAAATAAATACTTCAAACCTATTTTCGATGGTTGGTCCAGCGAATCGATGGAGTCGTCGAAGTGGTTCCCGCACGATCCAATCAAATTTCCTGACGAAGTACCGAGTGACCCCTCGGTTGACCTCCCTACCGTATCGGGGTTACTCTCCTTCACCACGAACCCCCGAGCTAATGGGATCGTAAGAACACACAAGCTAGCCTCCCAAAAGGATCTCCCAATCCCCGTTCCGGCTAATCCCAACTCCTAGGATCATAACATAATCCAAGATTATGATGACCATCCAGCATTAGAGAGCAAGAGATGTCTTTCTCTCCTTCTCCTCCCTCATTATATAGCAAAAGTCTTTGTGCCATGTGTCTGTCCATGCACATATTTAATTTAATTTAATATTTTAATTTCCAATATTCTCAAACACATGTGTCTTCTTAATGTCTTTAATGTGCACCTAAATCCCTAGATCAGTGGGAGTTAGGTGTAGAAGAGTTCTACTTCTCTTTTGGTTCTCATTTAGTTTACTTAACAATCTTTTAGTTAGACTCATTGCTTTCTACTTTTCTTTCTTTTCCTAATATTAAGATTGAATTAAAAGATCATTCCTTTTACTAAAAGTATAATCTACTTTTAAATTTCTCCTTTATAAAATAATTTAAATGAATAATAAAATTAATTAAAGTAAAATCTTGAATAATAATAAAAGAAAAACAATTCTTTTATTAATGACCTATTTCAATTTTTTCTCAAAATAATGAAGTCAATTAAATAGAATCTTTAATAGAATGATTTAAAATAATAAAATCCATAAAATTAAAATCTTTGAATAAAACTAATCCTCTTATTATTAAGCTTTTTCAATCAGCATAATTAATCAAATTTAATATTGAATAAAATCAATCTCTTCAATTCTTTTTCAAGTTAAAAAAAATCAATTAAAATGAATTATTCAAATTAATAAAACAAAATGAAATAAAGTATTTATTAAATCTTATGTGAAATTTTCATTTATACCATTGATTAATTTTCTTGCTCTCGTTCTTGTCTTGGTACCTCTTCGGCGAACCCTTCTGACAGTTTCATTTCTTCCTTCTTATGGGGAGTACTGCGTAGCGACCGGGAACCGTTACCACAATCTCTCAACTACGCTCCTTGGAGACTAAGGGATGTTGAGGGATAAGGGTCTCCTTATTGCGTGCCCCTCAACTCATCGTACGCGACCAAATCATTATGGCCTTTCCCGTACGGCATACGCTTCCCCAGGTGAGCTGAAATGGCTTCACCCGTGCGTGGATTGCTAATCCAGGGTCGACAGTCAGTCGTCGTACCCCTATGTGTTATTTCCATTCTTACGACCCCTAAATTTCCATTGTGGGTCAGTCGGTAAATCATCTTACCTGCCACTGCACACACACACACACTCAAGCGCACATTAGTAGCACTGCATTATGAAATATTTCATCATCCATCATAATATCTCAATCAGTCGAGTATATATTTCATTCATCCTTTTCTCTCAATCAGTAAATCATATCTATCATTCATCATTCTATCTCAATCAGTCGAGCATATGTAACATTCAGTCATCCTATCTCAATCAGTCGAGCATATCTAACATTTAGTCATTCTATCTCAATTAGTCGAGCATATCTAACATTCAGTCATTCTATCTCAATCAATCGAGCATATGTAACATTCAGTCATCCTATCTCAATCAGTCGAGCATATCTAACATTCAGTCATTCTATCTCAATCAGTCGAGTATATCTAGCATTCAGTCATTCCATCTCAATGAGTCAAGCATATCTAACATTAAGTCATTCTATCTCAATTAGTCGAGCATGTCTAACATTTAATCATTCTATCTCAATCAGTCGAGCATACATTTATTAAGTAAAGTAATCGTTTCTATAACGGTCGTTCAAGCATTTTCAAAGTAAATTCAAATGGTTCGTGTTTTACTTGGCCGGTTCATTTCAAAATTAGTGCCTCATTATTCTAAACAGTTAAGGTACCGAGGCGGGCATTACAACTACAAAAATTACTTTGCTTTAAATACTCTAACCAGTCATAAATTGCCTATACTTTTGCACTTTTATTATGCCCAAGGGCACAATTATCACGATTACTTTGCTATAAATCTTCTTGTCAGGCATAAATTGACTACACTTTTGTACTTAACCCCCAATTTGAAACCTATCACAGTTGGAACACAAAGTACCGTTGCTAGCTTCTGATGGCCTTTTGAATTTGCAACCTCCTGGAATATAAGGTAAGGAGAAAGTTCGAAAACTAACTAAGCTATGGGTGGAACCCAAAAATCTGATGTGCATTCTATATCAATTGGGTGATAATTTCACAATCCAAATTTACATCTACAAACTCTATTCAGCCCTAGTAAAAGCGATGCCATCCATCATTCACACAATTAAAAGAATTGCATTGCAAATTGTAACAGACTACAGTTATAACTTGTACACAATAATTGAGATTTAGTTGATTGGTAATTTTCAGTAGCATCCCGAAAAAACTAATTTGGGGCAGCAACAAACTCCAGGCTAATCTTGCTATGAGATCGATGGGTGTCACAATATAATTCAATAGGGCCATTTTCTTCAACATAAGAAAATAATAGATTTTTTCCACAGAAATAGGCAAGCCATGAAATCTTCTACATTATTCAAGATCAATTTAGAGGGATTTCCCATCAATGTTCTAAAACATTGGAAATGGAGATTATATAGGTCATTTGGCAATGCTCCATGGAATAATAATACAATCTTTCTTTAAAGACCGCAGTAGGAAGTTGGCATTTAATGTATATGAAGAAAATAACTGAACTTAAAATCCACACCAAGCCAAGGTAGGCTCTAAAAGAAGGAAGCCCATCTGCAATTAACTATAAATAATAGATGAAAATTGAAAGAAGCAAGAATACGTGGATGCATTGTTACAAATAATATAACTTATTGCAATTCATAAAGTACAAGTATATGGTGATGGAACCAAGGCCTTGTTTCCTCGCCACACTTGAAAAATACATTAAATATTTGGGAACAGAACATCAGGAAAGACCCTGGAGCAAAATGCAGCATCTGCTAAAATTCACATACTCTTTTTCATAAATTTACCTCTTGAAGAGAGAAACAATTGTAGAAATACCATCTAGAGTCTTACACCTATCAAATTAATAACTTGGTTGTTCAGCTTACAGAACTGACTAGAAACTACACCTTCCCCATTTCTGATTTATCCTTTTGCTAGAATCTGTTAATTGCCTTTTACAAATTGATAACAGACACGACTTATTCGCCCACCGAAAGAATCGATGGAAGCACTCACCTGAACTCTAGCACATAACTAAGCTGGGATGAATCATATTTCTTCCCCTCAAAGAGTCCGTGGGAAAAGCCTTTATTTCTTCCCCTCACTGTATTAAAGCAAATAGAGAGAAGGTTAACCTTGAACTCGTTTGACAGAAGAATCTATAATCATAGGAAGAACTAATAGCAAATTAAAAATAATCAAGAGTGGCGACAATAGTAAATAAACCTGTTTGTATCCTTACATCACGAGGGTCAAGCCAAATGTCACACAACTTCCGTACTTGATGGAATGAGCGATATTTAAATGAATGTCACCTCTGAAACCAAAATCAATATTTAAAAGGGTAGATACAAACCCAAGTCTCGTTTGTAAATCCCAGAGTTAATCCGTGTATGAACGCTGCAATGCAGAGTTTTTTCAAGAATTATGGGTATAATAATTTATGTTATTTACTAGCAGAATTTACAATAATTAAAACCCAAGCCCACAACAATCTCATAACAAGAATATAACAAACCAGAGTATAATGCAAGCCCACAACAAGAGACCACGATGGCATTGTTTGCGCCGAATGCACCAATGTTGGGGTTAGAAGTAAATGGTAGTAAAATGAAGCACAAACCAGCAAGGCCACACAGGTCGTAAGCGCAAACCACGAGGGCGGTGAGAGTTGCGTAAGAAAAGAAGAGAGGGGTTGTTACAACTACGTGAGAGAAAGCCTCCCCTCGATAATTAAAAGAAGAAAGGGCTGGGAAACAATAGTGTAAACCCTAGGTCAGCAGTCCTACTGTAAAAGCAAGGTCACGCCTTAAACCCATCTGCACCAAAGATACCAATGCTTCCATAGTTAGCAGCGCTTTCACCTGCGTGTATGTAGTCTAAGCCCAAGTCGCATAGAGTGGAGGAGAAGGATAGCAGTAGGGATACCACTCCAGATGGGGGAGAGGGGGAACTGGACATTGTAATGTCTCCTCCCATCATACCAGCATGATAGAGGGAATGTGAAGCTAAAACTGGGCATCTAGCCCCATGAACTCTTACATAAGCATTCACATAATATAAAAGACATATGAAAATGTATAATTATAAGAAAACACAGCGGAAGTAATTTCAATTACACATCCATCATACATTCAAGATATTCATCAAATAAATAATTGCAAAGTTAACACAAGAGAATACTTATCTTTTAACAAAGCAGTCCCAAGCAACTGGCTGTGCAACTACAACGTTCCACCCAACCATAGGCCAGTTGTGCTTATCAACCTCTTGATACAACTGCCACCCCCGAGCTGGGCATGATTTCTACAAGGAACCAAGGAACAACAGACTCACACATGGCCAAGCATACACCAAGATGAGCCAAGCCAATCTACAATTGGGTTTATCAGGCTGCTAGGAAATAGAGAGGAAGAATTGCTAAGCTAGTGAGCTCAAGCACAGAGCCAGGGATACCTCTACAAGATCTATCTAGCTTGGCACCCACAATGCCTACACACCCCATTCAAGGAAGTATTCCCTTCACTAATGCACAGTCCCTCAGGCCATACCTTCCAATCTAGAATGTCTAAGGTGTGCATAGAAGAGTAGTCAGCCCTCTTGATCTTCTTGAGAGGTTATTTCCCCCCCCCACTAGGTTTATCAAGCCAATTCTGTCCACTACCACTCCAAATCTCTTGCTCACAGATTCAAACCAAAACAAGGATGCACATAATAGCAAAAGTATAAGTGTTGGGCATGAAGAAACGTTTTTACAGTGAGATTCCCAAAGATGGGGTTTTCATTAGCTTCAGAAAAAAAGTGGGAAACCCAAAAATGAAACTGGAAGATGGGAAACAACCCTGGGAAGCCAAATCCGTTTTCAGAAAAAATGTCCATGGACATTCTGGGGGAAAAACGGCCTCCATAACAATCCCAAATCGTGGTCCTCCTCTCCCAGCCACTGTGTAACACAAAAACGAGCTCTCAGCCATGGAAAAATGTAGGAAAATAATGAAAAACATGATGGGGAAAGAACCAGTAGTTCAGACTACGTGAGAGAGGAAAGACTGTGGGTTTAGAATGGATTTGGGCACCATTTCGTGGGTGTTTTCTTGCCCAATGAGACAAAATACGATTTCCCAGGTTGATGGCTTGCCTAAACACAAAATTGGCTGCCATACATTTTCATTCCCAAGGCATTAACTACCTCAACCAATTTCTGGAAGAATTAAATGATTGGGTCCATAACCCAAAATGGATAGTTGGTGGTTTATGGGTTTTCTCATTGACACATGGATTAACACCATTGGCTCAAGGGTTTGAATAATTTCCCTCCCTATTCCTTGTAGAATCATGCCCCCATCTCTTTGTTGCATAGCATAGCCAGTTGTGGGTTTTTCATTAAAATTCGTATTTACATGATGTCTTAATTTACATTGTGCATATCTAGCACAAGAACCACATGCATCTATTTTTAATTGTCGATACATAAAACGCTAAATCAATGGTGGGGCCTTGGCCTTGAGCTCCTCACCATGATTAAATAACAATATTTACATCATTTACGATTTAATGCAAAGGGGGTCAAAATGGGGACATTACATTCCCCTCCCCTTACATTAGCACTGTCCTCAGTGCTCATCAAAATTGAACAAAAATGGATATGCCACCCTCATGGCATCCTCCAGCTCCCATGTAGCCTCATCGGGACCGTAGTGCTTCCATTGCACCTTTGCCTGTCCGATGGCTCGGTTCCGGAGCAATGTTACCTTCTTGTCTAGGATGCACAACGGATCGGTTTGGAATTCTCCCTCGGGTTCCACCTGGATCACATCCCAATTAATCACATGGTTAGGGTCATGTACATATTTCTTAAGCAAAGAGACATGAAAAACATTATGAGCTTTAATGCTAGCAGGCAATGCAAGTCTATATGCAACTGGCCCTATTCTTTCAAGCACTTCAAATGGCCCACAATATCTAGGTGATAGCTTGGCACAACTCCCAAGCTTCAAGGAACTCTTCCTTGATCTCACTCTAAGATACACATGATCCCCAACATTGAATTCCCTATGCACTCTATGTTTATTTGCATAGCTTTTTTGTCTATCGTGGGTTGTTTTTAAATTCTGTCTGATCTTGGCAACTTCTTGCTCCATTTCCTTAAGCAATTCTGGCCCAAGTACAATTCTGTTCACGGGATTATTCCAAGTCACTGGTGTCCTACACCTTCTGCCGTACAAAGCCTCATAAGGACTCATTCCCAACGATGCTTGTTGCCTATTGTTATATGCTAATTCTACCAAGTGTAGATAATCCTCCCACTTGGATGGTTTGTCCATTACATACATGCGGAGCATGTCTTCAAGCACCCGATTTACTCTTTCTGTTTGCCCATCTGTTTGAGGATGGTATGCGGTACTAAAGCTTAGCTGTGTACCCAAATCTGCAAAGAGACCTTTCCAAAAATTGGAAGTGAACTTGGTATCCCTGTCAGAAATTATTGCCTTAGGCAACCCATGTAATCTGAAAATTTCATTCATGAAAATATTTGCAATGGCATCGGCTTTGTGTGTGGACTTGACCGGTATGAAATGTGCTGCCTTTGTTAACTTGTCCACCACAACCATGATGGAATCATGTTGTCTCTTAGTCATTGGCAATCCTGTAATAAAGTCCATGGATATTACTTCCCATTTCCATTCTGGAATTGGCACTGGGAGCAATAAACCTGCTGGATGTTGGTGTTCACTCTTCACCTGCTGACATTCCATGCACTTAGAAATGTATTCAGCGATGTCCTTCTTCATCCCTGGCCAGAAATAATATTTTCTTGCTGTAGCAATTGTTTTCTGATATCCTAGGTGACCAGAGTATGGAGCTTTATGGATTTCATCCATAACAATCCTCCTCAAATATGCCACATTGGGAATATAGACTCTATTTTTATAGGTAAGAAGTCCATCTTCCTCCAAATGATAACCCTCATACTTCTTTTCAAGGTTTTGTTGCTGCAATTTGTCCTTTATCTGCATGTACACTTCATCCTCAACAATATGGTTAACAATCTGCTACCGCAAATCTGGTTGGCAAGTACTAAGCGCTACCACATGCATTTCATGTACCTTCCTGTTGAGTGCATCAGCCACCTTGTTTTCTTTCCCTTTTATGTGTTTGATTTCAAAATCAAATTCACACAAAAATTCCAACCAACTAGCTTGCCTAGCATTTAAAGTTGGCTGATCAAACAAGTATTTCAGACCACAATGGTCTGTCCTTAACTCAAATTTTTTTCCCATTAAGTAATGCCTCCACATTTTTAAAGCATGTACTATGGCTACAAGTTCTATATCATGAGTAGCATAGTTCTTCTCATGCTCCTTCAACTTTCTTGACTCATAGCATATCACGTGGTTGTCTTGCATAAGAACTCCTCTAAGTCCTTGATTGCATGCATCGGTACACACCACAAAGTCTTTTTCTGGGTCTGCAATTTTCAAAATTGGTGCATTTGTAAGAAGATTCTTCAACCGTTGAAAACTTTCCTCACATCTTGGTGACCATTCAAACTTTATCCCCTTCTTTTGCAAAGAAGTGATCGGGTTTGCAACCTTGGAGAATCCTTCGATAAACCTCCTGTAGTAACCAGCAAGGCCCATAAAAGATCTCACATCAGTCACAATCCTTGGAGTTGGCCAATTCATAATGGCTTCAATCTTCTCAGGGTCTACAGATATTCCTTCGTCGGAGATGATGTGACCCAAATAATGAATTCTATTTTTATAAAAGTCACATTTGCTCAACTTTGCATACAGCTTATGCTCCCTTAGTAATTGCATTGTCATTCTCAAATGTTCTTCATGCTCTTCTTCATTCTTAGAATAGATGAGAATGTCGTCTAGGAATACAAGAACAAACTTGTCCAAATATTTGCTAAAAACATTATTCATGAGACACATGAATGTAGCTGGTGCATTTGTGAGACCGAATGGTACCACTACAAACTCATAGTGTCCATACCTCGTTCTAAAGGCGGTCTTATGAACATCTTCTTCTTTGATTCTTACCTGATGGTAACTAGACCTCAAGTCAATCTTTGAAAATACCTTTGCTCCTCTCATTTGGTCAAAAAGGTCATCAATTCGGGGCAATGGGTATTTGTTCTTCACAGTGACTTTGTTCAACTGCCTGTAGTCAATACATAACCTGAGTGTTCCATCTTTCTTTTTCACAAATAGAACAGGTGCTCCCCACGGGGACACACTTGGCCTAATATATTTCTTTTCCAGCAACTCTTGTAATTGCATTTTCAATTCTAGCAATTCCGGTGTACTCATCCTGTAGGGTGTCTTAGACACTGGTGCCGCTCCTGGCACAAGTTCAATTGTAAAGTCAATGTCTCTCTTTGGAGGGAGTCTTGGAATCTCATTAGGAAAAACATCCCTGAATTCTTGCAATACATGATAGTCCTCCAATTTAAGAGTTTCATTTTCTGCTGCCTCTAAAATGTGGGCTACATACAATTGACATCCCTTCCTACAGAACTTCTTCAGCTGCATGGCTGAAACCTGTCTAACAGAAGTCACCTTTGGAATGCCTTTTACAACCCTCGGGTTTCCTTCTTCGTCCATGCATTCAAATGTCTTATTGTAGCAGTCAAGTTTAACCATGTGTGCTTCTAACCAATCCATTCCAATGAGAATATCATAGGAACCAAGCGGAAAAATATTCATATTTGCATAAGTGAATAGCCCATCCATCTCTAATGGACATTTCTCTATTATTTCACTAACTTTTCTCTTGGTTCCAGTGGCTAGTTGAACTAACCATGATTTACTATGCTTTAATTTCTTAAAAGCACAAACCTCAACAATTCTAGGAGTGACATAACTGTGAGTAGATCCATGATCAATCAAAATAGAAACAGATTGCTTAGCAATCTTACCTTCAACTTCAACCACAATTGATTGATGATCTGCCTGGCGATCTTCCACTGCTGCATAGATTCTAGGGATTGTCCTTGCTACTTGACCCACAGTTTCAGCTCCTTGGATGTTGTGAACTTGATTTGGATTCCCATTCCGATGTGGACAGTTCCTAAACATGTGCTCCCCTCCACAACCCCAACATTGAAGTGGTTCTCTTGGCTCCTTTGGATCTCTTGGCTTGTCTCCTATCATCCTAGTTGGCTTAGTCACAACCTGTGATGGTTGCCTTTGCTGATTCCGGAATTGAGGAGGCTTGAACCCCTTCTTTCTTTGATCAAACTTTTCGTTTTTCTTATCCTTCCATGCCTTATGGAATTCTGGTTTGCTTTTGTTTTGATCAAAGCAATACTTGGCCTTTCTTATGGCCTCCTCTAGAGTTCGAGGTTCATCAAACTCAATTCTATCTTTATATGACTGGGGCAATCCACTTAGGAAACGCTGAATTTTCACCTTATCATCTCGAATATACCTGACATACCTCAGCCGCTCCAAGAACTTGTTTGCATATTCTTCCATGGTCAATTGTCCCAATCTCAGCTCATGGAACTCTTTGATGTTATCATCATAGTACCTGTCAGAGAGGTACTTCTGCTTGAAGTATTTCTTGAACTGCTTCCACACAATCTTCCTTTCGTTGATCTTCTTCACTTGCCTGATGTGTTCCCACCATATAGATGCTCTTCCATTCAAGTTGAAGATGGCTACCCTTGCCTTCATATTTCCCGAGTAGTCTTGGACTTGGAAATACTTTCTCATCCCAAGAAGCCAAGCTTCAGCTTCTTGACCAGACTTTATCTCTCCATCAAATGTAGGAGGTTTCGCCTTCTTAAATTCCCCATGTGAATTGTTCTTGTAGTGCTTCTTCCTCTTGCTTCTGCGGGATGAAGAGTTCGAACCCTCAATGGATTCTTCAGAGTCAGATGATTCATTAGAAGAGATTTCTGGAGTATATGTTCTGTCTGTAGAAACTCTTCTTGAGCTACTGGCCCTCTTACGGGAATTCCTTCTAGAACTACTCCCACCCATTTCTGGATTTGATGTCTGATGCCCAGAGTTTATTTTCCTTTGGATGTCTGTCAAACTCTGCAGCATGGCTGCATTCAACTGATTTTGTTCTTCCTAAGCTTTAATCATCCTTTCATTATCTTCTCTACAACTTTGCAACTCCACCCTTAGGCTTCTCATGGTGGTTGCAATATCTGGAGGAGTCTCTTGATTTATTCTCCCATTAGATTATGTTTCAGCATTTTCAACATGTATGTTCTCCCCCATGGCATCTATCTTAGACTCATAGGGATCCTGTGCATCATCCATGATGTTGATTTTCTTGGCCCAACCAAGATCCAAAACTTTCCAACTGTACTATCTAGAATGCTGCCCTGATGTAACTGTTATTCTGCAAAATGTGTTCATCAACACAATTGTTAGCTGCATTATATTCTCAGAAATTCATAAATTACTTTCATGCACGTGGGAAAATATTATATTGACAATTTGTCAAATCATAGAATTTTCTCACAATCAACGACATATGAGGGGGACGACGGGCGTCAAGGGGGCTTGCCCCCTTGTGGCTTCCGCCACTGCAGGGCGGGTCGAGGGCAGCACCCTCATTTTTTTTTTTTTGTAAATCTTTCCATTTCGCACAATCTGGCGCATAAGTTCCATGGCAATTTTTTCATTTTCGACACCTGAAAATCTCCTTGAAAAATAGTTGAAATTGCTTGTTTCGGAGCAACTTGTGGAGTTCTTCCGCAATTTCGGAAGAGAATTGAAAGTTCCTTCCGCAATTTCGAAAGAGAATTTGAAATTCCTTCCGCAGTTTCGGAAGAGAATTAAAAATTCCTTCTGCAGTTTCGGAAGAAAATTTGGAAATTCCTTCTGCAGTTTCGGGGCGATTTACCGAGTCCTTCCGCAATTGCGGGGCGATTTGCCGAATCCTTCCGTAGTTGTGGGGCGATTTGCCAAATCCTTCCGCAGTTGCTGGGCGATTTGCCAAACTCTTCCGCGTTGCGGAACAACTCGCGGGATCCTTCCGCAGTTTCGAGCCAACTTGTCGAACTCTTCCGCGTTGCGGAACAACTCGCGGAATCCTTCCACAGTTTCGGGGCGACTTGTCGAATTCTTTCGCGTTGCGGAACAACTCGCGGAATCCTTCTGCAGTTTCGGGCCAACTTGAAATTCTTCCGCGTTGCGGAACAATTCGCGGAATCCTTCCGCAGTTTCGGGCCAACTTGCCGAACTCTTCCGCGTTGCGGAACAACTCGTGGAATCCTTCCACAGTTTTGGGGCGACTTGCCGAATTCTTCCGCGTTGCGGAAAAACTCGCGGAATCCTTCCGCAGTTTCGGGCCAACTTACCGAATTCTTCCGCGTTGCGGAACAATTCACGGAATCCTTCCGCAGTTTCGGGCCAACTTGCCGAACTCTTCCGCGTTGCGGCGAAGACTTCCGAGTTCTTCCCGAAACAGACTTAAACAAAAAATTTCCAAAAACTCTTAAAACAATTTCGGATTCTTCTTTCCTTCTTCCTGTGATGACTGTTGCCCAGCAGGAGGTAACCTTACCTCTGCAAACTATCCAACTTAGCCAATTTAGGCCCGATGCTGATACCTGTGGTGATCAGGAAGGGACCTTCCCATGTGACTGTAATTGGATTTGGCCCGTAGAGGCCCAATGCTGCAACCAGCAGCTCTGATACCAAAATGTAATGTCCCCTCCCATCATACCAGCATGATAGAGGGAACGTGAAGCTAAAACTGGGCATCTAGCCCCATGAACTCTTACATAAGCATTCACATAATATAAAATACATATGGAAATCTATAATTATAAGAAAACACAGCGGAAGTAATTTTAATTACACATCCATCATACATTCAAGATATTCATCAAATAAATAATTGCAAAGTTAACACAAGAGAATACTTATCTTTTAACAAAGCAGTCCCGAGCAACTGGTTGTGCAACTGCAATGTTCCACCCAACCATAGACCAGTTGTGCTTATCAACCTCTTGATACAACTGCCACCCCCGAGTTGGGCATGATTTCTACAAGGAACCAGGGAACATCAGACTCACACATGGCCAAGCACACACCAAGATGAGCCAAGCCAATCTACAATTGGGTTTATCAGGCTGCTAGGAAATGGAGAGGAAGAATTGCTAAGCTAGTGAGCTCAAGCACAAAGCTAGGGATACCTCTACAAGATCTATCTAGCTTGGCACCCACAATGCCTACACACCCCACTCAAGGAAGTATTCCCTTCACCAATTCACAGTCCCTCAGACCATACCTTCCAATCTAGAGTGTCTAAGGTGTGCATAGAAGAGTAGCCAGCCCTTTTGATCTTCTTGAGAAGTTATTTCCCCCCCCCACTAGGTTTATCAAGCCAATTCTGTCCACTACCACTCCAAATCTCTTGCTCACAGATTCAAACCAAAACAAGGATGCACATAACAGCAAAAATATAAGTGCTGGGCATGAAGAAACGTTTTTACAGTGAGATGCCCAAAGATGGGGTTTTCATTAGCTTAAGAAAAAACGTGGGAAACCCAAAAACGAAACTAGAAGATGGGGAACAACCCTGGGAAGCCAAATCCGTTTTCAGAAAAACGTCCATGGACATTATGGGGCAAAAACGGCCTACATAACAGTCCCAAATCGTGGTCCTCCTCTCCCAGCCACTGTGTAACACAAAAACGAGCTCCCAGCCATGGAAAAATACAGGAAAATGATGAAAAACATGATGGGAAAAGACCCAGTAGTTCAGACTGCGTGAGAGAGGAAAGACTGTGGGTTTAGAATGGCTTTGGGCACCATTTCGTGGGTGTTTTCTTGCCCAAGGAGACAAAATACGATTTCCCAGGTTGATAGCTTGCCCATACACAAAATTGGCTGCCATACCTCTTCATTCCCAAGGCATTAACTACCTCAACCAATTTCTAGAAGAATTAAATGATTGGGTCCATAACCCAAAATGAGTAGTTGGTGGTTTATGGGTTTTCTCATTGACACATGGATTAACACCATTGGCTCAACGGTTTGAATAATTTCTCTCCCTATTCCTTGTAGAATCATGCCCCCATCTCTTTGTTGCATAGCATAGCCAGTTGTGGGTTTTTCATTAAAATTCGTATTTACATGATGTCTTAATTTACATTGTGCCTTCTAGCACAAGAACCACATGCATCTATTTTTAATTGTCGATACATAAAACGCTAAATCAATGGTGGGGCCTTGGCCTTGAGCTCCTCACCATGATTAAATAACAATATTTACATCATTTACGATTTAATGCAAAGGGGGTCAAAATGGGGACATTACAGCCATGGGGCCTCCCTCTGCAACTCTGCGAACCTTGTTAAAAAATATATATATCTATACACCTACAACTGATCAGTAAACCGAAAACAGTGGGGAAACCTAAACAAAAGAGAACAAGGTATATATAAAAAAAACCTAAAATATGTGTTTTGCAAACCGTAGCTAAATGAAGGAGCGATGAAGCTGAGCGGATCAAGGTAGCCGCGCCGGTAGCCATGGAGCTGAGCTTGAGTTGCAAAGGTCAACTTGAGAGAAAAAAAATTGGGGCGCGAAAAATGAGCGAAGGGAAGGGAAAACCCATCTTATCTCTTGGTCGTGGAGGAATGGCCGCATGGCACTCATGCTATGGCGTGACCTGAAATTTATATACCAACAATAACAATATGCAGAATATGGAACCTGTGCTTCAAAAGTGCCAAAGCTTGAGCTTTAAAAAAAAACAGGAGCACTGGTTTCCAGCTTGCCCTTACAAAAAGAGACTGGAATTGGGTCAATCGTGGAGCTCACAGGGGAGGAGAGAGAGATGGAGATTTGAAATAACTGTCAAGACTGGCTAATATGTAGGGATATGAATGTGTCAGTGCGCCCAGGAGAGGACTGCAAAAGATTCAGCTGATCAAATTTTGCAAGCACATGGAAATGTAGCTACGCTAACACGTATTCCTTCCTTGATCCTCGATCCGTTGTGAAGTACTGCTACCAATACCTAATACCAATGCAGGGCTTCTGCAGTTACACTTATTAAAATATGTTTGCAAAACATCCATAAATCCAATGAGCGAGATCAACGTCCGTCTGAACTAGCCTCTAGGGACATGACATCAGCCTGCAGCCCCTTCTCGGGAAGGGAAAATCGAGGATGACGTCACATCCTGCAACCAATAAGGTTTTTGAAAAACATCCATTTTAAAAATTCCACTGAATATTTTAGATTTCAAACTATAGTTTATATATAGTACTGGAAAAAATTTATATGTTTTAGAGGCAAAATAATAGAAGCTTGTCGATATATATATGATCCCCTTGGGGGACATAATAATAAGAAGGAAAAGAAGTAGAGACACTGAGCTTTTAGAGAGAGAGAGAGATGGAGCTCACAGGGGAGGAGAGAGAGATGGAGATCTGAAATAGCTGTCAAGACTGGCTAATATGCAGGGATACGAATGTGTCAGTGTGCCCAGGAGAGGACTGCAAAAGATTCAACTGCTCAAATTTTGCAAGCACATGGCAATGTAGCTACGCTAACACGTATTCCTTCTTTGATCCTCGATCCGCTGTGAAGTACTGCTACCAATACCTAATACCAATGCAGGGCTTCTGCAGTTACACTTATTAAAATATGTCTGCAGAACATCCATAAATCCAATGAGTGAGATCAACGCCCGTCTGAACTAGCCTCTGCGGATGTGACGTCAGTTCGCAGCCCCTTCCCGGGAAGGGAAAATCGAGGATGACGTCACATTATGTAACCAATAAGGTTTTTGAAAAACATCAATTTTAAAAATTCCACTGAATATTTTAGATTTCAAACTATAGTTTATATATAGTAGTGGAAAAAATTTATATGTTTTAGAGGCAAAATAATAGAAGCTTGTCGATATATATATGATCCCCTTGAGGGACATAATAATAAGAAGGAAAAGAAGTAGAGACACTGAGCTTTTAGAAAAGATGTAGGACAACCATTTACTAAACCAGCAAAATAGGCCAAGCATATGCACCCTGCATTAATAAGGATGAGTCGTAGAAAGGATCTATCTACTAAATCATATGCTTTCACCAAATCAAGCTTGAGCACAACAGACTTCTATTTCTGCATCTTCATGAGTTAATAGATTCCTGGGCTGGGCCAAGACAACCGCATCAGAAATCTATTAACTCTTTGGATTCTATTAGCTCTTTTGTTGAGTTGGCTAGTATCTCTGATCATAAACCGATTTTTTTGAGATTTGGATAGGGTCTTAAGTTCTCTCATCTTCCATTTAAATATTGCCAAGCCTGGTCGACTGAACTGGATTTTACTGCATTATTTCACGGTCATTGGTTTAACTTTGTGGGACATAATCATGGTTCGGCGATTATTACGGACTTGGAAAGACAAAACCATGTGATCCTTGGTATTGAATAAGAAATCTGGCGACCGAGATGCCTTTACTTGTTACGGTAAAGGTAAAGAAGAATGAATAACAATAAATTTAATAAATAATGGTTGTTATGCATTGAGAATATGTCAAGTATACCATAAAGATAAGGGTTTTAATGATGGTCATTGTTCATTGGCTATCCTTAAAAAGTAAATGTTACACAATAACACTAATATTTCATGTATGCGAACAACGTTAATATCGAATACATTTATTGATCACATAATAAATAATACTTGTAGATTTTCATTGACTCTAATCCTATTGGTACATAGTAAAAGATCGAGAGTTGTCAATAAACAAACAACACATGGCATGATTGGGCAGCGAAAGTAAATCTAAAGCCATGAATAACACATGGAAAGCTTCTGGCAGCACTATTTGTACTTGAGAAATTAATTCAAAGATTCAGAATTCTGGTAAGATAATAATTATGATAAGGTAGAGAAGAAGATGGGTTTTGATGGTTAGGAGTTAATGCTCATTCACCTTTTAAGTGTGCTTTTGAATTTTGAAAGTTAGACTAGCCTTTCTATTATTTTTGAAATTACTTTATATAAAAATATTAGATAAATAAGTAATGTTTAAGATGCTATTAACAATTTAATATAAAACAAAAATGATATTGCTAAAATTTTAGACAAGAATATTATTTTTTATATGATTATTAAATTGTAATTGGTATGCCGATAGAGTGATGATGATTGTTTATCTTTATTAAAATTAATTTTGATTTATTAAATATTAAAAAGTGTAAAGAATTAATTAGGTAATTTGAAAACTTTAATTTTATATATGTTTAATATTGAGAAAACTATATAAAAATGAAAATAATTGTAGTTTTATTATTTGATGAGTTTAAAAATTAGGAAAGCCAAGTTTGATGATGATGATGGTGATGATGAATTGAAAATTAATTTATGAGATGATGATGATGGTGATGATAAATTGAAAATCAATTGATGATGAATTGAAAATTAATTTATCATAATGATGATGATGATAAATTGAAAATTAATTTAAAGATGATGATGATGATGATGATGATTTGAAAATTAATTTATGATGATGATGATCATAAATTGAAAATTAATTTAAAGATAAGCATAATATTTTTTTTAAAAATGCTTCTTAATTTTATATTAAGTAATTTAATATTTGTAGTTATGTCAAATTATTGATATGATTATGATGACGATGATGACGATGACAAGGATGGCAACGACGAAGATGACCTTAAAAGGAAAAGGTGTCACTTGGTTTTCTTTAGAAGTTTATTTAGATTCTCAAATGTTTTGAAATTGCACTCTAATGTGGGTGTATGCATGACATTATATGGAAAAGTGATATTCATCTTTAATGATGACGTCGACAACCACCATTGGGACAAACATGGACCTTTTTTTGTAATTTAGTATTTACTTTATATCACAATAGTAGTTACATAGAAATATAGTCCAACTAGGCCTCTCACTAGGAGAAAACAACCCAGGTTTATAGTCTTTTGAGATGAAAACAAAATGACAAAAAAATCCCTAGTAACCTCTATTGGGATCCATGCATAGGATTGGTAACCACTGTACGTAATGAGATTTAAGCTAACAAAAAGACTGTGATATACAAGGCTGATTATCCAGCCGGGCGAAAACATATCAAAATCATAAAGACAAGAGTGTTATTTGGAGGGGATAAGATCCATTCATAGCTTAGTCTTTGGAAGCTCAAGGGTGTCCACTTTAGGGCTCGAGATTTCGCGCTTGATCCCACTAGTGGTGGTCATTATAGGTCCATCTATCTGCATAGGACTTTCACTTTTCACTAATTGTTCTTCTTCCTTCACCACAGAGGGATTGTTCACCCAAACGTTTTTTGCTGCAAGATACATCTCGTTCACCACCTCTGCCTTTGGTCCCCAACGGGCTACACCATCATCCACAACAAACACGAGAAATGGCGATGGGAGGCCGAAGAGCTCAATGATATCGACACATGAGTCAATTATGGCTTGCACACGATGACCAATTTCCTGGATTCAAATCTTCATATCCTCCTCAACCTCCCTGACATTATTTTGAATTTCCAATAAGGCGTATATCATTGCTGCAAGCTGACGAGCTATGCCCCCACCGCTTGCTCCTTGTGAGCATTCATGGAATCCATAACCATGCCTACTAAGGGATTTATGGCATTCCTAAACCATGTTGCACCTTTCTTCTGCGCGCACCCACTCACAGACTACATACAAAATGTCACTCTAAGCTTGCAAAGGCATCAAATAATCACGAGAGTAAAAAAATCCAGGGATGAAATGGGTAGGAATGAACACATTATCGTCTTCCACTGAGGTGTTAAAACATAAGCCAAAATTGATGTCCATATTAACTACCATGAATGCACCTGTGCGAGCTTGTCATTTCTTCTCTCAAGGAAGGCGGAGGATCCATGTTGCACAACCAACGAAGTAGCCACCCATGCAACCTCACTCCTCGTCTTGTCCTTCTCATTACGCCATGTGCTGTCATCATAAATGCCTATCTTTTCTCTGCCTGTCACCCCATCTAGGAGACGAACATGGACCTTAAAAAGAAAATTAATCATTTGGTTTTCTTTAGAAGTTTATTTATATGCTCAAATATTTTGAAATTGTACTCTAACGTGGGTGTATGAAGGAAATTATATAGCAAAGTGATTTTCATCTTCAGGGCTAGTGCAAGGTAATGATACCCACTTATGGCGCATTAGTTGCAATGGCATGCTGAAAAAATAGAATTAAGATCATTAAAATAAATTATTATAGGTACCTACAAATCTTTTTAGAATTAGGTGTAAAAATATGAAACGTAGAAAATCAGATAACCTTCTGAAATATATAACTTTCATTTATGTAAAAGTGGTATAACCACCCCAAAATGTCATTATTTTAGGATTGGTATGTTATTTTTTCTCTAAAACATAATGCGTACATGTTCGCGTTGGTCCACCAGTTTGTTATGTAAATTGTCAAATTATGAGAAAAAAAATGTAGAGGCGTAGGCAATAGACGGATCTTATGTAGGGCTATTTTTCCAAAATTTTAAAAGTTAATTTTATATTTTTTTTAAATTACGAAATTCAGTGAATCCCTAAAACAACATGGTTGAGCATTGGCCCACCATGTCATGGTGTTAACATAATCAATCAACTTCCTTTTTTATCTTGTACGTATTCTTCTACTCTTGTGCGGGTTCTTTTCCGTTTTCGAAATATGTAAGCCAATCAAAAGTTATAGCCCAAATAAACGACCTATGTTTTTTACAAATTTGACATGAGTGCAGTTAAAAATGAATTAAAAATAGAAAACAATAATAGATCTATTCAAAAAATATATAGTTAGAATCTGCACATAGAGCTCGACAAGTGCGTGCAATTTCATCAGTAGTGCACTAGTGGAGCATTTGTGGAACTAGGAGTGAAAAACATGAAGTTACAGAAATTGGTGCGTTCTTCCATAACTCAGACCGAGCCTCAAGGTTTGGAAATCTAAAGGTAGTACCAAACGTGCAAGGGCGCCAAAAAAAATTGAATCTAAACATGCATGCACACAAATGTGCGCACGCGTACTAGCGCGCACATGTAGACGCACACACGCATAGATGTGTGCACACGTAGATGCACACACTCATTGCTGTGTGCACGTGTTCATTTTGACACCTTCATTTTTTCCTATCTCTCCCTAAATCCCCCCTCCCTCTCTATAACCCCACCCCCCCACCACTCTTCCTATCCACCCAATCCCCCCCTCTCTTCCACTCTGCCCAATCCCTCCTCCCTCCCTCACCCCTCTCTTCTCTCTTTAACCACAAGGGTTAGGATATTTATTCATCCATTTCCATGAATAACACCTAAAGCCATGACATAGGATTTCCTGAGGCTAGCCTTGATTCCAAGTATGAATATGGGTGTAGCCTTTCTAATGTCTCTTAGATTCTAGGTACGATTTTTTGGGCCCTATACATGGTTGAGGGATGGAACCTTGGATTTAATCCCTAAAATAAGAATGTAATCATCCAAGTTCAAGAACAATGCCTTAGTCCACTACACACGACCTCTCATGCATATCATATGTTATGAGTAGCGATACTAATAATAATAGGAATGTAACCCCTATAACCGTTGACATCTAACCCTTATCACCAATATACCCTATAACCCCTAATCATTATAATCCCTATCTAGTAACCCTTATAACCTACAAATCCTATAATATGTATATATTATTACACAAAATCACTAACTCGCATTATCCTCTTATACATATAAATATTCATCCTTATAACCATAAATCCATGACCCCTATATCTCAATCCCCAAACCCTTCACCATTAGTCCCTAGCCATTGCAATCCCTAGTCCCTAGTACAACTAACCATTATAACTCTCGGACCACTATAATCATAAACTAGTATAGCCCTTAAAACTCCTAAATCCTAACACATAATGATATAACCCCATTCCCTAACACAGAAATATCCCTTAACCCCTATAATCCTAACCACCTAATTATTAAGATTCAATATGCTAAGATAGAAAATATCAATATTACATTCCATTTCACAACAATAGCATATACAGGATCATTGAAAGAATAACAAGCACAACATAAACACAAGAGACACAGATTTATCCTGGGAAACCCTCATTGGGTAGAAAACCAGCAAAGCTTCCTCAATACAGATGACCAGCAAATACAAAGATGTAATCCCCAAACATGAGCTCCTTCTCATCCATAGTAGATATTTCTCTCTCCTATGCGCCAATCACAAGTGAGTGAATGAGTGATAAATGAGGAACACACCTCCTCTATTTATACTCATCTCCTAACTGACTTTTCACCCTAACAGGGCCGACCTCTCCTAAGAGAGTCTAATAACCCCTAAACAACTGACTCAGGGCCGACCCCACATGGGAGATCTAATAACCCTAGTTACCACATTCTCTCGGAGGAATAAACATCTCCAGATATACAATAGGGTCTTCATGGAGGAATGAAACATCTCCGGAATAATAAAGTACAAATATAATATTCTTAGAAGTTACAATATTTCAACACTCCCCCTTAACGAGAAGGATATTATAACAACATTTGCAGGAGCAATGAGTCATAAACTACATGATACATGATACATCTATAAATCATTGGAAGCTTTCTTCAGTAACTCAACCAGTTATTGGAACCTTTTCAAATCTTCAATACTGGAATAACATCTTCAGTACTGAGTCTTCATCTTCTACATCATCCGAACAGCTACAACACTATCATCATCTGGATCTTCTCAATCGACAGCATCATCTAGATCATCTCGATCAATAGCATCATCATCTCAATCATCTTGATCAACATCATCATCTAGATCATCTCGATCAACAGTATCATCATCTAGATCATCTCAATCAATAGTATCATCATCTGGATCATCTCCATCAACATCATCATCTAGATCATCTCAATCAACAATATCATCATCTGGATCATCTCGATCAATAGTATCGTCATCTGGGTCATCTCGATCAACAATATCATCATTTGGATCATCTCGATCAACAATATCATCATCTGGATCATCTCGATCGATAGTATCGTCATTTGGATCATCTCGATCAACAAAATCATCATCTGGATCATCTCGATCAACAATATCGTCATCAGGATCATCTCGATCAACAGTATCATCATCTGGATCATCTCGATCAATAGTATCATCATAGCAACATACTCTGCAATACACAAGATCCAATTACAGGATGATCAATCCCTCTCAATTTAAGACACCTCTCATGTCTATGGACGATGCAATCCAGATCTACTTTACAGGATGATCAATCTTGATCCTTTTAAGACACCTCTCATGTCTAAGGACGATGCAATCCTTGATCCATTTAAGACACATCTCATGTCTAAGGACGATGTAGTCCTTGATCCATTTAAGACACGTCTAATGTCTAAGGACGATGCATTCCTTGATCCATTTAAGACATGTCTTATGTCTAAGGACAATGCAGCCCTTGATCCATTTAAGACACGTCTCATGTCTAAGGATGATGAAGTCCTTGATCCATTTAAGACACGTCTCATGTCTAAGGACGATGCAATCCTTGATCCATTTAATAAACGTCTCATGTATAAGGACGATGCCGTCCTTGATCCATTTAAGACACGTCTCATGTCTAAGGACGATGCAGTCCTATCACGTACATTTTGAACCAACTTTTCAAGGACGATGCAGTCCTATCACGTACATTTTGAACTAACTTGTTCAGGGACGATGCAGTCCTATCACGTACATTTTGAACTAACTTGTTCAGGGACGATGCAGTCCTAACTCATATACTTAGACAAAGGCCTAAGGACCACATAATGACCTCATCGTCAGTATCATCGACCTCATCGTCAATATAAGCGATACAAGTATCCACATCCTCGACCTTTCCGTCGATGCAGGCAATCTCATCATCAACGGCCATATCACTCCCCCTTTCGAGGAGGGTCCTTCTGAACTACACCAAGCTTGTATCGGAAATACTCAAACTTTACACAAGACAGAGGTTTCATCAATATATCAGCAACTTGTTCATCAGTGCTCACATATTCGATCTTGATAGCTCCTTTTTGCACCATATCCCGTATATAAAAATATCGGATCTCTATGTACTTTGAATTATCATGGAAAACTGGATTCTCTATCATCTTGATACAACTCTGGGTGTCACACAGGATCACAGTGGGGTCCATCTCTAAGTCAAATAATCCTAATAACAGCTTTCGATGCCATATCGCTTCACAACTAGCAGAGAAAGCAACAATATATTCCTCTTCAGCTGTGCTGAGAGCCACACTAGACTGCTTGCTACTAAACCACGAGATCATGGCAGATCCTAGACAATAACATCCTCCCGATGTGCTCTTCCTGTCTGATACACTTCCTTCCCAATTAGCATCTATGTAGCCATACAATCTGAAGTCATGATCTCCAAGATAACATAGACCAAACTCTATTGTACCCTTTAGGTACCTCATCACATGCTTTGCAGCAATCAGGTGAACACGTCTAGGTTCTACTAGATACTGACTCAAGGTGTTCACATCAAAGCATATATCTGGCCTTGTGTTCATCAGATACATCAATGACCCAATAATCTGTCTATACAGAGTCATATCCACTAACTCTGATGAGTCATGAGCTAACAACTTCAAGTTGGAATTCATGGGAGTGGCCATGGATTTGCATTCCAACATATCAAATACTTTCCCTGGTTGAGAAATATTCCTTTTGGGCCTTGCTATACTTCTAGACCTAAGAAGTAATGCATCAATCTGAGATATTCCATCTCAAATTCTGTAGCTAGCTTCTTCTTGCTTTCCATGATCTGTTTCTCATTCCCTGTCAAAAAGAGATCATCCACATACAGTAATAGTATGATAGGTTTATCATCCATAACCTTAAGGTAAAGGTTAGGATCAGCTTGTCAAGAAGCTATCAATTCTCCCTGTATGACTGAACATCATTCACACTCTACATTGAGTGATCTTCTGCATATTTATCCGTGTCATCTCTCGTCAGATGGGTCTACTGATATGAGCCTCAAGATCATTTGAAATCTGTGGTGAGTTCCTTCTTACATCCATCTAAGAGAAGAATGTCATCTGTATATAGACACCATCTTCAACCTTGTAGCAAAGGTTGAAATCCGCATCACCCATGGTGATCATTAAGCTCATCAAATGACTATCGATCCTGGGTACCCGTACAGAGCTTTCTTCAATTGAATCCTGGGATTTTTCTCGATTCGTACTTCTTCTTCAATTACACCATTAAGAGAATGGTCTTATCTAGCCACTTGGAGCAAACCTCTCATCATGATCCTCTTCCTCTTTCTAAGAGAATCTTCTTGCCACGAGCCTTCTATATTATGTTTGATTTGTAAGTCTTCTTGTTGAATATCCATCACTTGTTCGGTGTTCATCATCCTTCTTTTGTAGATCATATCACATGATCTTTCCTACAAATCAAAGTTAATCACATGATTAGTAATACTTCATAATCATCAAATTATGTTGACATGATAACCTATTACGCATATTGATATGATTCACATAGTCATGCAACTATCTTGACCAATACTTTGGCACAACACTTTCCATATCCTGTATGCATACAGTGGTTATCTAGATACCTTCCATCTCTACCAGAACATACTATCAAGAGCGTGCATAGCTCTCAGCATGTCAGCAAAGAGGTTTCATTCTAGACAAGCAAAAATTGAATGTTTGTCCAACTTACCCATCATATGCATATTAGTAGTATACTGTTCAATGCTATATGAATGCTTACACTCTGCATGATATATTCTAGGAATACAAATATGCATACAACTATTACGAGCAATATCATTGACTCTTCAGTAATTCAAATAACAACTCAAATACTTATCTTTTATGTTTGTGTGGTTGCCTCCCGCTTGATCTCTATTTTCCCTTTATGATAGGATCATGATTATATGGCTTTGAACTTCTATCCATCCTGGACCACTATGCATGCTCAAGTGTGCACTAGTGTCATCCTCATGATCTCATGCATAATCATACATTCATTAGTATAGTCTCAATACTATCAAAACATTATGATCCTTAACTATGTACGGTCATGATCATTTCATACACAAGTATACTTACCTAAGATCCTAACACAAAGTAGGATTCTAACTTGATATAGGAAAACATACCTGGATTATCATGCTTGGTTATGTCTAACATACCCAAACACTACAACAAAATAGCCCTTTAGGGGCGGTTTTGGCTTGCGGGGGTCTTGGTAAACCCCCCCCCCCTAAAAGTTTTTTCAGACCTTTGGAGGCGGTCTTTTAAAACCGTCCTTAAAAGTCATGGAAATTGGACTTTTAGGGGGGTTTTTTTAAAACCGTCCCCAAAAGTCCTGAAATTTGACTTTTGGGGGCAGTTTTGGGAAAACCCCCCCTAAAATTCCAATTCTCATAACTTTTGGGGGCGGTTTGTCAAACCCCCCCTAAAAGTCATGAGAATTGAACTTTTGGAGGCGGTTGTTTGAAACCCCTCCCTAAAAGCTCAATTCTCATAACTTTTGGGGGCAGTTTGTCAAACCCCCCCCTAAAAGTCATGAGAATTGAACTTTGGGAGGCGGTTTGTTTGGAACCCCCCTTAAAATTCATGAGAATTGAACTTTTGGAGGCGGTTGTTTGAAAAGCCCCCCTAAAAGCCCAATTCTCATAACTTTTGGGGGCGGTTTGTCAAAACCCCCACTAAAAGTCATGAGAATTGAAATTTTGGAGGCGGTTTTTTTTGGAACCCCCCTTAAAACTCATGAGAATTGAACTTTTGGAGGCGGTTTTTTGGCACCCCCCTTAAAAGTCACGAGAATTGAGCTTTTGGAGGCGGTTTGTTGGAGCCCCCCCTAAAAGTCACGAGAATTGATCCCCTTACCCTTAGACGTTATGTTTTGACTTGATAATATGGCCCAATCAATGATAACCATTCTTGGTCGCATAGAGCTTGAAATGGCCATTTCTTGCTTGTAAGCCAAATATTTCCCACATAGAGATGACGTTATGGACTAGGGCCCCATTTGTGGGCTCCGATACCTTGAGGAAAATGTTATGGCCTAGGACTTTATATGTTTACCCTAGAACATGGACTAGGCCATGAGAGCCATCCTTAGTGTGCCAAACTTGAAATGAACACTATATTCCACTTACATGATAAAGATTCCCTTTATAGGTCTTGTATGGTGGACATAGGCCTATTAATGTCACATGATCCCTAGAGACAAAATGGCCTAAGCTAGTAAGGTTGATGCAGAAGAATTATCATTACTTACATGGCATATTTGGATGTGTGAGGTTTTGAGTTTAATTAATGTGTCCTCCCACCTTGTAAATGGACAGCTTTTGCCTTGTATTTGTCCCTTTTCCTTCACACATTAATCACATATTACATTCTTTTACTCCCTCAAATTCCTCACTAGTCATGTCTTCGACAAATGAAGGTCAATGTCCAAACTATGATGATAATCTTAAAAGGTACCATGATGGAATGCCCTCGCCGTTTGGCAATTTTTGTTGGTAATTGTAACTGGTATGTCAAATCCACTCCAAGTATCTATTAGGTCCACATAAAGAAACAACAAG
Source organism: Larix kaempferi (assembly GCA_027924585.1). Lineage (NCBI taxonomy): Eukaryota > Viridiplantae > Streptophyta > Pinopsida > Pinales > Pinaceae > Larix > Larix kaempferi. The sequence continues at coordinate 6,130,648 of BSBM01001068.1, read as the reverse complement.
ACCAATGTAAGAACATCTCTCCATGCTTGAAACGATGCATATCTCCATTGTAGCATTCTTTTAAACAATTTGTGAGCCTCCTTGATTTTCCCATTTTATATGCAATCCCAAATCACAACATTCCACGAGACAACATTATTCTCAAGCATTTTATTAAACATTGTTGAGCTTTGTCCATCCTACCATTATGGGCATATTTCATAAACATTATAGTCCACAAAATGGTGTCTCATTGAGATATTCTATAAGCCACGTGATGAGCATATTATAATCAACCCTCCACACCAATTGTTCCAAGTGAAGATGGCATTCTTTGGAAATACATCCACAAATTATCAATGCTCTAAAAGGTCCTGGAGAATGTAGCTTGCCGCATCCAACATTTACACTCATCCTTTCTTTTCAAAGAGGGACTTTGTTGTGGCTAGGCCATATTCTCCAATGATTCAATGTTCCTAATTGGGGAGGACCTTAATCGTACTTAAGATTTCCAAACATTAATCTAGAATTTGTCAGGGATCACTGAAACCATATACATTAGTTATATTTCCCTTTACCCTTGAGTCTAAAGTAAAAATCGCTAGTCATCTATCAATAGGTGGTAAGTTGGTTTTCTAGATCCATGTTTATGGGATCCTACATCATTTCCATAACTCTTGAAAATCCTCTCAATCCTCTAGTCGAGCAATCGCATCCTCCCCATATCATTTTGGTGAATTTATACATGTTATACATTTTGCATTTTGTTTATTGAATAAATACTAAGTATAGTTTTTCTACTCTTATTTTGTTTTTCAAAATGATTGGTTTCTCAGGTGCATTATTGCCACTTATGTTCCATGAGAGAATTTTCATTTAGAAGGCCTAGGTGTTTGAATAAATGTCTCCTTAAGTGAGGTTCTTTGTCTTGGGTTAATTAATTGCTCCCTTTTCTCCTTCAAGTTATCATTGACAAGTTTCTCGTCTCGTCCCAACTTAGATTTTGTCAACTTTGTGGGATTTGTGTCTATTCATGATCATCTCTTATGGGAACTTGACAATCCTTCAACATTTCTATCCTCCCATTTCCATTTATCATGTGCTAGTGTAGATTCACTAGTTGCTAACTTGAAAGGGAAATTATAAATGTTTTATTATAATGTAAGGATAATAACTCCATGTCCACTTCTTCCACATCCTCCTCCTCCTCTTCATTCAATTCTAATTTATATATCTTCTTTATGCTCTCTTTTCCTTTTTTAGTGTCAAGGTCATTTGCAATATTACTATTTTACCATTGCCACAATCTCAGTCCTTATCCTTTGTTGATTCCATTTCTTTGGTGTGGTTTCTATCTTAAATTCATTTAGTTTCATGTATATAGCCTCTTATTTGGTCTCCTAGTTATTTTTTCTTCCTCCTCCCCTCCTTGGATATGATTTTGATCTGTTGTTTGATTAATGTGTATTGTATCCTTCATTATTAATTTCTCTTTAGTTTCATTATGATCTTGATTGTCTTCTTTATTTATTCTTTGATATTTATATCCCTCCTTCTCCATCTTCTCATGGTTATTCACCTCATGAGTGAGTTTAATGAAGCAAGGGACCTTGGTTTGGGTTTCTTCGTGGCACCACCTCCCCTTTCCTCTAAACTACTACTCAACCATCATAGTTCCTATTTCCATTCTCCTCCACTTGCACATGTTTAACATTAAGGGGGTTGTCCCATAGTTAATGGAAATGCTAATTCCATTTTATGTTAGTGAAAAGGGATATTCTCATAGTCTAGATTTTGGACCCATCCATTGTCCATATAATCTAGATTTTGGATCATGACTTGAGAAAGTCGTCTCCTTCAAAGGTACACTTTTGAACTTTAAGAATCCCTCATCCTAAATGTCACTCTACTACTTCTTGTTGATGGTGGTCATCCCCTTCATATCGATGGCTTCTTTCCTCCTTGTCCTTTCCTCCCAAGGTATTGAGGATTCTAAAAGATTTGATTGAGAGTTATTATTTAATTCTAGATATAGGTACCATACTAATTGGCAATTCCATCCCTCATTGAAGGCTAAATTTGGATTCAGCCTAAGTTTATCTATAATTCTAGATCACCCTATTGAGTTTTTCCTTGATCCTTCTATCCACATATAATAAGTAAACATTCTTTCCTCCCTACCTACCTAGGTCATCATTGATCATATTCAATCGTTCCCTAACATCAACAATTTATCATCTACCGAATTTACCAAGCATCACCTATGGCATTTTAGCCTCAGAAGTTAGAAGCATGTGCTGAATTTAGATACCCATTTCTCTAGACAATTTGAAAGTGCTCTCCTTTGGCTATCAGAGACTTGGAGCTACGAATTTTAGTAAGATGTTATTTTCATTTTTTCATAAATTTGATCATAATCTAAAAACAAATTTTAATGAAACTCTCCCATGTTTTTTCTTAAATATGAAATTGTTTTTGTTATTTTGATATTGAGCTAGGTTTTAACACTTGTGAATGTTGACAGTTGTTATTTTTATTTGGAAATTAAATTCCTTAATAATATATATATAGTTTAATTGAAAATTAAATTCTTTAATAAAAAGTTTATAATTGAAAGGTATTTTTTAATAAAACTTGATAGTTGAAGAGTTATTGTTTAGCATACAAAACTAAACAAAACATAAAAACAAAAAATTAGTTGAAAGGGCAGAGATGAAATGAACTAGCCCTTCAATTTTTCCGGCCTCTACCAATTTTTCCCGCAGAGATGAAATGAACTCCGTCATGTTGGTCTGTAGAGTCTTTGTCGCGTTGGTATGGAGCCACGGGGGGGTCAGTTGGTAGGAAATATCCTATCACATCCATTTATATTGGGGAATAAACTATGATACGAAAATGAGAAAATATATTGCCCTGTATTAAGGGGCTAAGGGGGATTAATTATGTTATATGGCAATACAAATATTTAGGGTATATTTTATTACATTTTGTGTAAAAGCGGTGGAGAGGAGGCATAGGGAAAATCAAGGGACAAAGGAACGAGGTATTGAGTTTGATAGACAAGGGATACTCAATCGAGATGTAGGATAGTTGATGCTAGTGCTCTATTGAAGGGTTTTCATGTTGCTCATGTGCTTGGTTGGTTAATGGATCTTCAAATTGTTAATGGAATTGAGGTAATGAAGGATTATGATTTCTATATTTTATGTGATTGTTATCAATTGGAAGTGTAGTTTAGGGGCATATTTCGTGTCTAGAAATCATGTGTTTTTTTATACCTTTCAATGTAGCTTTCTTCCTTGAGTCCATTTGAAAATTTTTTGCTCTAGAAATTTCCTTTTGTGTAATCTCTAAAATCAACCCATTCACTAGAGAGCATCTAGGTTTGTGCATTGCAACCTTGTCCCTTTCTAATATTCCTAAAGAAAGCCTCATGCAATCCTTGGTTGACCCCATTTTCCCATTGTATAAAACACTAGTGTCCAATTCCTTCACGACAATTATATTCACTAGTAGAAAAATGGGTAATTAGTGACTACACGACCAAAAACATTAGTCACGATGGGCAATTAACAACTATGCGACCAAAAACGTTAGTCATGACATTTTTTAAAGTTAAATACTACCAAATTTGAGCAATTTTAAGTGGTCACGACTAAAAATGACTAACACAAACTGCTAATTTAATCTAAGGATTAAAAATACGACTCGATAACAACTACATGAATATGAATCAGTGGTATTTCTTAAAAATACCCTCATAAAAATACTTAGCGTTCTTAAACATGTAAGAAATACCCTCCATCTCACCAAAAACCTCTCTTTTATAAGGTAAAAAGTGATCTACATTAGTTGCAAGATAAATCATAACCCTATTGATGTTTGACTCAATATTTCGGTGAGGAATAGCACTTACATAATTTTTAAAGCCACTATTAGTTTTATTTCCAAATCATTTTTTCTTAAATTTTCTTTTAAAAATAATTCTACATAAATTTAGTTTAATATTAGGTATTAAGGAAAAGTGCAAATTAATGACATAACTAATGATAATGGATCAACTCTGCTGAAATAATTTGGATGACAAATTTTGAGTGTAATATGAAAACCGCCATTGAAATATTGAATTTTGAAGCACACCAAATAATTTGGATGACCAATTTTGACCGCCATTGCAATATTGAATTTTGAAGCATGCTTGTAGGTTTTTCGAGTTGCCTCTGTGTTTGGCTTTAGGTCGTGCATCTCTGGCCAGGATTTAGGTCGTGCAGCTCTAGCCAGCCGTTGACAGGAATCTGGGCAGATCCTACCTTCATTTCCTACAAGCAACTCATCAAGTGTTTATTGAAAGTGATTATGGAGGAATTTACCCACCATTGGGGCTTTTGACGTTGTTGTAAAGAAGTTGTTGTTGCTGTTGCATTCATGGTCTATGACAGAGAAATTTTTACCGTCAACCACAGATGGAAGGACTGACATTGTTGTAAAGAAGTTGTTGCTGTTGTTGCGTTCATGGTCTATGACAGAGAAAATTTTACCGTCAACCACAGATGGAAGGACTGAAGCATGGGATCACTGTATTACAGAGGCGAGGTGCTCACAGTGCAAAAGCATGGGTAGTTTCTCTTCAAGGAATCATATATCACCCCGTTCCAATGAACAAGTTGTAGAAATCATGAGGCCCGAAGGTATGTATGTATTGATGCAATTTACTCTTTCATTCCAAAGCCACACATCAAACCATATTAGAGGCCTTAATAACCCTATATCCATGTGTAGGAAACATGTGACTCAGATAAATAAAGGACTAAGACCCCATGAAGTTTGTTTTTCCTTCCATATTCACTTTTTCTACTTTATATAAGATTACTGTGTATGTCCATCGGCTAATGCTATCATTAATATGCACTAGCTAATGTTATCCTGAGGTTTTTCTTCAAGAAAACTTGCTATATACCCTAATTTTGCAGCATAACCCACCAACAAGGTTCTTTGACTAGACACCAGGGTGTCGCCATTCTCTGACGATCTAGTACAGTTCCTTAGCAATTTTAGAATAAAGGACTCCCACTATTCAGTGAGGTGTGAATCCAAATGAAGGAGCCTCCTATCTTTCGAGCCTTGGTGCCAAAGAGAATTAAGTCTAGGAGCTGTAGCATCTGCAATGGTGAACATCTCACGTTATCTTAACATTAATAGTAGCTCCTCAGAGAGCCAGAGCCCGAGATTCCCTTCACATCCAATCCAAGGGTCCAGACCCAATATGACCGTCCTTCCATTTCCTATCTTCCAGTAAAGCGAATTCCCCATACTAGGGAATGCCAGAACCAGGGCTTTCCATATAGTGGATGAGTTTGCTATGGTTTTATGTGGTAGGTGAATCCATTCTTCTTCTTGTAGGGCTCCTTCGTCTCCCTGAGGAGGTAAGTTCTGGTTTTGCATGTTTGTAATACAAGAATTCATGTTTATGAGTTTTTGAGCTAGGCACGTCTCATGAAAATGATTCATCTCATTTCAGAAATAATCTAGGTGAGGTAGTGTTTTTGGCTTTGCAGTTTCTTATATTTTATGCTTCAACCATTTCTTTTGCTCCTCAAATGCTTGAGGTATTCCTTACAACTGGGTTGGAAAAGGGGTTTTCTATTTATTCTGAGAGAGTGCTCTTATATAACGTAATTTTCTTCTTCTACATGTACCAACAATTTTTAGACTCTATATTGTAGAGTTGTCGAATGGAAGTTTCAAAATGGAAAATAGTGTTGCATTAATTGGATTTCTACTTAAGTATTGTGCAAATAATTCTCCTCTATTTGAAGAAAACAAGGTTCACTTGTTCATGGCCCTGTGCTTTCATTAATCTTCTACATAGGAAGGTTTTGAAGAGTTTTTGAAATCAGAAACAATGAAATTGCACCTAAACATCTCTAACTAAACATGGATTTCCATTAGTCTCTTGCTAGATAAATGTTTAGTTGAATATATAAGATGTGCTTACTTAAACGTCTTTCTTGCAAGAACAAATGCACAATTGGTTGGATGACTATCAACTTCTTATTATTGTGAACATTTTATAATATGAAGACAAATTTCCTAGAAATGTACCTTACAGTGGTTCTCAACTTAAGGGAGAAACCTCCAAAAGTTCTCAGTGAAAATTTTCAGCCTCTTTTAAAGCGTATGGTACATGAAGAATTTGGAAAAATGGTGGTGCCAACTTCTGTTAAGATGTTGAAGAACAACCCAGAACTTGCATTGGAGGCTGTCAGTCTCCTTCTGAAATTGACTAACCTTGATTTGAGCAAATATGTTGGTGATATTCTACCCATAGTTCTACAACAAGCTCGCCACAATAATGAAAGCAGAAGGAAGGAGTATTTGGAGATAATTAAAATCTTAGTTTGCAGTCAAGTGATCTAGATGCCACAACGTCTATGTTCAATTCCATTAAAGGATTTATTGGGGGTTAGTCACTACCTTAACATTTTACTTGATGTTTCATGCCTATTGATTTTAGGCATTGTTACCACAATGTCTAAACTTTTAATTTTTTACTGGTACAGTTTGTATCCAGCAGGACGTTTGGTTCCATTCTTTGGGTATCACTGTACCTAGAGAAGCATCAATCAAATAATATGTTCAATTGATGGAAGATTAATTTGTAATGTTATTGATATTAGTGTAATGTAAGGTTGGAAGGTAAATTGACCTTTCCTTAGCAGAGGGTTGGTCCGAATGTTTAATGCAATTCAAGCGTTGTCTAGTGCACCTGCTGGAAAAGCTTTGAATAATTTGGAAACCACATAACAAGTTACTTGATGTCCATTTATGGAGAAAATGCTGTATTTACTACCAATCACAGTTGCTTTTTATTGTTTATTTTGATAAATGGATGGTATGATTATTTTCATTCCTTTTTATTTAACTTCTTTGGAAAAATCTATAGGGAATGAGGAGGCATGCATTGCAATCTTGTCGTCCTTGGGTTCTTGGATTGAAAAATCAACAGATGGCTTTATACAGGATTTTACTTCTTTCTTTCCTATGGAACTTAAAGAGAAGGAAAATTTGGGAAGGGCACACCTTCTTAGTCTGAAATTAGCATGCCAAAACTCAAAGATTTTGACACAGGTAAATATTGTGACACGGGTAAATATTGTAGTCCCGCTCTAATGGCTAAAGAAGTTTCGAGTTATAAATGATCCTATAGCTTTAAAATTTTTGTTTTAGATGAAATACGTCCGTCTTGAAATTTATTTTGAAGATGTCATTAGTTGAACTAATTTCTTTGGATTTATTTACTAGATGATACCTTTGATGGAGCCATTAATACAACTTGTTAAAAGTGGTTCTTCCAGGCCTGCACAAAGACTAGAGAAAATGTATTCTCTGCTTCATTGATCCGTAATTGAGGGACTTATAGCCCACTCAGTTCACCAACACGAATGTCTTTGGACTTGCAAAAAATAAAAAAAATCCCTTTGTACTATAAACAATGCTACCTCATAAAACGATAAAGACACATTTATATTCATCTAATAGCTATTCTATATGAACAAAAAAAAACGTTTTATTCATCTCTGAGCTGTAGAATATGCACTGAAAACGGTTTACTCATTTCTGGGTTGTTTAATATGCACCCCAAAACAAGATAGATGTGTCTAGCATTAATTAAAATCACCCAGCAACTACAAAAACGCCCTGGCACCTACAAATTCGCCCCAGTAATGATACAAACGCCCCCAAGCAAAATAAATTTGTCCCAGCATAGATAAAAACGCCCCAGCACTTTTAATTCACCCAGGCAACTACAAAAACGCCCTGGCACCTACAAATTCGCCCCAGCAATGATACAAACGCCCCCAAGCAAAATAAATTTGTCCCAGAATACATAAAAACGCCCCAGCACTTTTAATTCACCCAGGCAAGAAGTAACTTGCCCATCAATGTTTGGAGATGCCCCGACAATGACTAAAAACGCCCAACAGTGACTGGAAATGTCCCAAGCAACAGGGAAAACACCCAACAATGTATAAAAACTCCCCAGGCAACAATGGATTCGCCCTGGCATGTATAAAAACGCCCCAGGAAAGACAAATTCGCCCAGGCAGTTATAAAAGATGGCCTGACACTTCAAAATTTGCCTAGCAATTTACAAAAACGCCCAGCAACATTTGTATTCAGATTAGGGATAAGAAATTCGCACATGGCCCTTCAACTACGCCCTGCCATGCTCAAATTCGCCCTAGCATTCTTAAAAACATTTTCTGAGTTTTTCAAATCACCCAACAATAAAAAAAAACGGTCACAAGATTGCAAAATGCCCAAGAGCAATTACCAATTCAGAAACCTCCTCATAATATTGCAACAACTCTATAACATGAGTCGTTGATCTCTGAGATTGGATGGACATTCAATGGACGGATTTTAATGGCTGTTGGTATCTTAAATATACCAAAAAAACTCCATTATACAGCAAACAATAATTCTAAAGCTCAATTCCTCTCTCATATATTCTCATTAACCTCATATATTCTCATTAACCTATGGCATCCATTAACCTATGCAATGAACTTTGCATAAATGGAATCCACCATTTAACACAAGCAAATCAAGTGCACATATAGAGTAAACATGACATTTGACACATTATTTACTCTAGAAACTCAAATGGGAAAACCAACTTTGAATGGGGCTCAATCATTTCATTTGGGCAACCTCTGTACAATGCATTCTTAGAATTCTCCTTTTTACTCTCCCTGGCCAAGACGAAAAGCCCTTTCAGAGTAAAAATGTAATGAGCTATAGGAGAGCTGGGCAATGGGAAGGCCAATAGCCCTGGCCCTTCATTTTCCATTCCCACTCTCTCATGATCTTATTATTTCATTAATTTGCTTTTTTATTTTTCTCACATTTTTTTTCCAACTTCATTTAATTTCTTTTACATTTGCCTTCGTGTTTATTTGACAAGGCTCGCCATATTGCAATTAATACATTGCCAAATTACATTTTGAATATTGAGCCTTCAACCCTTCATTGGTTCGAATCAATTTCGGATCATTTATGTAGCAAAGATTGCAGCTATGGACACGAAAGCTGGTTAGTATCTAGTATTTCCCATGTTTGAGATTTGAGAAAGGTCATTGCAATGGATATTAGCTATTTTGCTTGGATTCTGGCCCATTATATTGTACTTCTTTTTATGATAGTGGAGAACTATTTATTCTTGAGTATCTTGCATTCTGAACATTAAATGTAATGTAAGTTTCAAATGTCATAGAAATAGAAAAAAATAAGCTTGCATTGACTTGACAGATTAAATGCCTTCAAAAGAAAAGATCTAGCAATTGTTTTTTCAAATGATTTTTTAAAAATGCATTAGTGGATGCGAGCTATTGTTTTTAAACCCTTTTTCAGGTTTGTGCTCAAGGACTTGCTCTATTTCCATCTACCATTTTTGGATGTATAGGAAAGATCTTGGATCATATTTCCTTTCATTATTAAAGGAATATATATTGTCCACTAGTCTTATAGCATTTGTGGATCCACATTTATCCTTCTACTCCACTTGATACATAAAATATCTAAGTTTATAACATTAGATAAAGTCATTGGAAATTTTTTATTATGTCAAGTATTTGTCTTAGGTGTGTAAGAAATTGTAAAGTACTTCTTGTATTTGGGCTGTTATACTATGGCAAATTTAGGGTTTGTATATTCCACATTCCTAATTAGAAAATAGTACTTTTTTCAAAATAGGAGATTAGACAAACAGTCACAAACCTATGTGTAAGATATCTTCAAGAATGATATCCGTCATTAGTTTCATGGAAGTTGTTTAATGTAGATGTAAATAATGGAGGAATTTTATACTGCAGCTAGGGATTCACCTTGTGGAAATATAAGTATTAGTTGGAGGTTTAGAAAATAATATTTTAATTAATTAATTTTGTTTGGTTGTGTCTCGTGTGATTTCCAGTCATTTTTGGTTTTCTCTAAGAGGGTATATTGAATAAAGTATTAGATCGCTGAAGAAGTAAGTTGGGCAGGATTGGGACGTTGAATTTGCAAAAGAGAGCTCTCCCAATATGACAACATTCAAGTACACAAAATTTATATTGGCAACAACTGCTAGCAAGGTGGAAGGAGAGAAAGGACCAAGTAGAAGTGTGACTCTTTTTGAGAAAACAAAAATAGCAACATACATAGTGGGTGCCATTGACCCCTTACATGAGGCTTTATGCTTTCTTGGGGCAAGAAATTGCCAAAGCCAAGGAACCTGATTGCAGTACTCAACGATATAAGTAGTGGATTGAAACATACTCTTCTGCAAAGTTTAAGGTTAATTTTACAACTCAGGCATTATCTTTTGGCAGCAATCTGCATGCTTTAGTTTTGGGGATTCTACATGATTATTAATAAAATAAAAAAAACTTAGTTGCACCTTTTGACTGATTGAAGTTGTGGTTGATGCAGGGATTGACATTACAAACTGAAGAGTTGCTTGATAAACTGGCTATTTCACTAACTGGGGATGAGCTTGTGCTGGGGAGGTTGTATCATCATGCCTTAAAATTAGAAATAGAATTCTTTTCTGCTCGGCCTTTCTCTTAGAGAACTTTAGTTCCCCTATTGAAACTGGGTGATTCAGCCATCCGCTGATATAACATTGTCTCAGATTTCGATTTGTCTTGCATTGTCTCAGATTCATCAACAGTATTAGCATATGTTTCAATATTGGCTACTCTCAAAACTGAGCAAAATAGTGCTGAAAACTTAAGTGGTCGCAAGTCATCATCGGATTTAAGAAACACTTGGAATGGACTTTCTAGTCAATATTTTGAAGAATACGAAGAATGCTTAAGGAAGACTCTGCCACCCAAGGAAGGTAAAGCATCTCTCCCCTGTTTCCTCTTAAATCAATTTTCTTGCAAAGCCAAATAAATTCATCATACAGTTGGATAATATGAATTTACTGAGCCTTGATATTGTGCAAAGTTTGGTGTGGGAAAGAATAGATAAATCAAAACTTAACTGAAAATTTTACTAGTCTTAACCAGAGCAAAAGTAGCATGGGATTCTTGTCTAACTTTTACTAGTCTTAACTAGAGCAAAAGTACCAGGTTTTGAAATACAGATATAGCATAATTTATGTGTGGGATTCTTGTCTAAATGAGTTAGTTGGTGTTACACACATGTTGACCTGGCTTGCTCCGTGGAAGACGCTGGAGCTGTGAAGTGGTATTTTCCTTGACCATTGTCCTGTGAGGCATGTTGAGAGGGTTCTATTCTTTTACCATTTAAACATGTTCTTCCTTGGGTGGAACTCTGTTGATGGCTTGCTCCATGGAAGATGTTGGAGCTGTGAAGTGGTATTTTCCTTTACCATTGTCCCATGAGGCATGTTGAAAGGGTTCTATTCTTTTGTCATTTAAATCTATTATTCCTTGGGTGGAACTCTGCTGGCAATGAAAAGAGAAATTTCCAATGGCCTATCAATCCTCATAGATGGCTTGCCACCTTCACAGCTTGGTTCTGGATCATCGTTATTTGAACCAGAATCTGAACTAGAGCCGGGATTGGGATTGGCTAAGGTTCAGACTAGGTCTAGGCTCGAACTAGCCAGAAAACCGGGTTGAAGCATTGGTCTACTAAAAATATACATAAAATATTCAAATTTTAATTATATATATATATATAATTAATGTAAATTCAAAACATTTGATACTCGAATATGAAAATTTTGCTCATGTCTATAGCATGTAAGTGAAAATGTAGTAAAATGGCACTGAGTGCAATACCTATATAGAACAAAATACATAAACATCGAGCCTCTAATTGGCCTCTAGAATCCAAAAGACATTGTGTTACAAAAAATAGCTATATTTTTTTTAAGAAAACCTTGCAAGACATTGAAGGGATGCTTCCCCACATTCATGGATGGTGCCTAGTAAACCTTTCATCTTCAACTTGGCATAGAGTAGTGCAACTCACCTAGGGGGATTTTCACTAGGCACCTGATGGCACAAAACTAGCCAAATTCTTGGCAACATTGGTGAAAAATGGTTGAGCTAACTAGTTGCGCTATAATTAATAACTACATATCATCAAAATCACTACCTATAGTAGGATTTTTATCATCGATAATACCCTTTGCCTCCCCCGGTCTTTGCCTTGATATTCCATGGACATTAATAATAGTGCTTGGTGCTACTTGTGGATCCAAGTCCATCCACCCGTTGTTGCTTAAATCAACACCCTTGAATTTTGTAGAAATACGAAATTGGCTAATCTAAATGTTAAAGAAACAAGTTGAACATGCCTAGTTAGTGGCTTTGGCTTGTTCAAGGGTAAATAATTGCCAAAGTCATGACAGATGAGCTTAACAGTAATAACTACCAACATCAGGATACATATAGGGCTTGATGCTCTTGATTAAATGTTGATCCCATACCCCCATATATGATAGAATTCAGTTTGGAAATGTTGCATTCTTGCCAGTCTTGGAATGTTGAAATCTTGAAAATGGTTGTCTATCAAATTTTGAATGGAATATGAAATTCACCTTTTTCACAAATTTGATGAGGTTTGGAACCACGCCTAACATTTTGGAACTATTAATGGTAATGTTAAATTTAAGTAAAAATATCGAAAAGGAAAGTAAAGGAGAATGGAAATTATTACGGTGGGTTTAGGAAGGAACTAGCCTGAACTAGTCCCCGAGTCGTGGACCCACCAGTGTGCCATTTTGGGAAAAACAAGAAAAAAAATGTGCAGAATGGAACTGGTCAGGTTGGTTCAAGGTCCTTAAGGGATGAACCAGTCTAGACTGGCCATTTTTGAAATATTGTTCTAGATCTACAAGGCATAGTTGGACATAATGCATAAACAATACGATTTATGCACTGGACTTTTATGCTGCACACCATGTTTATGCTCTTTAAATTAAATAAGGAGTTTTGTTTATGGTTAAATTCCATGCATGTTGAGAATCATTGCTCAAATGAACCAATCTGCTAACTGTTGAAACCTTTCCATGTGATGAGTGCACCAAGATTTCAGACAAGACTAGGACAGATGCAGAAAGGATTCTTCAGTGGCACTAGTGGGAAAGGGGCTGATAATTATCTTGGAAGGTCAGGGCCCTAAGGCAAGTGCTTTGTGATTCGTGAATTATAGACTGGATACATAATTTTTCTTTGGTACTTTTGGGTATGCCTTGACTTGTTTTAACCTAAGAAACTAGGCTAGAAGCTTACAGTTTGATTTATGTCTCCTAGGAGAACACCATGTTTATGCTCTTTTGATTAAATAAGGAGTTTTGTTTATGAATAAATTCCATGCATGTTGAGAATCAATGTCAACTGAACCCATTTGCTAACTACTAGAACCTTTCCATGTGATGACTTCCCCAAGATTTCAGACAATACTAGAACATATGCAAAAAGGATTCTTCACTGGCACCAGTGGAGCAAGGGGTTAATAATTACTAGTGGTGCCCGTTGTCTTCCCCTCAGAACAAGAAGTCCTCATGATTGGCCTTGGCCATTTATAAGACTAAGAAGCCATCTGAGCCTGAACAGGACAACAATGGGTGGAATATCTTCTTCCTGTCCATTTATAATTCCTTTATATTCAGCTACCAAACTTTGACACATGCTTAACCTTGCAACTTCTTCTTTCAGGGAATCAATTTCATCTTTTTGGGTATTACATACCTTTTCTATGTCATTTAATTGTCTTGACATGGATTCTTCAAGTAGCTGTGCTGCTTTTCTTTCTTGACAGTTTTCAAAATTTGAGTGAATCATAAACTTCATGAAATCAAACCCTAAGAAGTATACAAAGAAGATGACAATAGATCCCTCGCCCAGCAAAAGCACCCTAGTTATGGGAATTGCCATCAACGAGACCATCACCAATTGCTCCAAGAAAGAGGTTGTACCAGCTACTCATAATAAAAAACTATAGTCATATTCATAACTCTTTCGAACAATAGGGTATGAAATAATAAGCAACAAACTTAAGCTCAGGTTAAGCTTTACCTGTTGAAGGTTCAGGCCTAGAGGATGCATGGTGAAGAGATTGGTAATTTTCAAACAAGGGGCCTCTGTGGAAAGCTCTATGAATGCAGTAGTAAATTAGCTCAGTTGGTCCCATGTGCAGCAGCAAGACAAAGATTATTCCTCTGTAATTCCAGATTAGAAGGTTGCTTAACCCAGGGAAAAAAAAACATGGCCTAAAGATGCCACCCACACTTGAAATATTATATAATTATCCCTGCACACCCCCAAATTTTATGTATCATTATCCCCCTGGTTGGAATTTCAATTTAACTCCATAAAAACCAAGCAAACATATTATAGTTTCTAACCGAGAATAGTTACATTAAACTAATTTAAGATGGATCCAATCCTCACCAGTGGAACTCTGTCAATCTAATCAAAATTGGTTGGGAAATGATGAATTTGTTGTCTCTGTGAAAGAAAATTCGCTCGAGAATAAAAATGTCAAATATCACACACCTTAAGAAGGATATTACCAGAACATACACCAACCAATAATCACTATGTTCTCCTTCAAACCATATTTCTTGAGCTGACATTAGTACTAAGGGCACATATAGATAATACTGCAAACCAAACCATGAAAAAAAAAATCAAGGCACACTATGTTCATCGTATATTTCATATGAAATTAATCATTAAAGTGAAGAACAACAGATGCCATGGATGCTTGAATGGTATATATCCATTTCCTCGTGTTTACCAATATATGTTTCATACTGATCTGGGCAGATAATTTTCACCCCAACAGTTTTTGTCTCCTAGAAAAGTTAGGCCTTCCATTCCACATTCCTTTTGCCATTCCCCGTGCTTGTTTTCACTGCAAGTAAATGATGCACATTTATCTTGAAAAAATGGGTTAGTACCTGCCAAAGGGAACACATAGCAAGATCTTCATGAGTTAGTTGTAGATTCTCCATCCATCAATAGGAAATTCCTAAAACACATTATATCATTTGTGAAATCAAATGCCATGTCATTTTAGTTGTAGAAGAAGAAGTTCAAGTGTAATATTATATGTTGTCCAACTTGTGGTATCAGGAATGTCACCTTACAGATCCTTGTATTGAATTACATATATATTAACACTAGATCTCCCTCACAAGACTAGCGCTAGGGCTGAAATGATCTTCCTTATCTGGCCAAATTTTTATGTGTTGAGGTAACGCTAGCAGGTGTAAGTGACAATTGATGCCAGTGGCCTGAGGAAACCCTTTTTCTGACTCAATCAACTCCAACAATCCTCTCATCCATATGCTATAGTTGTATGGAAAAAGTGTTGGAAAAACATCCCAGGCAAGCCCTAAATCTGATCATATATCTACTCACATATGCCATTACATCTGGAGCTTGCAATCATTCAAAAATCTACATTCTAGGGGTCCAAACTGCCACCAATTATGACTCATGTATAACATTGGTAGGAGAGATTACTACTGTAAATTATGCAATCAATCTTCATCCAAAAGTGTTGCCAAAGGATCATCCATTAGTTGATTCAATCTCTTCATGGAAGACATCATAAAGGGCTCTTCTCAATTGCTGATGTATGGTTATACAAGACCTCCATCACTGTCCTAAGACACGCCTTAGAGAATCCACCATGTACCGTTGGAAATGACATATAAGGTCTCCTCAGAATAACATTACAAAGGTCATCTCAAACACACAAATCCAACAAGCAGCAAGGTCATGGTTTAGTGTTGTTTCTGCCACACGTTTCACTAGGGTTCTTTCATATTTTTGTGCGAGGAATTAGGGTCGAGTGCTGGTACCACTTGTTACTTTGCAAAAATCCATTCAGGAAGCTCTAGTGCAACTTTTTCAAAAGATCACACTACTTCTGAGAAAATTGAATAAAATTGAGTACATATTTTTTGAACTTATATTAACTTCATACTTCATAGAGATTCTCAATATATTACAGTGCTAATAAGACATTAATTACAATTAATGGAAAGTAAACTTAGCTTATAATTGACAATTGGCCTATAAACATCCCATTTAAAACAGCAAGACTAAAAAATGGGTTTCTGATTGCAGAGAGAGAACATGGTTCTATGATGTATTCTAGTATTTAAATGTATTCCATCTTTTTGTTCTTCATTTAATATCTGATAGATTGTTGTTTGAGCTTTTTGCAGGTTCAGATTGGAACTCATTCATTCACATTTGATCATGTTTATGGTAGCATGGCTTCTCCCTCCTCTGCCATTTTTGAAGAATGTGTTGGTCTACTTGTTGATGGCTTATTCCAAGGATACATTGCTACAGTTCTTGCATATGATCAGGTGTGCATTTAGATTCCAATACATCATTGTCTTGAGCAATTCTGAGAGTTTTAGTAACACTACCTTTTCTGCAACAAAATTAATAATTATGCCTCAAGATGGCTGTTAAAATCCTCAAATATGTTACTTTGTAATAAGCTCTTGTCTAGAGGTATCTATGGAAAATCCTTTCTTCATGGTGCAGACTGTTTCTGGAAATACATACACAATGGGAACATGATATACACACGGTGGAAATACAAAAGGAATTATTCCCTTAGTTATGGTCCATGGAGGCCATATATAAAAAAGTCAAAGATTTGAAGGATCAGGGAGAAATCCTGTTGAAGGTTTCATTTATCGAGGTTAGTTTATTGCTTATATTTGCACTTGAACTTGTTGTTTTCCTATCCTTGTGTTGCTTAAGTACTATCTATGCATCTTTTACATGCCCTAACTTATCAATAAAGGTTTCAAACTTTCATGTGTTTCATAAAAAATGGAAGCTATCCTTGTGTTGTTTGAGTCCTATCCATGCATATTTTTCCAATTCCAAACTTTTTCAATAAGAGTTTTCATGTGTTTTGATACTAAGAAATGGAGCTTCACAAATCCTATACTAAAACATGAGACCATATTTGCCTTCATCTGAAGGACAAGTTTGCAAGAAGTTGCTGCATCTCCAATGGAAGATATGAAAGACCAATAGGGCACCTCCAAGTTTGTATGTCCAATAGGACTGCTTCACTTCAGATAAGAGGTCTTTGTTAGAAGTCTGAGAGATTAGTCTTATGTACAAATGCCTTCACTTGTCTATGTGTCCTTGGCTTCCTTGAGTTTAACCAATCTAAAACACCATGAGATTATCTTTTGCTACTTCAATTGTCATATGTATGCTGAGATAAATTCTCGTAAAATCAGACCTTAGAACCAGTGGCTGTCTTAGTCTTTGTTTATCCTTAGCTCAGTTCAAAATGTGCTGTAGGTGTCCGGAATTCAGATAGGAATGTGTGCATGCAAGACCCCAGTCATCTAGCCCGAATTCAGAGGTGATGTCAAGCTATTTCCATTAAAAGATGACTGTTGCTACTTTTCAGCTAATCCACCAGCTAGGTTCTGGCCAAATACAATTCTAGTAAATTCATAAAAGGTAAACATTCATTATTCAAGTCTGCTCATAGATTAATCCATCATTTCACCATGATTGTGGCTACCACTTTTCTTCAACTCTGTAGCTCAAAGGCAGTACTCAATTCTTGAAACTTGAAGCTTATACACCGATACAGTCTTAAACTGAGTTTCCAAAGTCTCGAGGGCATAGTTGGAGACCTCTGCGGGCATTTTATCAATGTAATGCACCAGCTGCAGGCATTCTCTTATGCCTTGTGGTCAGTTTTCTATTGTTGGCGGGCATTCCCTTCTCATATAAAAGCATGCATCAAGCATTTTAATACCTTGGCGGGCATTTACTTTACAATTGTAGGCATTTCTTTTGATAGTGCTGGCATTTTCAGTGGTCAGACGGGCATTCCTCACTGTGTCTGCGGACATATGTATTTTAAGTCTGACAGGCATTTTGTCTTAAGGTCTTGCAGACATTTAACTTGATGTGCGAGCATTCTCTTTCACCTTTTCATATAAAAATCATACTTCGATCAATCAACCTCGTTTGATTGATTACTTTTCTCTCTTTTCTGTAACGCCCGGAAATTATCTGCCTAGATCTTATGCACGGTTTTGTTGCCAGCTAGCAATCTTACATCATATTTTTCTCATGTCTTGTTTACATTTCCTTATCTCAGGGCTAGAGCTACCTCACATTATTCTGTAGACATTATTATAAAAAAGAGTCTTCTTAGAAATTGGTTTCCCTCAAAGATCGGAGCTTTCATAAAAAATTCATTTCCTTGCAAGGCCACAGAGCTCAGCACACATCACATATTGTAATCTACAATCTCAGGTCATATTTAAGACATATTTATACCTTGGGAATTTCTCAATGTGCTACGGGCATTCTATCATGTATTACACCAGTTGCAGGGATTTTCTTCATACGAACATGCCTTTGTCTAAGACTTGCGGGCACTTTGCAATATTTATTGGCATTTTTCATTTGCAAGGCGTGCATTTTAATGTTGTTGCGAGCATATGGGCATTTCTTTGATTTTTTTTGAGTATTTCCTCACTATTTGAGAGCTTCCCATATGCCTATGGGCATTTTCATCATTTCTAAAATGGATACCTTTGTTTGTGCCATAGGCTCCACTGCCTCCTCCTAGGAAGCAAGCCACATTTATCTTTCAAAAGTAAAAGGATGGTGTCAGTCTTCTTCCAAGGCCACCGTCAACAACTGCATCAAAAAACTCTGCACAGAATCAACTATGGCACTATGGGATTCACCTTAGGAAACTATTGTTCCTGATCGTCTACCTTGAACTTGTCCAGACTCGCTGGTAAGGCACTTGGGACCTCCAGTGCTGCCTTTTGATGTGTGCATTGGGGTTTTTCCTTCAATCTTGGCACTTGGAATTCTTCCAAGTCTTCCTAAACCCTAAACCGTAAACCCCTAAAAGACAAACAATCGCCAAATGTTTATGGATCCAATGGAAAAGTTACGTTCTTACCTCTGGACTTGGGTAATTTTGGTTGCTTCCTTGCTGTGATGTTAGCATCCTTTCAAACAATTCCAATTGTAGTGCCCAAGTTTCGGCTTGGTCTGTTGCAATTGGTTTAATACAAACTGCTTTTAATACTTTCCTCTGAGAACATAGTCGATCAGTCCTATGTTTCGTTATATTCTAGAAATCTTGCCAGGTCATGTAAATGTAGCACCTCGACATCTAAGAACTGAGGCTGAAACATTTCTTTTTGCAACACTAATACATGAGGTAAGTCATCTGTATTTTTATTGACTAGTTTATGAGCCATTTGTTCTTGTTGAGCCAACCGATAAGTAGGGATCACGACATACACCCAAAACTAGATTGCTTATTCACTATCTTGTTCAAATTAAATATTAGTGAACCCAGACAAAAAAAAAATATATTCATTCACACAAACATTAGCATGTCTATATTAGCAATGAATCAACTCCAGATTCCCATTAAGTTTATGAAAATGTATGACAATGTATGGACAACTTGAAGTTGAGCAAAATATTTAAGCAACCGACTATTCAAGTATTCACAATCTCATGTTATGGCATTTATCATCTAGTTAAGGGATACAAACGTTTTGTCTTCTAGTTTATTCATATTGTCTATATTGAACAAAGTACATAAATTCTCATAGTAGAAGAGACCAACAAGGAAGATGATTCTTCTTGAATATTTTCCTTCCATGCACAAACTATTGAGCTCCTCAACTGCATCAATATGTCATGTCTACAATAAGAATCACTGCACTATGTTATGAAATGCATATCACATGATTGAAATTTGTGTCTGCAAATTGTATGCAAATTTTTTCAACATTTTTGTTGTTTTAGTAAGTAATCGAAAAGTTTGGAATTATAGTTCTTATGCCTTGTGAGGATTGCAAAGAGAAGGTTGTTCTTGCATGATAATCTGTAGATATTTGGGTACATGTGAATATCCTGTTACAATCATCTCCTGAACATTCATATTGTATTTTCTTAGACTTAAAAATAATGCAATATGAGTGTTAATATTGCTCATCTCCCTAATTCTTAAAGGGTGCTAGCTCAATGGTAGAGCGTCTGCCTTGTAAGCAGGAGGTTGGTGGTTCGATTCCTCCATACCCTATTGATATTGCAATATTGGTATTTTTAATAAAATATATTTTATTATGGCTATAGAGGGGGTTTCAAACTATCTTTGTATGTTTCTACGAAGGGGGTTCTAAGCCACCTTCATATGTCACTACGAGGGGGGTTTGAAATTGCCCTTGTATGTTACAACGAGGGGGGTTTAGAATCACCCTTGTAGGTACCTACGAGGGGGGTTTCTAATCGCACCCAAAGGTTTGTAATAAATAATTTTAGGGGGGGTTCTAAACCGCCTATAGGCATCTACGATGGGGGTTCCAAACCGCCCCTATAGGCATCTACGAGGGGGGTACCAAACCGCCACTATAGGACTCTACAAGGGGGGTTTCAAACTGTCTCTATATGCCTCTACGAGGGGGGTTCAAAACCGTCCCTATAAGCCTCTACGAGGGGGGTTCTAAATTGCCCCTATAGGCCTCTACGAGGGGGGTTTGAAACCGCCCCTATAGTCCTCTACGAGGGGGGTTCCAAACTGCCCCTGTAAGTTTGTATGAGGGGGCTTATGAGGGGGGTTCACAACCGCCCTCGTAGGTCTCTATGAAGGGGGTTCAAAACCACCTCCGTAGGTCTCTATGAAGGGGTCTACGAAGGGGGTTTATAACCGCCTCCGTAGACCTCTACGAGGGGGGGGGAACAAACCGCCCCCAAAAGTCACTTTTGGGGGTGGTTCTAATCTCGTCAAAAACCTCCCTTAAAGGAATTTTTTTTTAACATCGGTGCCTTTAGGGGCATTTTTGCCAAAACCGCCCCCAAATCCAAAACCCCCCCTGTAGGTCACTTTTGGGGGCGGAAGACAACCCCCCCTAAAGGCAAAAAATGTAGTAGTGAAACAATATCTTCTTTGTTCTCTTCAATGATTTAGAGACCTTGTGCTAGAACCTGCATATCTCATAAGTTAAGCATAGTAGAACAAAGTCATACATACCTCGTAAGTAGAGCTTCTATGTGGTCAAATACTATGGATGAGTCTTTGTCTTCATGTAATCATGGTCATAGAACTTGATTTGTCTTTCTTGATGTACCTTTCATGTTAGCAGACAACATCATCCTCATACAACACCACAAGTGCTTTAGTACAATCATAAGTGTCATAACCCTAATCAATGAATGTCTTCTATCACTCACATGCATTCATTATCAAACAATCATAATTGTACTAAC
This sequence comes from Larix kaempferi, assembly GCA_027924585.1. Taxonomy (NCBI): domain Eukaryota; kingdom Viridiplantae; phylum Streptophyta; class Pinopsida; order Pinales; family Pinaceae; genus Larix; species Larix kaempferi. The sequence continues at coordinate 6,109,388 of BSBM01001068.1, read as the reverse complement.
TTCAATAACATGAAGACAAACATATTATGAACTTAATCACGAATCAGATTTCAAAACATACCTGTGTCTTCTCAAGTCATACCTGACGAGTAGTCTTTTCTATAGGGGTAAGACCCTAACCATCCAAGGTAGATTACTTGTAAAATATCTTGTATAGGTTCATGGTGCTAGGATAATAAATATCAGTTCCATTTAAACCTCCTTTATTGTTTCCCTATGAGTCTCCCAACTTTGCTAGGGTTTCTTCTTACTTGGAAACCCTAATTTTCAATCTCCTTCCTCCCACAACATTTTGATGGAGGATCAATATCTATGATGAATGGATTCCAAATCCATTATCAAAGCTTCCAATGTTGTATAAGGTGTCTCCAACATTGTATCAGGTCCTTCCAGACCTAAAAACTGAAAACCCTAAGTGAGAGCTTCTTCCTCCTCTTCTTAGATTTCCTCCGTTGATCCATTTCAGGTGTGCCGAATTGTTTCTAGTGTATCTCTGAAATTTTGGATCTGAAAGGTTTGAAACTTTGGCCTGTGGTAGCCTGGCCTGTCATCTTTCCAACCCCATAGGTCATAGATTTAATGGATTCTCTTATAGATATTTATTCCAAGTGTCGCAACATGACCTGTTTATGGGATGAAACAACATAGCGAACTTGTACGAAGTTCCATGTATCACTGTTTCAACTTAGGCCTCTAAACAACAGAGCTGTCAAACTATAGTCCGTGCCCTAACTGCCACTTTTTACAGAATTTCATTTGGAGCTTCCTAGCCCGAGATATGACCTTTTTCCCTAAATCACCTGTTTAGGACTTCATTCTGGAAGAGGCAGAAACCCTAACTGGTACGGATCATAAATCACAAAGTAAAATGAATATGAGGCTGAGCTTCAGACACAGGGTACAAGGGGATGTTATCTTCAGCCTGTAGAATTTTCAGATCCTGAACCTTCGCCAAAATGGATTTATAGGGAAAGTTCCACGATGACTAGGTTTTGCTATACAAAACCCTAACTTTCAAATTGTCGCAAGTGAAGCAAGTGTCGTAAGTGCCATACATTGCCTTCCTTTAGGCTAGCACTGATTCCATGTTAAGATTCAATATGTTAAGATAGAAAATACCAGTATTACATTCCATTTCACAACAATAGCATATACAGGATCACTGAAAGAATAACAAGCACAACATAAACACAAGAGACAGATTTATCCTGGGAAACCCTCATTGGGTAGAAAACCCAACAAGGCTTCCTCAATATAGATGACCAGCAAATACAAAGATGTAATATCCAAACATGAGCTCCTTCTCCTCCATAGCATATCTCTCTCTCTCCTATGTGCCAATCACAAGTGAGTGAATGAGTGATAAATGAGGAACACACCTCCTCTATTTATACTCATCTCCTAACTGACTTTTCACCCTAATAGGGCCAACCTCTCCTAAGAGAGTCTAATAAACCCTAAACAACTGACTCAGGGCTGACCCCACATGGGAGATCTAATAACCCTAGTTACCACATTCTCTCGAAGGAATAAACATCTCCGGATATACAATACGGTCTTCATGGAGGAATGAAACATCTCCGGAATAATAAAGTACAAATCTAATATTCTTAGAAGTTACAATAATTCAACACTCCCCCTTAACGAGAAGGATATTATAACAACATCCGCAGGAGCAAGGAGTCATCAACTACATGATACATGATACATCTATAAATCATTGGAAGCTTTATTCAGTAACTCAAGCTAACAAATACAAGTCAAATTGGAGCAAATTGAAATTTTTAGGGCCTTTTTATGTTATAAATACAAATCAAGCTCACAAATACCAATTCCAAAACGTGCAAGTAACTATGTTTAATATTTCAATTTGGAATGTAACATAAAAAGGGGATGCAATTTCCATGACTACAATATGTTATAGATCTCTTTCTTGCAACTAAGGTCATCACAATTATAGTTCGGTGGGTCCATACAAGTAGATGTGATTTATTTGGAGGGATATTCATTTATTAACTTTAGTATTTTATGGTTGCCTCCTTAATTCATTCAGCATGCACCAGTTCCCCAACTGCCACTTTTTACAGAATTTCATTTGGAGCTTCCTAGCTCGAGATATGACCTTTTTCCCTAGGTCACCTGTTTATGACTGCATTCTGGAAGAGGCAGAAACCCTAACTTGTACGGATCATAAATCAAAAAGTACAACGAATATGAGGCTGAGCTTTAGATACAAGGTACAGGGGGATGTTATCTTCAGCTTGTAGAAGTTTTAGATCTTGGACCTTCGCCAAAATGGATTTATAGGGAAAGTGCCACGATGACTAGGTTTTGCTATACAAAACCCTAACTTTGAAATTGTCGCAAGTGAAGCAAGTGTCGTAAGTGCCATACATTGCCTTCCTTCAGGCTAGCTTTGATTCCATGTTAATATTCAATATTCTAAGATAGAAAATATCAGTATTACATTCCATTTCACAACAATAGCATATACAGGATCACTAAAAGAATAACAAGCACAACATAAACACAAGAAACACAGATTTATCCTAGGAAACCCTCATTGGGTAGAAAACCCAGCAAAGCTTCCTCAATATAGATGACCACAAAATACAAAGATGTAATCCCCAAACATGAGCTCCTTTTCCTCCATAGCAGATCTTTCTCTCTCCTATGCGCCAATCACAAGTGAGTGAATGAGTGATAAATGAGGAACACACCTCCTCTATTTATACTCATCTCCTAATTGACTTTTCACCCTAACAGGGCCGACCTATCCTAAGCGAGTCTAATAGCCCCTAAACAACTGACTCAGGGCTGACCCTACATGGGAGATCTAATAACCCTAGTTACCACATTCTCTCGGAGGAATAAACATCTCCGTATATACAATAGGGTCTTCATGGAGGAATGAAACATCTCCGTATATACAATAGGGTCTTCATGGAGGAATGAAACATCTCCGGAATAATAGAGTACAAATATAACATTCTTAGAAGTTACAATATTTCAACACTCCCCCTTAACGAGAAGGATATTATAACAACATCTGCAGGATCAAGGAGTCATCAACTACATGATACATGATACATCTATAAATCATTGGAAGCTTTCTTCAGTAACTCAAGCTAACAAATACAAGTCAAATACAATTGAAATTTTTAGGGAAAATTGGAGCAAAACCTTGATCTTCCTCTATTTGTTGCGATCAAACTAGGTCACCAAACGATCTTTTACTTCCACCAAGTAAGTTATTTCTTCCCATACTTGCAATTTCATGCATTTTTTTGTCAATTTTCATGGTCAAAATCAATTTCCAGCAATGTTCAAAACGTGTTTCTGTGTGTGAACAAAAGTAGCGCATACTATCCAAGTGCGCTAGTTTAGTTCAGACAGAGCAGCGCTCAGGCTTGAATGTCTAGTACAAACAGTAGCACACACCCTTGAAAGTAGGGTAAAAAGTGAAAAGACTAAAAATTGACTGTTGCTTGGCAAGATGGTTCTCATATGGCGTGAAAGGGAGCATGAGGACATGGATCGAATAGCATTACAAGATCCATTGACTCTTCATGCGATTCGAAGATGTGTATTATTGAAAGTTTATAGAACGGTCAACATGTGGGCACAAATCCGCTTGCTTGAGAGACTTGTCCAATACTGGGATGCCAATGCACTGGTATTTGATATCCAGGGAGAAATACTGGAACTTACCATAGATGACATCTATTTTATCACGGGTCTCTCTCAGAGGGGACACTTGGTGAACTTGAAAGGTTCCTCTCGCAATGTGGGTGCCTTGTCCGTGCAAGACTATGTCAATGCCTACTGTGTACCGGGAACTGAGAAGTCCGGTAGTCAGGTTCTTATCTTGACCATTGCAAGCTTCCCCCTCAAAGTCATTGTGAGTATTCTTAACTGGATGGGAGGGAGTGCTACGCAACATCTTACTTCGAGACACTATATGCATATAGGTACTGAATGCTTGCAAGGTAAAGTATATGACTGGTGTTCAAGTCTTTTGGAAAACATGAAGCTTCAACTCTTGGGGTGTAAGATCGAGAGAACGAAGAATTTCAGGTACGGAAGCATACTTTGCACCTTTTTCTTTGAAAGGGTGCCTGCTATCAGTTTGGGCATGCCTTTTCCCCCAGTCAAGCCTCGTGAGCCAATGTTGGCTCGTTGGGGTGAGATCTTCCTCCGCCAAGGTGGCGGTGAGAGCAAATTCTGTTACCATGAGGATGATTTCTGGGGTTGGTGGGAACGGCAAGTGCCATCTCTTGAGCAGTTTCCATATGCGGGCGTATACTTCTGCAACGATCCTGAGCTGATACTTCCTCCAGGAGCGGCCTGGGGAGATATAGGTATGTTTATGCTTTTGAAAAATTATTTAATTTTTATATTTTATATATAATTTTTATGGTGAGTTTGAAGTACTGAAACAAAGTGTCATATGCAGATGTTGGACTAGTAGGTCCTGAGGGACACCCTCGTACTTTCGTAAGACCAGTGACAGTGGGTGCAGCTGATGCCATGCTGGGAAATCTAGAGGGGAAGAGGAGTCGGTTGACTCATGACGTTTCGACTTACAGGATTGAGCGAATGCCACTCGACATGCAGGAGAATGTGGTTGGTGTGCCCCCGGCCTGGATTAGGTTACTGCGGAAAGTAGCTAGGTTGGTCATTTGCTATCGAGAGGCAGCAGAGGCAGATGAGGCCCCACCTTCTCCATAGGAGAAGGGTATTCTATGTATATTTTTGAGGCCATCGAGCCCAATTTTGTATCTTATGATATGATTCTGTGACAGACTTATGATCCAAACTCATACTATTTTTTGATACAGATATATATATACAGTATCGGTTATTTATATGTGTGTTATTGTGTTTTATGCATGAATTATTTATGTATGTGAATGATGCAAATGCCAATCTAAAATGTAGTTTGCAAATGAATCAACTAATGCATTCAAGTTGATATGTGATATACTCAAATTGTCTCTCAAGTAACTTAACGTGCAGAAACTGACGTAGCAAAGCAGGATCTCTAACATGATAAACACCCATTAACTGAAAAAACAACTAACTGTGAATCGAGCCGTACCTCTAAATGTGAAATGCCATGGAACAGAGCATCTCGGAGTAGCTCTATGACTGCACTGTATTCAACCACATTGTTCGTTGTGGGACCTAAACAAGCCCCTCCCGAAGAAACCAGTTGACTAGTTGGTGAATAAATAACCCAAGCAGCTGCGGCCAACTGACGGGTGTGGAGACTAGTGCCATTAGGAAACCCTATGAAGTGTTCAGTCAACATCTAAAACACAAAGCAATAGATGCATAAGACATAACTACAACCGTAAACAAAGCTATCTCTACAAAAATGTACAGCTATAATACATGAAAAAATACAGATGCCTAAGCGTAGTACTTCTTCAGGTAGGGTCGATGCCCGAAACCTCCTCGTGAGACCAGGCAATAACGTCTCAAAATTCTTTAAAAAGATTGGTATACAGAATGATCTCTTCAGGAGAACAATCCGCTCCAATAAAAATATTTTCCATGACCCTAGGTTCGGTGGAAATGTTGATCGGGATGGTTCTTGATATATTCGCCATACTCCCTTTGGCATAAACAACTTGTGAACTAGAAGGGATAGAGGACAAATCAACACTCTCACCGGGTCTCGTAGAAAACTCACCTCTCTCTATCAAGTTCAGAACGGGAAGTAAATAGGACCCGGGGTGCACATGTTCCCAAGGGTGATTCGGGCCTGTCATTGCTTCCAGAATGACCTCATCAGAAGGCAAAACAATGTCTAAACAATCAAAAGAGTGGGTAGAGAATAGAGACCATGCAGGTGCATAGTCCATATCTAACTCAGTAGAGACCGACGGAGTCATGATATGCTCTGTTACAGCATGATGTGCTTCCAAGTGTGCAACAGGTAAGGGCACTGCTGGTTCTGAATCAATAGGGAGAATCCATGGGTCTATTGTTAGGACGGGAGCAGGTAAGTGAAAAGTGCCCATTAATGACCCATAAATTCATACTCGGTGTTGCAGTGTTTGTGAAAGAAGGATTAACAATCCTTGTAGCCATAGAAGTTGTGGGAGTTTGAGGAACTCCCTACTCATCTCCTGGGTTAGTCATGGTGTAACCAGGTGTAAATAAGTATGCACTGTACTCAGGTTGTTGAAAGCCTACAGGTACCAGCAGTGGATCGTTGGGTCCAGTAAGAGGAGGGTTGAAAGGAGTACTAAACTCTCTGGAAGTTAGGTCCTCAACCTCGACAGCATCAAAGACTTGTCGATCTGAGGTTCTGGGCTGTGGTTCTCCAAGAACCTTTGTTTCTCCTGTAAATTCAAACGAACCACGGGAATCCGTCCTCCGGCGTTGCGGTGGCGGCGAAGGCTCCACAGTGAGTGGGGGAAGGTTTTGCAACCTCCAAGACCTATGAAAATGTTGTTCCTCCACAACTATAGAAATACACTAAGTAAAAAACCTAGTGGCCACTATGACTAAGGAGCAAACAACATACCACTAAAAAATTCCTAAGTGATCAAACCAGGAAAACAATGGAAAATACTCTCAGAAGTAAGTCTGGGATGACGAGGGCCCAGAATAGACTAATAGAGTATCGACGGTCAGTTACGTGGCGTCCAATGGAGGTCCTCTGGGTGCAAGCATTTAAATCACCAAACCGCCCTCCCGAGATTACTGCCAAAGGGTTAACTTCCACGTCTGTCCGAGGTGAAGTGCGAATATCCACCCACTCTACCTGTGTAGAGCCCTAGGGTTATGATACTAAGGATAACACCAATACGAAATAACCTGGGGGAACAATCGTCATCCTAGTCGAAACGCATGGGCAGGGTAGCAAAGCCCGAAATCCAAAAGCACTAGTGGACCCTCGTACGCGAGTCAACTCTGGTTTATGGTTGAGAGGAAAGTGAGGGGGTATCCTCAACAATTCCAATTGCCCACGGACTCATGCTTAACTCTGGTTTGAGTAGAGAGTTCCCAGGACAATTTGATAGATGTGGATTCACCTAATAGATAGTCGTACTACGATTGTTGAGTAATGAAGCCGATTTCGGGTGGTTTAAGGTGATTTAAACCCGAAATCCTAGCCTAAGCTAGTTGATGATGTGTATACCTAAAAAAAAAATGTTTCTAGTTAATTTTATTAAGATTTCTTTTTAAGGGTTACTTTTTACTTAATAAGGGCAGTGCGGTGTGTGGAATGGTTTCGACAGAAAGCAAAGTGCGTAAAGAAATAATGCATTCAAATTCGCAAAATACTATTTTCTTTTCGTTTATATTCTTTCAAAAATTGAAACTAGGCAATCCTAAATCAAACTTCTTTTTGTATTTTCTTTTAAATTTCAAAGCAAAGCAAACTATGCTACTTCAAACAATGATAAATCTTACTACTAAGCCACCAAAATCACTTTTTGTCTTTTCTGATAATTGTAAAAGAAAAAGAACTTGGAAAGGATCAAGTAAGACCTAACGCAAAGTGTGAGTAAGACAAACAACCTAATGGCTCAAAACAATCAAATCAAAGACTAAAAACAGACTGAACCTACCAAGTTGTTTCAAAAGAAAAAACTTTAGGCTTGGAACAAAGTGTAAAAGAAGCAAGGAGAAGAGATGCCCATGACGGAAAGACAAACCTAAAAGACTGCTCCAAAGCACCAAAACCCTAAGAAAACACTCGTCAAACAAAGGAGTAGGTAAGCAAGCTAAAAAAGTGACCCTACCAACACACATAATCAAAAGAAAAGCTAACTAAAAAGCTCTAACTCACTTGGACTGAACTGAAAAGATAATCAGAAACTATCTAAACCAAGAAACCTTTCAAGTCCACCCTAAGAACTAAAACTTGGGGTCATACCCTAATGGAAGGGATAAGACACGGTGAAAGCATGCTATTGTTACCTCAAACAACAAACGTTGAGAATGCAAGTCTGTATGACTGTAACAAGCATCTAGGTAAAAAATGTGCAGCTATGTCTAACAGAGAGTAGTACACAGCCTTCAAAATGGTTACAAACAGTAAAGACACCTTAAATAAGTACTCAAGCAAGCAAATGAAAACTAAAGGACTCAAGAGAGGCAAACAAGACTCAAAAGAGACATAACAGTCTCAGGGGTCAATCAAGGAAGCAAAGCAAAAGGTTAGAAGTGAAACCAAAGAACTGGAAATCAAACCCTAACAAAGAACTGAAAGTTACAGGAAAATGCACTACTGTGTAGTATAGAAACCAGCGCACACTAGGAAAGATGTGCTACTGTGTAGTGGACACAGCAGTGTTCATCAGGTAAAATGCGCTACTGTAAGTAGGGTAAACCAGCGCACAGGTCTCAGAAGCACACAAAAAGGCTTTGCAACAGTAAATTGAGATGAATCAGGATAGAAAGAACAGGTAACAATAACCTATAACACTTCTCAGAGAATCAAAAAGACTGAAATAAACTGGAAGAAAACCTAACAAGGTCTCCTAGAGCAGAAAAAATACTAGTTAATCCCCAGTATGGTCGCCAGTCTATTGTGCAGGAAAAATACCTTATAGTGAGGAGAAGACACTACCAACTTGAGTGGGGTGACAGGTAAATACATTCATTATATTGCATTTAGTTACTACAAATGAAAGAGATCGAGATGTCGAAAGAAGTACCTTTTTATCGACAGCTGGTCCTAGCTTTCGCTTGATCTTCCGCTATGATGAACCTGCAACACAAAGTAAACCTTCCATAGCGTATCTTGACTGTAATAAATATGATGAAATAGGAAACAAATTGACATCAAATACAGTCAGACATTAAACCAAATGAGCATTCAATCCAATAGACATTCAATTTAGGACAGGAAGGATATTTCCAACTTTATTGTCAAAGAAACATAAATCAATACAGATATACTTGATCTGTCTAGATGCCTCTGCAACCAAGTCCTGGGCTCCTGCTCTTCACAATGACTTGGGAATTCCTCCAGCATAACAGAAGTTAAATCATTCATTCTAGGTCCCTCTCTCATGGATCTTCCTTGTATTTGTGGGACAAGGTAGGCAGTTGGAATCGAGAGGTGGTTGAATTGGGAGGTTGGGGAAGTTGCAAAACCAACTTCAACTAATCCCAATTTGTAATCTTAATATATTTTTTGACTTCATCTTAAGGTGTGCGTGGGTTTCATACAACCAGGGTAGCGCACAGTTTGCAACTTTTGTTTTTTACAACAAGCATTTGCAACATTTTTTAAGGTGTTCGCTGGTTGTCCTTGAGCAAAGCAGCGCATCTTTTAAGGTGTGCGTTGGTTTACTATACCAATAGTAGCACACATGTTGTGAAATCAGGAGAAACAGTAAGATTCTCAACTGAAGAATGTAGTTCTAGCAATAAGTCATCCAGGTCAACCTAGCTCTTCCATCCATAGTGTCCTTTTGTGTGATCGACAGAGCAATGTGATCGTGGACGGAGAAGTGCAAATTTGACCTATAACAACCCTCATGGGGTAGAAAACCCAGCAAAGCTTCCTCAATATAGATGACTAGCAAATACAAAGATGTAATCCCCAAACATGAGCTCCTTCTCCTCCATAGCAGATCTCTCTCTCCTATGCGCCAATCACAAGTGAGTGAATGAGTGATAAATGAGGAACACACCTCCTCTATTTATACTAATCTCCTAACTGACTTTTCACCCTAACAGGGCCGATCTCTCCTAAGAGAGTCTAATAACCCCTAAACAACTAACTCAGGGCCGACCCCACATGGGAGATCTAATAACTCTAGTTACCACATTCTCTCGAAGGAATAAACATCTCCGGATATACAATAGGATCTTCATGGAGGAATGAAACATCTCCGGAATAATAAAGTACAAATATAATATTCTTGGAAGTTACAATATTTCAACACTAATCCTAACCTCTAAAGTGCCTATTCAAATAAAAATTAACCCCTAACCCTTATAACCTCTAATTCTCATCAACCCTAAACTCTATCATCAAACACCCAACCCTTAAAACCTATAGCCCATATCCATTTTAGAGAGATAGTCAGAGAGAGAGAGAGAGAGAGAGAGAGAGAGATTGGAGGTTGGGGCTTTTAGAGAGAGAGAGAGAGAGATTGGAGGTTGGGGCTGAGAGAGAGAGAGACAAAGAGAGAGGGGGGGATTGGGGGTTAGGGGATTAAAGAAAGAGAGTGAGAGAGAAATAAATTGGTGGTTATGGGTTTTGGGAGAAACATTAAGAGATTGGGGGTTAAGTGTTTAGAGAGAGAAAACGGGGGTTAGGCATTCAAAGAGAGAAATAGTGATTGTAGGTTAGAGGTTTAGATAGAGAGAGAGAGATAGAATTAGAGGTATTGGGGATTATAGGTTTAGAGAGAGAGAGAGAGAATGGAGTTGATGGGTTTAGAGAAAAAGAGAGAGAGAGAGAAAGGGAGAGATTGGTGGTTAGGGGCTTAGAGAGAGAGAGAGATTGGAGCTTTGTGGTTTAGAGGGAGGGAGAGAGAAATTGGTGGTTAGGTGTTTAGAGTGAGAGAGAGAGAGAGACTAGAGGTCACGATTTTGGAGAGGGATAAAGTGAGAGATTGATGGTTTGAGTTCTAGAGAGAGAGAGAGAGAGAGAGAGAGAGAGATTGGAGGATAGAGGTTTAGAGAAAGAGAGAGAGAGTGAGAGAGATTGAAACTTAGGGGTTAGAGAGAGAGATTAGTGGTTGGGGGTTTAGAGAGAGAGATTGGATAGTAGGTTTTAGAGAGGATTGGTGGTTATGGGTTTACAAAGAGAGATATTGGAGCTTAGAGGTTTAGAGAGAGGGAGAGAGTGAGAGAAACAGAAAGATTCTAGGTTAGGGGTTTATAGAGAGAGATTGGCGGTTTATATATAGAGGGAGAGATAGAGATTGGGTGTTAGGGGTATAGAGAGAGAGAGATTGTGGGTTAATGGTTTAGAGAGAGAGAGATAATGATGGTTATGGTTTTAGGAAGAAGAGAGAGATATCGGGTTTAAGGGTTTAGAGAGAGAGAGTGTGGGTTAGGGGTTTAGAGAGAGAGAGAGAATAGACGTTAGGGGGTTAGAGAAAGAGATAGAAAGAGTGAGATTGGGGGATTTGGGTTTAGAGAGAGAGATGGGGAGACTAGAGGTTAGGGGTTTAGAGAAAGAGAGAGATTGGTGGTAAGGGGTTTAGAGAGAGAAGAGATTGGTGCTTAATGTCTTAGAGAGAGAGAGAGAGAGATTGGTGGTTAGGAATTTAGAGAGAGAGACTATAAATTAATATTTTAGAGGGAGAGAGAGAAAGTGAGAGATTGGTGGTTAGGTGTATAGGGAGAGAGAGACATATTGGGGTTTAGGGTTTTTGAGAGAGAGAGAGAAGGAGATTAGGGGTTATAGGTATAGAGAGAGAGAGAGTAGAATTTAGGGGTTAAGGTTTAGAGAGGGAGAGTGAGAGACAAAGAGAGAGTGGAGGTTAAGGGTTTAGAGAGAGAGAGAGAGAGAGAGAGAGATTGGAGGTTAGGAGTTTAGAGAGAGAGTGAAAGATTGGTGATTAGTGGTTTAGAGAGAGAGATGTTGGGGCTTAAGGGTTTAGAGAGATAGAGAGATTGGGGGATAGGGGTTTGGAGAGAGAGAGAGAGAGAGATTGGGGGTTAGGGGTTTATAGAGAGAGAGAGATTGGGTTGTAAGCGATTAGAGGGAGAGAGATGGAGGGAGATTGGTTTATAGGGGTATAGAGATAGACAAAGAGAGATTGTAGCTTAGGGGTTTAGAGAGAGAGAAAGAGGGATAGATTGGAGCGTACGGGTTTAGAGAGAGAGAGAGATTGGTGGTAATGGGTTTAGAGAGATAGTTAGAGAGAGAGAGAAAGGGGGAATGGAGGTTAGGTGTTGAGAGTGAGAAAGAGGTTGGTGGTTAAGGTTTTTGAGAGAGAGAGAGAGAGAGAGAGAGAGAGAGAGAGAGAGATTGGAGATTAGGGGTTCAGAGAGCGAGATTGAGAGGGAGAAAAAGAGATTGGAGTTTAGGGTTTTAGAGAGTCAGAGAGAAAGAAAGAGACTAGTGATTAGTGGTTTAGAGAGAGAGATATTGGGGTTAGGGGTTTAGAGAGAGAGAGAGGCAGAGGGAGAGAAATTGATGGTTAGGGGTTTAGATAGAATGAGAGAGATGGTGGGAGTTAAGGGTTTAGAGAGAGAGATTGTGGATTAAGGGTTTAGAGAGAGAGAGAGAGAAATATTTTGGGTCATGGGTTTAGAGAGAGAGAGTCTAGAGTTTAGGGTTGAGAGAGAGAGAGGATATAATTTAGAGTTTAGAGAGAGAGAGGCTAGAGTGTAGGGTTTTAGAGACAAAGAGAGATTAGTTGATAGGTTTCTAGAGAGAGAGAAAGTGATAGAGATTGGGGGTTAGATATTTAGAGAGAGAGAGATAAGGGGTTAGGAGCATAAAGAGAGATATTGGAAGCTAAAGGGATTACAAAGATATAAAAAGAGAGATATTGGGAGTTATGGGTTTACAGAGAGATTGGAGGTTGGGGCCTTAGAGAGAGAGACAAAGAGAGAGAGGGGGGGATTGGGGGTTAGGGGATTAAAGAAAGAGAGTGAGAGAGAACTAAATTGGTGGTTATGGGTTTTGGGAGAAACATTAAGAGATTGGGGGTTAAGTGTTTAGAGAGAGAAAATGGGGGTTCGGCATCCAGAGAGTTAAATAGGGATTGGAGGTTAGAGGTTTAGATAGAGAGAGAGATAGAGTTAGAGGTATTGGGGGTTACAGGTTTAGAGAGAGAGAGAGAGAATGGAGTTGACGGGTTTACAGAAAACGAGAGAGAGAAAGGGAGAGATTGGTGGTTAGAGGCTTAGTGAGAGAGAGAGATTGGAGCTTTGTGGTTCAGAGGGAGGGAGAGAGAAATTGGTGGTTAGGTGTTTAGAGAGTGAGTGAGAGAGAGGTAGAAAGAGATAGAGAGAGACTAGAGGTCACGATTTTGGAGAGGGATAAAGTGAGAGATTGGTGGTTTGAGGTCTAGATAGAGAGATTAGTGGTTGGGGGTTTAGAGAGAGAGATTGGAGAGTAGGTTTGAGAGAGAGAGAGATTGGTGGTTAGGGGTTTACAGAGAGAGATATTGGGGCTTAGTGGTTTAGAGAGAGGGAGAGAGTGAGAGAAAGAGAAAGATATTAGGTTAGGGGTTTATAGAGAGAGATTGGTGGTTTATATATGTAGAGAGAGATAGACATTGGGTGTTAGGGGTATAGAGAGAGAGAGAGATTCTGTGTTAATGGTTTAGAGAGAGAAAGAGAGATTATGGGTTAATAGTTAAGAGGGAGAGAGAGAGATTGTGGGTTAATGGTTTAGAGAGAGAGATAGAGGGAGAGAGAATGACGGTTATGGTTTTAGGAAGAAGAGAGAGATATTGGGTTTCAGGGTTTAGAGAGAGAGTGAGTTAGGGTTTTGGAGAGAGAGAGAGAGAGAGAGAGAGAGAATAAATGTTAGGGGGTTAGAGAAAGAGATAGAAAGAGTGAGATTGGGGGATTTGGGTTTAGAGAGAGAGAGAGAGGGAGACTAGAGGTTAGGGGTTTAGAGAAAGAGATGGAGAGAAAGAGAGAGATCGGTGTAGGTAAGGGGTTTAGAGAGAGAAGATATTGGTGCTTAATGGATTAGAGAGAGAGAGAGAGATTGGTGGCTAGGAATTTAGAGAGAGAGACTAGATATTAATATTTTAGAGGGAGAGAGAGAAAGTGAGAGATTGGTGGTTAGGTGTATAGGGAGAGAGAGACAGATCGGGGTTTAGGGTTTTTGAGAGAGAGAGAGAGAGGGAGATTAGGGGTTATAGGTATAGAGAGAGAGAGATTGGAATTTAGGGGTTAAGGTTTAGAGAGGGAGAGTGGGAGACAAAGAGAGAGTGCAGGTAAGGGTTTTAGAGATAAAGAGAGAGGAAGAGAGAGAGATTGGAGGTTAGGAGTTTAGAGAGAGAGTTAAAGATTGACGATTAGTGGTTTAGAGAGAGAGATGTTGGGGCTTAAGGGTTTAGAGAGATTGGGGGATAGGGGTTTAGAGAGATAGAGAGAGAGATTGGAGGTTAGGGTTTTAGAGAGAGAGAGAGAGATTGGTTTGTAAGCGATTAGAGGGAGAGAGATGGAGGGAGATTGTTTTCTAGGGGTATAGAGATAGACAAAGAGAGATTGTAGCTTAGGGGTTTAGAGAGAGAGAAAGAGGGATACATTGGAGCGTATGGGTTTAGATAGAGAGAGAGATTGGTGGTAATGGATTTAGAGAGAGAGAGAGAGAGAGAGAGAGAGAGAGAGAGAGATTGGGGGTGAGGGGTTTAGAGAGAGAGAGAGGATTGGAGATTAGGGGTTCAGAGAGAGATATTGAGAGATAGAGAAAGAGATTGGAGCTTAGGGGTTTAGAGAGAGAGAAAGAAAGAGACTAGTTGTTAGTGGTTTAGAGAGAGAGATATTGGGGTTAGGGGTTTAGAGAGAGAGATTGGGGATTAAGGGTTTAGAGAGAGAGAGATAAATATTTGGGTTCATGGGTTTAGAGAGAGAGATTCTATAGTTTAGGGTTTAGAGAGAGAGAGAGATAAGGGGTTAGGAGCATAAAGAGAGATATTGGAAGCTAAAGGGATTACAAAGATATAAAAAGAGAGAGATTGGGAGTTATGGGTTTAGAGAGAGAGAGAGGTTGGGAGTTATGGGTTTACAGAGAGAGAGAGATTGGGTGTTAGGGGATCAAAGAGTGATATATGTTGAGAGATTGGAGGCTAGGGGTTCAGATAGAGAGAGATATTGGAGCTTATGGGTTTAGAGAGAGAGAGAGAGAGAGAGAGAGAGTGAAATAAATAGACTGATTGTTAGGGGCTTAAGTAGAGAAAGATTGGAGATTTGTAATTGAGAGAGAGAGAGATTGGTGGTTAGTGGTTTAGAGAAATAGAAAAAGAGAGAGAGAGAGAGAGAGAGGTTATGGGTTTAGTGAGATAGATATTTGGGATGAGTGGTTTAGAGAGGGAGAGAGAGTGAGAGAATGGGGTTTAGGTGCTTAGAGAGAGTGACGAAAAGAAATTGGTGGTTACGGGTTTAGGGAGAAACAGAAAGAGATTATTGGTTAAGCATATATATAGAGAGAGTGTGGATCAGGCATTTAGAGAGAGATAGATTGGACGTTAGAGGTTTATAAAGAGAGAAAGAGAATTAGAGGAATTTAGGGTTATATATTTAGATAGAGAGAGAGAGAGAATGGAGGTATAGGGAGAGAAAGAGAGAGATTGGTGTTCTGGGGTTTAATGATAGAGAGAGGGATATTGGAGCTTAGTGTCTTAGAGAGGGAGATAGAAATTGGTGGCTATGTGTTGAGAGAGAGAGAGAGAGAGAGGTTAAGGTTCTAGAGAGAGAGAAAGTGAGAGATTGGTGGTTAGCAATCTAGATATATATATATATATACATATATATATTGGGGGGTAGAGGTTTAGAGAGAGAGATAGATTGGTGGTGAGGGGTATAGAAAGAGAGAGAGATATTATGGTTTAATGGTTTAGAGGGAGAGATAAAGGGAGAGAAAATGGTGGTTAGGGGCTTACGGAGGAAGAGATAGATATTGGGGGATAATGGGTTAGAGAGAGGGGGGGTTATGGGTTTAGAGATCAAGAAAGTGAGAGATTGGTGGTTCCATATCAGGAGAGAGAGAGAGAGAGAGGTTTGGAGATAGAGGTTTAAAGAGAGAGAGATTGGTGGTTAGGGGTAGAGAGAGAGAGTGGTGGATTGGAATTTAGGGGTTTAGAGGGACATATAGAAAGAGAGAGATTAGGTGTTAAAGGTTTAGAGAGATATTGGAGGTTAGGGGGATGAGAGAGAGAGAGAGAGAGAGAGAGAGAGAGAGAGAGCGCATAAGGGTTTAGAGAGAGAGATTGGTGGTAAGGGGTTCAAAGAGAGAGAGATACTGGGGCTAAGGGGTTTGGATAGAGAGAGAGAGAGAGAGATTGGGGATTATGCGTTTAGATGGAAAGAAATAGATCGAAGGTTTGAAGAGAGAGAAATTAGAGTTTGGGGTTTATAGAGATATGGATAAAAATTGTAGGTTAGGAGTTTAAATGGAGAGATAGAGAGAGATTGGGGGTTAGGGGTTTAGAGGGAGAACTCATTACCCCTATAACCCTTAAAGAATATCAATTTTGAACACTAAAATATATAACCTTTAACCCCATAATCTTAACAACTCTTAACCTATAATCCTTATAACCCTAACCCCTACCACCTTTAACCCATATACACTCTAACCCTTCGAACCCCTATATATTTATAACTAATAAGCCCTATAATTCATAACATATCAACATCAACCAACACAACCCCAAAATGGTAACCTAAATAATCACTAACCCATATACACCATGTAACCCTATGACCCATAAACCCTTAACTCTAACACAAATAACACCTAACACTAAATTTTTGACCAATAAAACCCTTCCTAACCATAGAACTTATAATCCCTATCCTCCATGAGCATTTATGAACCCTACTATCTATCTTGAAATCATTTTTATAACATTTATTTGTATGGACTTTATAATAATTTAGTAGTGTTAACCCCAAACACCTTAACCCTTAAATCATAGTTAACCCAAAACACATTAACCCCCTAACCCACAAGCTCTAAATACCAAAACCCCTAAACCCAAAACACCTTAACCCCCTAACCCAAAAGCTCTAAATCCAAAATCCCCTAAACCCACTAAAAATAGAAACGTTTTGCACAGGTGTGCATGTGCTAGGAGTGTGTGCACACTTCTAGAACATCCATGCTCCTTCCGCGTGAGCGCCTTTGCTGAACATGAAATTTTACAAATGACCCGCGCTCTTCTCCCACATTTTTTTTTGCTCATATCGCAAGATTTTCACTCTTCTCACACACAACTCGACAATCACTTGCATTTTGGATTGAACTCACACACCTTTTGGAGTTTATTTGACAATTTGGATTGAATACACACCAGTTGGACTCTATTTGGCTCTTTGGATTGAATACACACGAGTTGGAATCTATTTGGCTCTTTGGATTGAATACACAATAGTTGAAATCTATTTGGCTCTTTGGATTGAATTCTCATGCTGCTTGGACACACTTGAACTCTTCTTACATATAGTGGATACATCAAAAGACCATTTTACATTTTAAGCAAAGAGAAATCCTTGAGGTAGGGTGACAATTTTTCCTTATGAATTGTATTTTAGTCTTCATTCACTTTGTTTGAATTGTATGTATTTCATTTTTTCCTCATGAATTATATGATAAATGTATTTTACTCTTCTTAATCGTAAACATAGACAATAAAAACATCTTACCACCAAAAAACTAGAACATGCACCAAGCAATGTTTTCAACCTTTCATAAAGATAATAAAAAAAACTTACTTGCATCATCACCAATAACCTTTCATAATCACATAACTCCATTCAATACACAAACATTTGTTGAATTCCTGATGATTTCACTACAACAAACCATACAAACACCAAAAGAATCAAATTCTTAATCTTTAGGGGTGATTTTCCCTCATCCAAAACATGAAAATGAAGTGAGTAGGAGCTTCTCCTTTTATAGGAAATGTGCTCCTACTAAGACCCCATACCACCATCCAATACCATCTACTAACACAAACTATTGTCAAAAAACCATGTGCCAAGTGCTAAGCTACCAAAATGAGGCTCATTGTACATTGCTTCAAGATGACAAGAAAACATCTCAAATTGAGGTCCTAGAGGTGATGTTGTTATATCTAGGGCATTCTCAATAGCTTTTAAGATTATAAGAAAACATTCTCACTAGATGTTGTTGTACATTGTTTCAAGATGATGACCAATTAATGAAAAATGTGAAATGAGGACCCTACCATGGTATTAGACATAAAATGAGAAACCGCAACCACACATTTACACAAAAGTGAGTTGCACTCAAAATGAGGGAATTCACCACACTACAAACCTATGTCACTAAGATGGATGGGAATACCTTGATGCCAACCTAGGTTGGGTTGTGCATTTCTGAAACATTATTAAATCCACATCAATTTTTTATTGAATAAGTGAATTGATACCGGTAATACAAACTCTATGCATGTACACACTAATGGGATGTTGAGAGCAAAAAAGATCTTTGTTGCACCACTTCGATCATTTTTTGTGATAGTTGCAATGGCCCCATGCCATCTTTTTGCTACCATATTAGTTTCCTCTATATGTCCAATGAAAAGAAAAGAAAACATACTTCTGTGACCATAGTTTACATTGTACACTTACGAAGATAACATACATAGCTTTGCACAGTACCCAATCAATTGCTACACTGAGTTTTTATAATCTTGCACATTATACAAGTGATAACTGTGGTAAAAGTTTATTTTCCTCATTTCATAATTGAAAAATAATATCTTATTTGTTTCTTTTTTGCAGGGGCGATATTTTTATTTTGTTAAAAAACATATTGAATATCGGAAACATACGTAATAATAAAAGAAATTCTAGAAGGAAGGAGTTTCAGCCCAAAAAGGCCCATGAGATGAGAGGAAAGGCTAGGTTTTACATGGAAAAACGTAGACATCAAAATGTTATTTCCTTATATCCTAGTGCAATGCAAGCCACGATGAACTCGGGTTCATCAGGAGAAGTGAAACAGATGCAGGTAATGGATCCCTCTCAAAATCTAACGTCAAGCGATCATCCAACGAATAATCCAGCAACACGCAATGATGAAGTGGCTGAAGTCAATCAAATCTTGGTTGGTGTTGAGTATGCAGGGATGGATGTGGAACGAGATGTTAATTGGAAACCTCCCCAAGAATAGCACACAAATGTTGAACACACTCCCTTGCAGGACCAAATTATGAACGAAGTGCCACAACAAACCAGTGATGAGACTCATACTTCCTTTCTGACTCCCTTGCCTCGACTATCAAGCGGACAACGATGAACTCCCATACGTATTCATGTGGATGAAATTTCCTTTTCACGACTTGAAGCTAAGTTTCCTAAACGCACCATTGATTTTCATTGTAGCAAGATCATCAAAGAATTTTTTGAATCCAAAACCGATGCAACAAAATGTCAATTGTTTCTGGATTTGTTAAAACCACGTTGTCTAGACCATGTTAGGATAATTTTAGGCATAAAGGTAGTTAGAAGTTCAGAGGACAAAAGTCATTTTGTTAGAAATCTACAATCTGCATTTAATTTGATTGGAAAACCTTCTCGTACAAAAGATCTTAATGTGGCCCATCGTGTACTGTCAGAATCGATTGTAGACAAATCCACAAGGCAACGTTGCCTGCTATCACACACATGCAAAATATTTAAAGTAGATATAAAGAATCTTCAAAAGTATTCTTCTATTAGAGAAAAAATTGATACTCAGGCCAAAAATATTGTTGGGCCTTTGTTGGTAGGTTACCTTGTTCAGACATGAATCTTATTGATGCTGGTAAAGAACTAGTACAAAATTTTTTGCATGATAACACTAGACTGCCATCGAATCGAATATATGTGTTAAAGTTGAGAAAATGTGTTAAGGGGTGTGAACCCCATGTCAAAAAATTCCTTGATACAACAAAAACGGAAATCTATGAGAGGTTCAAGAATGAGAACACACAATTGAACTTGGGCCAAAGGTCCTTTGAAAATTGCAAGCCCTGGTATGTTAGAAGTTGCATTGATCGCAACACATGTAGCTATAGACACCATGTAGAATTTGAGTACTATTATGATACATATAGACATATACTTTGTGATTTGAATACTAACATTGTGCAGGAATGCCCATCGTTACAACCACCAAATACATCCAGATAATTTATCCATAGCATAATGTGTCCAAGACCTGAAGGACAAAAATATTATAAAAAATCATGTTTATATGGGACATGTTCCAAGTGCAGTGGATTTTCATTATTGAGTCGATGCATCGATGAAAGCGAGGAGCAAGAATTTGGGAGGATGTCAGTAGAAATGCTGAACTTCAAGTACATAACATATCAAGTAGATAGTGCAAAGGAAATGAAAAAACAAATTGCATTGGCGAAGTCACATGTAACCTAAGTTTGCATACTTTCATACTGTGCATGTTGAATTTACACATATATATTCAGATTGTAAATGTCACGTTGTATTAATGCCCTTGGTTTTGTGGCACCAAGTACAAATTTGCAATTTCATGAAGGAATCCTACAAAAAGACCGAGCAATATATACAAAACGTCCATGTAGCACGATGGCAGGATGAACAATACAGACAGTGCAGGGACACCTTTTTCCAATGGAACAATATTGTCGGTTGTGGAATTTTCTGAAAACTACACTCTGTAGCCACATAATGAGATTCAAAGTCAATACTACCATTCAGACTGTAATGTCTCCATTTTGACCCCACTGCATTAAAATGTAAATAATGTAATATTGTTATAAAATCGTGGTGAGGATCTCAAGGCCAAGGCCCTGCCATCGATTTATTGATGCATATGGTTTACGTGTTAGCCAGGCACAATGGAATTGAGAATATCATGTAAATATGCATTTTAATAAAATACCCACAACTAGCTATGCAATGCAACAAGAGATGGGGGCATGATTTTACAAGGAATTGGGAGGGAAAACATTCAAACCCTTGATCCAATCAAGTCAAGACAAATGTCAATGAGAGAACTCATGAACCCTCAACTACCCATGTTGACTTTTGTACCCAATCATTCATTTCTTCCAAGAGTTGGTCGAGGTAGTTAATGCCTTGGGGAATGGGAGGGATGGCTGTCCAAATTCGGGTATGGGAAAGCCACCCTTCATGGAAAATCGCGTTTTGCTTCATGGGCAATAAAAGATCCATGAATTGCTACCCAATCTATTAAGCATCGACCAATTTGGCTCTCTCATGAGTTGGGAGCTCCCTAGGCGTTTTCTTCCATGGTTTTTCTATGTTTTCCTTCATTCTCAACTGGGAGGAGGACGTTTTTGTGTTATATACCAGTTGGGAAGGAAGGGGAAATCAATTTTGGGTCTATAGAGGCTGTTTTGTCCCACTGAATGCTTATATATCTGTGGGAGAAATCGTTTTCTTCCCTATGGTTGAATTTCCCTCTCCCAATCCGTTTTTGGGGTGCCCACGATTTGGGGAAAACCCATGGACATCTTGTTTGTTAATCCCATTGTTAAAAATGTGTATCCATGCCAATGATTGTGCTTGCTTTGTGAGAAAAGAGTATGTTTGGGTGTGGGTTATGGGTATCTATTGCTTTGGCTGTGCATGATCTTGAATGTCCCATTATCCTGGTAGAAATCATGCCCAGCTCGGGGGTGTTCTCTGAGCGCTGAAAGAATATAGGCTAGGCAGAGACCTATGGTTGTGTAGAACGTTGCAGCGACATAGCTAGTTGCTTGGGACAATTGCACAATGAAGATAAGTATTCTCTATGTCTATTTACTTCAGTGATTAATTTGATGATTATTTTGATATGTTGGATGAGTATGAAATGTGTGTGGATGATGTTTTATTCCGCTGTGCATATTTGCTTAATTTGCATCTACACACTTTTGATTATATTTGTATGAATCTAATGAATGGGACGAGTTTATGTAAAAACCCTGATTTTGGTATCATGTTCCCTTCCTCGAATTGGGTCCACGGGAGGGGACGTGACACATACCAAGTTAGCATAATGGTCCATATCACGTATAGGAAAGCACCAGAGAGCAGCAATGACAGGAGGATAATATTGAAAGAGACTAACTTCTACATCAGTGATGACAAGTGCCACGACCTGCATTATCTGCAACATTGCTTCAGAATTTTCTATGATTAGCTAAAGGAGAGAGGTATACAAATGGATCAGCATTGGATATGTTCATATGGATCTTCAAATACCATTATTAAGGTGTAGTCTAAATATTCTATGTTTTCAATATTTTCCAAGCATATTTTATGTCGTATTTGGTTCATTGGAAATCTTTAAAAAATCTTAGAATCACATATATTAGCTATAAAAATTGCATAATTTGGGTGCCATGGAGGTATTGGAGGATGCTAAATCTATTTATGGATTCAAAAACACAATTTAAAGACTTCCAAATTTGGATTTTACCAATTTTTTTTTTTTTTTTTATCTCCGACCAAAACTCACTCTTAAGTCCAAAACGTAGAATAAATAGACTATTCCCCACTATTACAGTTAATTATATTTACAATTTCCACATTTTAACTCAATTTAAAAAGTGATGAAAAAATAGATAATAAAGAAAAAACAAAATTTTCATTTATTTAAATGATTTGATATTATTAAATAATGAAATTTTAACAATTCTATATGATAATTTTAACAAATATTTGTTTAATGTTAATAATTAGTTAAAAAAATTATGATCATGATGATGGTATTTAACATCCATTAAAAGTATACATTATTTGATTTGTTTTAAAATATTATTCCTAGGTTCAAAAGCCTTTAAGAGGAGCATCCCTAGTTCATCATAGTTAGCATTCTAAGAGAAATATGACAAATCGTTTCCCACCTTTTAGGGATTGTTAGAAAGATAATTTTGATTCTCAATATAGTGGCATGTATATTTTCTGGTTTGTTTTGTTTTTGGAGATCTTGAAAAAATCTTAGTCATATATTAGTTGTGGAGATTGCATAATGTGAGTGTCATAGGAGTATTTAAAGGTTGTAAATCTATTTATGCATTCAAAAACATAGCTTAAACCCTTCAAAATTTGGATTTTACCAAACAATACTTTACGGAATTCCAAGCAAAAACCACAAAAAAAAAATCCAAAATATAAAATAAATAAACTAGTCCAAAAGTTAACATTATCTTTACTGTTATTGATTATACTAAACTACTTGTATTTATTATAATAATAAAAATAGATTAATATTAAATACATTTACTTAGTTAATTTTTTTTTTTTTTTTTTTGTAACTAGGGGAATCGTCAACTGGAGACTAGGCTGGTACTTGCGTGACACGGGGTCCAGGGATCCAATCCCGCTACCACTATACCCCCAGGTGCCCCACACACCCCGCAAGCATGGGACAAAGGTAAAGCCGGGTGTGATTTGAACTCGTGACCTCCATTTACAACTGTGAATTCATAACAACTGAACCGCCAATGAACCACACCCGTGCGGGCACATTTACTTAGTTAAATTAATAACAAATAAATGTCTTTATAATAAATACTTGTTGGTTGCTATTTATTGAATATATATAAGTACTTTTTTCCAGAAGAAAAAATCTTCTTGCTATTCATTATATGAATCAAAGAAACTACAATCAAGCAGTTCTATTTGTAACAAATATTGTTGTCAGCAGATACAAAACACCGAAATGATAACTATGAATTTAAGCAAATGATTCAAGACTCTAATGACTCCCATACATCAACTAATAAGTTCAAATAACACTACATACTATAAATATTGATCTATATACAATACAAAAGAAAAAATAAACAGTAGGAACCCTGATAATGTTAATAGTTCAATATAGCCTCAAATGGAGGTATTAAAAAATAATATGGTCGTGATAACCACGATGATGTGCCCAGCCCTCCACCAAACTCAAGCCCACTTTGGAAAGTAAGTCTACTTTCTCATTGAAAGCACTAGAAACATGTGTGTAGTGTATCTCCTCAAAGTGGCCAATCTGATCTTGAATATGTCTTTTCCAATGAGATAGTAGTGGAATCTGAAGTTGAAGGACTCCTCTGAGCCAATTTATAATAGCATAGGATTCCCCAGTTAACTGTAGCGAAATGATCTCTTTTCTTCTGGAAGTCACTAATTCTCCCCAACATTCAAGGAGTTATGCGCGAGTATTTGTACCTACACCATAGCCCATACTCAATTTGAAATGTAATCCTTGATTAATCAATATATAAACTCCATCTCCACAAGAACCATTTTGTTCAGCTCCGTAAAAAAACCTACCAGTAAACGAGAAAGAAAAGGAGGGAAATGAAAAGTCGATGAGTGTGGATTCACTCTATCCAAAGGAGCACCTATGGAAAAAAAGGAGAGATAACTGACAACTCCTGGCACTGTGAAAATAGTATCACCAAATAGTATCAAGCACTGATACCTCCATAACCCCCAAATAAAATGCATGGGAAAGTAAATAAATTTGAGATAGAACCTGTGCCACTTATACAAATTTTCTTCCAATGTGTTCTTAGTCCATTGTCCCACAACTTGAAATCTAGAAGAGACTTCATCCCAAACTTGTAGAGTAACCAGGCATTGGGAAAAAAATGATCCACAGTATCTACAGCTGCATAGAAAAATGGACACGCCATCGGCCCAAGGCCTCCTCTATGCCAGTAGTTATCACCAGTGAGTATGCAATTGTGTAAATCCATCCATAGAAAAACACCTGATTTTAACCGGTATCTCTCATCGCCAAATAATTTTGTGCCACCACCAATGAATAGGATGATTAGAGAAGGCGACAATTGATAAGTATGCTTGTCCAGTCTTAATCGCCCCTGTAGAATTCTGAAAGGCCCAATATAATTCATCATTTTCAATACACAGGATGATACTAGCATGTGAGAGTTCTGCTAAATATTGATTCCAAAAACTAGTAACTACTGTAGAAAGGTTTAGAGATTCAGCACCGATCTAATACGAGCCTACAACCATGTGATTCGCTTTGTTACGTGCCTGATTAAGATAATAAATTCCTTTTTGATGTATAGCTTGAAGAGTGTGTTTAGGAAGAGTGTAAAGTCGAGAGATTCCGAGAATGGGGTCGACCCCCACCCTAATCTAGAAACCATTGCCAACTTCCTAATCCATCTAGTGATTGATCAAGGGGAAAGAGTCAAACAATACAAATCAAACAGAGGAACACTGTCTAGGTTTCTTTTCGAGCCCTCTAATCGACTCAATAACTGAAGAATGTTTAAGATATTTATCTTTGATCACCGAACTCCATAGACCAGAGTTGAAAAGGACAGGCCAAATACTTTTGAGATGAAGGGTGCTATTGACCCAGAATATGTTTCGAACTCCCTATACACCCTGCTCCATAGGTAAAGAAACCCTCTCCCATTCCACCAAGTGATATCTATGTTTCTCCGGAGCAGATTTCCAAAGGAAGTTAAAGTAAATCTTCCTTATCATATGCAAGATCGAACAAGGGACATTTTCGAGTGTAAGTCAATACACCGGAAAAATAAGAAGAACGTAGTTCAACAATATCAGTCTGCCACCGAGTGATAATTTTCAAAATGTCCAAGAGGCAAGTTTAAATTCAATCTTATGGATTAACCATTGCCAATCTGCAATGCAATAGTCGTTTGATTTGAGAAAAAAACCCAAGTAAAAGAAACCCTGATTTAAATCTTGTGCCTCTAGAGGTATACAAGTTTTGATTTGTTCATGAAGGGTTTTCGAAGTATTTAAAGTGTAAAAACATGACTTGGGGAAACTGATCAACATACCTGAAGCATTGCAGAAAATATCTAAGATGGATTTGTAGAGTGTCCACTTGCTAAATTGCCCAATGCCGAACAAAAGTACATCGTCGACAACAGAAGGTGAGTTACATAGTGATGTGCAGAGACCTTTGTCCCCTATAAGTACCCATCAGATTTTTCTTGTAGAATAAGGTGGCTCCTTGTATATATAAGTATATAATAAATATAAGGTATTACACTATTAAATAACAATAAATACATTTACTTAGTCCTTGTAAATAAAAACATTATCTATATTACTATTTTATAATATAATAATAGAGATGCCTTTACTTTTTTTTTCAACCGAAAAAAGTCTCCTACTATTCAAAATATGAGTCAAAGAAACTACATTGTTCCCTATCGTCCCGAATAGCATTCAAAACCACATTCATTACATATATTCCAATTCTCTAATCCAATATTGTTATACTTCTTTCTATCTAACAGACCATACTTATTACATACATATTAATCATATCATCTATGAGCCTCTAAAGTCTAAAGGCTCAAAACCAAAAAGAGAATAAAACCATAATACTAGAAAACTAATAAATCCGGTATGTACCTGCTTGTTGCAGGAAGCGTACAAAATCAAGTGTAGTAAAAGTCCTCTTGATAACTTCAATCCTGCACTTCTAATAATGAAGAGAGGCCACCTGTAGCTAGTTATTACCTCTACACCATTCAATAATAACAGATGAGTCACCAATGACCAATAATTCTTTCAACCCAACTGATGTAGCAAAGGTGAGTATCCCCCATAATGATAGTAAATCCTCCCTTGTATTACTACCAATTCCACAACCAAAGTAACCTTCAAAATAAGTGCCACTATTTAACTTGAGATGTGAAAACTGGCTCCACGGGGAGATTGCATTGCTCCATCAAAATAGCCCACAGGGAGAGTAAATTCATTAACAGGAGGAGAAAAAGTTTAATCCCTTTGATCCAAAACTTTCAGCAAATGGACAGTGATAAATCTGTTCAAAGAGGAAACTTCCCGAGCAAAACTGAAAGGGAAGTCCTCGAAGAGTATGAGATTTCTCAAACGCCAAATGCCCCATAGAAAAATTAGAGGGAAATAAGGGTGTTTCCTCTTAACTTCAAACCAGTTTGATAGTGCTAGATTGAGTGACAGATAATTCCAGTCAAACTGAATGTTCCACTGAATAGAAAACTCCTCCCAAAGATGCCTCATGTCTTCACACAAAGAAAACAAGTGATCTATAGTTTTGAGAACCTATTAGCATAGAGGACAGCCATTCGACCCTCTTCCACCATGTTTAACATAATTCTCCCATGTGAGTAATCGGTTTTTCAAATCCATCCAAATAAAAATTAGTATTTTAAGTGGAGCCTTCCACTTCCGTAACTTGTGTGTCCACCAGCAGAACTGTGACTTAGTAAATAGTGAAGTAATCTCCAAATATGCCTCCGATGTGTTTATGTATCCACAAGATTCCCGCCACGACCATAGAATCCTTTCCGAGCTATTCCTTAGAGTAATACTAGCATGTGAAAGCCCCAGTACATAAGAATCCCAATTAGTGGCCAGAGTCCCACCTAGTACTATATCCGCTGTAGATAACCAGTGTTGACCCCTATAAGAAGGAATCAATTTGCTTACCTGATCTGAATGAAATAAACCCCTATCCTGTAGAAGAATAAGAGTATGACCAGGAATAGTAACTTCAACACCCATAACTAAATCCATCCCCAACCTGACTTGAAATCCATCTCCAGCCTCCCAACATATCTACCTTAAGAAAACCACTCCACATATTTGAGAAACCAGCGTTAGGTTTATGAACCTTTTGAATCCACTCAGAAATCAAGAGATTTTTCAAATACTTATCACGAACAATGGTCCCCCAAATTCCTAGATGTGATAGTGCCTACCAGAGGCTTTTTAAATGTAAGGCCAAGTATGTCCAAATTAGATTCCTTATACCCCACCCTCCATCCTCCTTGGGACAAGCCAGTTTATCCCATGCAACTAGAGTTGGAATCTGATGGGCATTTTCCTGTTTTGGAGTATTTTTCCCGTCAAATACCAGAATTTTTTTTGTTAGAACGTTTTGTAAGACATTTAAATATTTTTATAACCCATCATTTTGACGTTTAATATTTTTTTGAAAATTTCATTATACCTATTTTCTATACTAAGACTGCCTAGGAGGTAACCGTATGAGGCCCCCGCTCAAGGCTGTAATTTGCGAATGATCCTGGAGGCTGGGCCCTGCCACATGAAGGATGGGTTGATGCAAAGAGGCAATGTGCATGATAATTTTAAACACCATCATTATCATTATTACCATTTAACATAAACATATCATCTAAAATAAACATACCATCATTATCATTGTCACCATCTAACAAACATAAAAATAAACACCATCATACCATCATTAACATAAAACTAATAAAAATAAGCATGAACGTACCATCATAAACATTATGTTACATATTCATCTAAGATATACATCTTACAGATTTAAAGATCATCTAACACACATATGATCTAACAATAACATGTAATAAAACACAAGTTCCATTTTCTAACATAACCATCAGAAACATCTAATGAACATCATCAAACCTGAACTAACATACACAACATGGTCCCATCAGCATATAAATAAACATCAACATTTGAAAAATGGAAAACAAAAACATCTAATGAACATCAGCGAACCTGACCTAACATACACATCATGACCATCAACATATAAATAAACATCAACATCTGCAAAATGAAAAATGATGTACATACATACATACATACATACATACATACATACATACATACATACATATATATATATATATATATATATATATATATCTGTGTGTGTGTGTGTGTATAACATCAAACTAATGATAAATGTTAAATATACATGTCTAGTCCACCCTTGGAACCATATCATCATCACTATATGTCGACCCACCAGATGTATCAACACCTTTAGCATCAGATCCAGAGGCATGATGATTACCTATGCTAGCAAATAAACTAGCATGCAGATCAGTAGGAAAGACATCTCTAGGAATATGGATCATCTCACCCGATCTGAGAATCCTCTCCAAAGATGAGGGGACTAGTGCATGAGGATAATGGGTAGCTAATGGATCAATATAGGCTGCTCAATCGGATAGGTATAACGGATCATAACATGGATTGATTAAAGGAAGGGGAGGTGGAGGAGGAGGTGGTGGAGGATATGATTGATATGATAAAGGAGGATTAGTAGGATGTGTATGAAATGTCGGAGGTGGAGGCCGAGGAGGAGGTGCACGAGATGTGGAGGCTATGTCAGTATTAGAAGGAGGAGGTGGAGTAGTAGATGCTGAATCTGATGGAGGAGGGGGTGGAGGTGGAGGAGGTGGATGAGGAGGATGATAGACATCCCTCCTACCATCAAACGGAATGTGTGTGTCGACAACATGATGCATCAACAACCTCATATCATGAGGAATAATCCTCCATATCTATGCAAGATGAGGTTGTTGAAGAATGTCGTGCACCCACATACGCTGAACACACACATCTTTCAACAATATGGCCAACATGTCTGCCACATCTTGTTGATACCTATCCTGGGGCCTACATGGACGGTGGCCAGGATGTCTACAAGCCAATTGTGTTTCTGCCTTATCATGCTCCTCCATATCCTCATCCTCATGAGTGAGAGGAGGTGTCCCGACCTCAGCATCGAATGTGCCAATTTCTGCAAAATATATAGTACACAATAATAATTAGACAATTTCATTAAAAAAAAAATATTTATAAGATATTTCGGTTGCATTAAGTATAAAGAGAATAAAATGAAACTAGAGTAATTTAAACATAATGATAATATTACCTCTCTCATCAGGTGGCTCATCTAGTGTGAATAATTTCTTGGGGCACCCTCTCTAGTCCAAGCCTGCATATGGATATGCCACCATGACTAGTGCATGGTCCCCCTCACTTCCCAACATATCCAACACATCTGAATTCCATATGCACATGTGGGCGCAGATGATTCCCAAGAGTGGACAACCAAGGTGATCCTAGTTGGCAACTCAGGTTTCTCCCTCTTGGGAATCATCTTCCCCCACATGTGCATATGGGCCTCGATCGTCGTCCTAGGAGGTATGCGCTCAAATGATGGATTGGTGGTCAGAAACCTCTCAAACAATAAACAAAAAGGTTCTAAACCGAAAGGTAAGTTGGACCTCCCATCAATGACTGCATGACATCTATCCAAAGCATAACAAAACTCCCGCAAAAAATGGCATACCACCTAATGCATCTATGTATCTGTATTAAAGAGTCAACACAATACAGTAGAGGGAAACTAATGTGTTTCCCATCACTAGTGGAGTGCTCTAGCATTGTAAGCAAAAGAGAGTGGAACCTAACTTCCTCTCAATCGAAAGAAGAGATCCTAAGCTTAACACCGCTCACTTGAAAATCATAGGGTTGGACGATCGCATCATTGATATATCTGAGAGAGTAAGCTAGTTGAATCTCTGTTGCAACACTAGCTAGGACATCAGGGAACTGGGGTAAATCCTCCCCTCTCCTAGATAGCCCAGTGATGAAATAAATATTCTCCTTAGTGGGCTGGAACCACTGACCAACACCAACATGAAATGCCTGCTTATGATGATACCAATGTCAGATGAACTGGCATAATAATTAAGAGTTACCATTAAGGGATGTAGCCTCATGATATAACTTTAGGAGGTAAACAGACCTCAAGAGCTCTCGAGTCTGAGTAGTAATGGGGCGAGGGTACAAATCCCTCTCCCTCTCCCTATCCTCCCATTGTTTAACCATGTTGTATTGTTCCAACCGTGCATGCTCATGTTGAGAAGCTTGTCGCTACTCACGTCTCTATTTCACATAATTCATACAATTAAAATCCTACTTAATAACATCAATAATAAATTTTTCTGTAAAAAAATATTTTTTTACTATCGATGCACCTAAATAAGATATGTGCACTACTTACAATGCTTAAGTTAACCAACTACACCGCTACTGGTGCGTTGAAATAAGAAGCCATCACTGGTGCTCTATTTTAATATATTTAAAATTTATGTAAATGGTGCGCCAAAGATCCGAAGCACTGGAATATTTTATAAAATCTGGTGCACGGTGCACCTAAATCACGTTAGCTATCAGTGCTTCTAATTATGTAAATGCATTGTTGTTTATTACATTTAACAATTTTATAAAAATCTATAAATAGTGTGCCATGTAACATCAGAGCACTGACACCAGTATACTGACCTGACATTGGCACACCATCATTAGATTGTTATAAAATAGTTAAATATAACAAAATTTGGTGCATTTAGATATTTACATGACGATGCTTTTCTTACAAACATGTTGTAACATCCCCTCACCCAATCCGACCATCGAGAGGGGACGTTGGCCAAATCTGGGCTCTCAAATTTTGCCCCAAGTCCATAATACGATTTTCAACAAATGCAATGTGTGCAAAAAGGTAAATAAACATGCACATCAAAATTAAAATATATCCACACACATATTGCATGGAAATACACAAGCATGGCATTACAGGCATGAAATAAAAACACTTCATAATCACATGCATAAGAATACTTATCTTTATCCAATGCATATCCAAGCAAATGGCTGTGTAAGAGCACTTTTCCACCCAACCATAGACACTTCATCTAGCATATACTCTTTATACTGGGAGGCCACCCCCAAGCTGCGCTATGAGTCCACTAGGGTGAAGGAAATACCTACAAGATTCTATCTCTCAGCCCACAACCCATTCTACTCTCCGTGCTTAGACAAATGCTCATACAGAGCTCTACAGGGGTCTCACTCATCCCTCATGGCCTTGGCTTCCACAATACCTGCCCCACACAACACCCTTCTAGCTCATGCATCGCTTTCACCGATTCACGGTTCTCTTGGGCGATCCATCTTTCTAGGTGCTTCCAATGTGTGCATAGAATAATTTCAACCTGATATTGGCTTCTATAGAACCACCTGTAGCCTCAGTTTGTGTCTTCTCAAGCACCTATGAGCAACATAACTCCATGGGTACGGGTTCCTAGCTTTCCCAACCTCTCTGCTCACCTACAACCAACAATTTTCACTTCCAAATCTGCAGCATGGTCTCCAAAATCGAATTTCTAGGTTAAAAAAAACATGGTAAGCTCATGGAAAGCAAGGGAGAGCTCTCCATCTCAGAATCTGTGTGAAAGAATAAAGAGAGAAAATGAGGGTTGACTCCAAAGGATATGATAAAATGGTGAAAATACAACTGACATAACTTCTGTCAGTAGAAGAAAGGACTCATGGCAGCTGCAGACTCACTTCTATCATGAAAAAGCTGTCACAAAAGTGCATTCAGTCCCATGCGTCAATAACTACGTGAGGTGACTTTTCCCACCAACCACACACATGCATTAATGATTGGAAAAATGGTAAAAAAAGGAGATATTTGGATTATTCAAGGCACATGACAGAATTTAGGTGTGAGTTCTAAGGTTGAAACTTGGAAGCAAGGATTTAGTCACCCATGGGCCCCCTTTCCTCATCCCCTTTGGTGGAATCATAGCCCCTTTGGTGCTCTTTACACAACCATTGTTGGACCATTTTAATATTTTTACACATAATATTCTAAATCAGTATAAAAGCCAACCAAATAGTCCAAATAAAATATATACATCATACATGCCTATAAATTCACTAGTCGGGCCTTGGACTTGAGCTTCGAACTAGGAATTTACACTAGCATATTTACATCATTTACATAATTTTGGATAAATACATTCCAAGTAAAAAATAGGGGTATTACACATGTGCACCGTATGCGGCACACTTGAATGATTGAAATGAAACACAATTTATTATATTTTAAAATTTTATATTAATCTATTGACGGTGTTCTTATGGCATGCCATAGCTCCAGTACCAGTGCAATGACGTGACCTAGGAGCACCATACAATTATGTATACTATTTAGTTGTTGGTGCATTTAGTTCGAGTAAGCGCAACGTTAACGGTGGATTGACTTAAACAAAACACATTGTTGTTTAACAGTTGTCAATGTGGAATTAGAATATATTCACGGTGAGCCTATGGCATGTCAGAGCACCGACACTAGTGCAGTGATATGCCCTAGGCGTATCGCAAAATTTAATTGTTGTTCATTTTTAAGGAATTGTTAATCAACGCGTTTGATATATTTAAGTGCACCGGATAACCAGTGCTCCCAAATATTGAACACACCAATTACCATTTTTATGTTTTATATAATTTTTTATAGTGTGGCAATGCATTCAAGCCATTCGGATCACATTGTGTGTGGTGCTTCCTGTAAAAATTTATAGGGTGCAATGCTATCCGGTGCGAGCCGAACTGCTTGAATGCACCTCGCATAATTTTTATTTTTTTTCAAAAATAATACAAATTTAAGCTAAATTCTAAAAAGTAATCCATTAAAAATTTAAATTATGAAGTAAGAATTACCTATTGAACGGCCCGTTGGGGAGGCATCCTGACAATGTATAGAAAATTTGAATTTTGGCCACCGTTTTTCAAAATTCCAAAACAGCCAGTAGGGGTGAAGAATTTGGACCATGGATTCCATGGCGTCCAAGTGGGTGAAGTAAAGCACTAGTGCAGTTGGGCTAAAAAAGCACTGAGCAGGGTAAAAATGATTTTTACCCCATGGTTTGTTTTTTTATTAAACCATGTTCCATTGTGGCCGACAATAGAATGCACCAGTGTGTACAATAATCCCGATGCACCGAAGAGTAGGGTTTTTTAATAAAACATTAACGGGTTTTGCAATGATTTTTTTTTATAATAACAAGTGGTGCATTTTTTTATTTAACATGCACTGATGCATTTATGATTATCTAGTTGATTCCTGGGTTTCAAATTTGTTCTAGATCTGCCAATAAAAATATATTGATAGAGCGATGCACTATTTTCTATGTAACGCATAGGGGTGTTTATTGTAAAACACACCCGCTTATCTAGTATCTATTAATGTACTGTTCTAGGGGTATTAAAATAATACGAGATTTTAAATTAAAAAAGAATTGATTGATATATTTTTTCTGGCACGGTGCGATAGAATTTGTCACTGCCCCAGTGCATTATGTTTGAAAACCCACCGGTGCGTTTTGTCAATAAACGCACCGAATAAAAGCCTCCGCCCACTCGCCTCCACTATAAACATATTTTTGGGATATTTTTTAACGGATTCCTCTATAACCTTCGCTAGAGGGCATTTTCATTGTAGTGGGTGAGGCTATGGAATAATGTTGTACACCCATACAGGCTGAACCCCCTCATCTACCAATAATGTGGCAAACTGGTCTGCCACATCTCGGTGATACCTATCCTGGGGCCTGCATGGACAGTGTGCATGATGTCTACCTGCCAACTATGGCTCGGCCTAATCGGGCTCCTCCATATCCTGATCCTCCTGAGCGGGAGGAGGCGGCACGACCTCACCATCGAATGTACCAATGTATGCAAAAAATATAGTACACATGAATAATAATTAGACAATTTCATTAAACAATTTAATATTTATAACATATTTCATTTGCATTAAGTATATAAGAATAAAATGATACTAGAATAATTTAAACATAATGGTAATATTAAATCTCTCATTCGGTGGCTCCTATAGTGTGAATAAGATCTCGAGGCACCCTCTCCAATCCAAGCCCAGATATGGATATGGCACCATGTCTAGTGCGTGCTCCTCCTCACTACCTAGCATCTTGACTACATCTGACATGATCCTAGACAGGAAGTTAGGTTTCCCCCTCTTGGGAATCATTTTCCCCCACATGTGCATACGCACCTCTGTCATCGGCCTGTAAGGGAGACGCTGAAAGGAGGGCCTGGTGGCCGGAAACCTCTCAAAATATAGACAAAAAATATCTTAACAAAAAGGGAAGTTGGACCTCCAATCAATCACTACATGACATCTATCCAAAGCATAACAAAATTGTCGCAAAAAATGGCAGACCACCTAATGCATCTAGGTCTTTGAACTAAAGAATCAACATAATACAATACATGGAAACTAATGCACTTCCCATCACTAGTGGAGTGCGCTAGCATCGTAAGCAAAAGAGGGAGAGGCACATAACATCCTCTCGACCAAAAGCATAGATCCTAAGCTGCCCATTCCTCACCTAAAAATCAGAGGGATGGACAACCTCGTCATTGATATATCTCAGAGAGTAAGCTAGTTGAATCTCTACTGCAAAACCAGCTGGAACATCAAGGACTGGGAAAACTCCTCCCCTCCCCTGGATATCCCAGTGATGAAACGATGTCCTCCTCAATGGGATGGAATCACTGACCGGGACCAACACAAAATTCCTGCCTCTGATGATCCCAGTGTCAGATGAACTGACACAACAATGAAAATTTTCCCTTAATGGATGTAGCCTCCCGATAGAACTTTAGGAGGCCGACATCTCTAAAGAGATCTCTACTCTGACCAGTAATGGGTTGAGGATACAAATCCCTCTCCCTCTCCCTAGCCTCCCACTCTCTAACCATGTTGAATTGATCATGTTGTGCACGTTCCTGCTGAGTAGCTTTTCACTGCTCACGTCTCTATTTCACATATAACATGCATCGGTGTCATTAGTAGATACATAAAAACATGTAATATTTCATTCAATTAAAATCATATTTAATAACATCAATAATACATTTTTCTATCAAAACAACATTTTTTCTAAGCAGTGCGGCTCAATAAAATAGGTGCAAAGCAATGTTAAATTATGATTTTTTAGGGTTCAAATTTGATGCGCCTAATGCACGTCAGAGCACTGAAAATCGGTGCACTAACATGCACTAATATCATCGTATAATTTTTTTTTTGTTTACAAGTTTTTGTTAACCGGTGCATTCAATACACATAAGTGCACCGTACAGAAAGTGCTCTTCAATGTCAAATGCACTGATATGCAGTTCAATGTTTTCAAATATATTGTCATGATGCTGTGGTGCATTAGATCCATTCGGCTCCCACCGCTCACTGTGCGTCCTGTAAAATTTTACTGGGTGCACCATCTGGTGGTGCGAGCTGAAAGGCTCGAATGCACTGCGCATATTTTTTTGATTTTGTTTTCAAATAGGACAATTTGAAGGTAAATTTTCAAAAATAATCCGCTAAAAATTTAAATTATGAAGTAAGAATCAATTTATCTATTGAACGACCCATTGTGGAATCATATTGGCAATGTATGGAAAATTTGAAGTTTTTCCCACTATTTGGCAAAATTCAAACTGGAGTTGGCGGCCAATTGGAGTGAGGAATTTGTCAACGTGCACCATGGATGTGAGGGCGTCAAGGTGAATGAGGTGAAACACAGGTGCAGGTGGGCTTAATTGCACTGAAAAGGGTAAAAATGAGTTTTTCACGCCTGGTGATTTTTTTTGTTAAACCCTATTTTGGTGCGCCCGACAGTCAGGTGCACTAGTGCGAGGAGCTTTTAAAATAAAATAATAATAAAATATTTTTTTTTTTAATAAAATAATAATCGGTGTATTTATGTGTTGTGCATGGACTAGGGCTTTTTGTATCATCTAATGCACTGGTATGAGGTTTTCAAAATTGCGTAGGAATAAAATTATAGATTTTTATTTTTAATAAAAAATTAATCGGTGCATTAATGTCTATGACACGCACCAGGCGATTTATATACTAAAGCACGATTATGAGGCTTTTAGTAAAATTTTGTGAGATATTTTGAATAAAATAGTTGTATTATTTTTAATAAAATGTATATCAGTGCATTCGTTATGATTAGACGCACCGTGCCATTTAATGTTAGAGAACACATCGCGATGAGGTCTTTACTTATACAAGTTAATGTGTTTTTTTATAAAATATTTTTTTTAAAATTTTTTTAATAAAAGATTATACGGTGCGTTTGTTTTTATGGCACACACCGTTCCATTTAGTACTGGGTAACACATCGCGTATCGTATTCTAAACAAAACGCAACAGGCCGTTTATGTTTACGTAACACACCAGTTTAGATTTTTTATTTTTTTTCCATTTGATGAATTTTTTGGACGTGGTGCAATATGGTATATGGTGGCCCGATACTCCTATATATGTAATGCACCAGTGCGTTTGAATTAAATCAAGTGCACCGGAGAAAAAACCTCCGTCGCTCACCTCCGCTAGTGACCTCCACTATAAACTGATATTTGGACTCTTTTGAGTGGAGCATCCACTATAACCTCCACTAATGGCCCTTTTCCTTGTAGTGTTACAATCACATTAGATCACAGTATCACAATATTTATTATAATACTAACTTCTCTAATATTCCAACTTCCAAAATTATGGTGTACTAACATCTCTAATCTTATAACTTGTCAAAACTATGGTGACCTCGGTACCTTTCTTTCTGAGCTTTTTGAGCATAGAAATAATTTGTTACAATAAACAAATTAATTCCTTGAGGTCCAATAAACCAAAGTTGATCTCAGTAGATCATATATATTATTATTGTAATTTTATTATATAATAATTAAAAAATTCAATATTTATTCTAAATATTTAAAAATTGAAATTTAATATAAAAAAATATAATATTAAAAAAAATCACCTTCCCTCAACATATTATAAGATCTCATATTAAGTAACTTAAAATTTATATATTATTTTTTATTTTAAATAAATTAAAAATAATTGTAAATATTTATTATAAATAAATAAAATAAATCATAAAATAAAATAGTTATATATAAATTCATAATTATATTAGCATATAATAAAAATTATTTAGAAATAGAATATTAAATTTTTTATAAATTTAAAAATTTACATAATTATATGGTAAAAATAAGATATATATATATATATATAAAAGAAAACATAAAAAAAACAAACATTTTTTAAAATAACAATTTTTTTTATATCATGACTTTAATTCCCTATAAAGTTGCAAACAAAAACCTTAAAATGACTTTAAAAGTTTTGTTTCCAATATCACCCCAATTGCTATTTGTTTGAAATTGTTGAAAACTTGTACCATTTTTTTTAAAATCCTTAAAATCCATCCAGAATAGAAAGTGGTTGCTAACACCCTCTTTCTTTCACATTAACATGTCAAAACCCAAAAATTTCCAAAAAATTTTAAAATTTTCAAGATAGCAATAAATGTTATTAATGCAGTCAATTAACTGTCTGTTTAACTTACGTGATTGTAAGTGTGTCTGAATGGTCTTTGTTATGCTTCCAGATTATTATGAGTTTCTTAATTGTTGCTGATTGTTTTTCTGTTTTTCAACCGCAAGGGGGAATTGCCATGATGGACTGGCTTACTTAGCTTTCGAGCTAATGCAACAGATTTTTCTTCTCTTACAGATACACAGGTAATGTCGGTCGCCGCAATAATTTTTAAAGCATCATAAGTCAATTTAGCTGTGCCAACTCATTCAGTGAAAAAGTCTAATCATGCTAACCAGGTTTATCAAGCCTTTAAGGTAGAATACTTTTGCATCATGCCCAGTTCAAAATTCAGATCATGCTTTGTTTTACAAGTTAATTGTACAGCTGGGGAGTTAAAGATAATTGCTATGTTTTGTCGATACCTGTCTTTTATTGTTTAAAATTTAAAGAGTTGCTTATTTGAAATCTGCTCTTTGTTTCCATTATCATATTTGATTGAACACATTGTGTAATAGGGATAACACAGGTCTATTATTTCTTACGCCAATAATTATGAGTTGCATAATTTAAAGTTCCATCATGAAGAAATAACAAGTTTTTACTCATCCTTGCAATGCTATCTCATTATAGAGACGTCATTGATTTATGCTCTACATCTCTACAGTAACTTAGAGAATGATAGAGATATTGTATCTCTTATTCCTTCACATTAGTCTAGGCTTATGAATTTTGGTGACAAGTTGCAAATAGTATTGATTTACTTGATAACTACCCCTTTGGTACTTTTTATAATAATTTAACATATGATCTTTGTTTGAAACAGACTCCAAGTCTCAAACTTGAATGCTATTGACCAAGAAAGTTTGTTGAATGATAAACAAGGTATTAAAGACATCATTCTAGGGTTTTTAATTATTAGAAGAATGATATAAGGATTAGCCATTATGAAAAATCATACACAACTCCTTCTATATATAATAGGAGTTCTTATTTAGCATCAATGATAAGAATATCATCTATTGTAATGTTTGTAATGATTGTTGATCCGAGTATTATGGTTTTCCAAAACAATAATTGAAAGCATGGATTAATATGGCATTTTGACAAGTTTGAACTATGGATAAATATCATAAATGGGATATCCTTATGATGATTTAATTGATTAACAATTATTGGGAGTCCTCGTGGGACTATAGAGTCTCGACCCACCGTATGGAAATATTAATCTGCTACGTGGTTCATCGAGGGCCAAGTGCCTAGTGATATAAAACACTGGACCGAACCCTACCTCGTCATTTCCTTCGCCTTCGGGCTCGGGTCCTTCCCTACAGGCTCTCCAGGTCTGAGCTATGTGGTGGCGCTGTTGTTACAGTTCTCAGACTATTACCATTCCTTTGCTGAATGTTATCGTTTGCAAGTCTTTATCATTAATCTGTTGACAGCTATGGGAGTGTATAGTGCCTAGGGTTTATCCTTGGAGTTCATTTACTGTTCTGGTCGTCAATATTACAGTGTGCTAACAGCTTGCATGCTGCCTCATCCTTTGTATTGTCCATAGCTTCGTCTGAGAGTCATTTGTGTTCGTTGTTTAGCAATTGTAACTGGTCAATAATTTAGGGTTTGTATTTTTGTTTACCGTAGAACCCCTGTCACGGCGTGGCCTTAAATCTTAGCTTGGTTCGGTTTGAAGCTTCCACTGTTGCACATGCTGCTTGTTATCAGTCAGCTTGTTCATGTTGGTGAAACGAGAGGGGTTCACCCTACTGCTGCTCACGGCTATCAGCCTACCTACTGAGCATGACGCCAGTCAAACCTTGGGTAAGCTAAAGGTTTCATCCTTGTTTTCAGAATACGACGAGTTGTTTAAGACTAGACATTTATATATATAAATGATTATTGATAATGTTTTTGTTTTGTTGCAGGCCCGGACTCCATTCGCAATGTGGGTGACTCATGCTTCGGCTGTTGGTTGCATAACCGGGTAAGCCTGGTCTTTTACCACGGCGTTCCTCCTTGTTGGTTGTCTGTATGGTTTGGTCATGAAGGGCCACCCTTATGGCTAGCTCTGTGCTGTTTGGTCTTGAGGCTGACTTCAGTCATTTGTAATTTAATCTTCTTACTAGAGGTGTTTAGGGTTTAATAATGTGTAACGAAAGGCTATGAGCCTACTCAGGATGATAGGGTTACGACTTCAAGGTTTAATACTGTACCTATACTTTGCTTGGGGTTTATTACCCAGGTTTTCGGAAATTACCTTAATATAACTTGTGTTTTGTATGAAGGCTTGTTCTATGTCTGCGTTGTTTCTTTGAATTCGATGCTCTATATTATAATAAATAAATCTTTGTTTTAGTGGATTTGAGAACTCAACTGTAGGTTGGATACTATAATAGCAAGGGTTTTACTCCTGTGTTTTTCCTGTATAAATTTTAACTTATAAAAAGTGACTTGTTACAGCCATTCTGTATGATGGAGTCGATGTATGGTGTGTGTTTCAGGTTCGAAGTTTTATGTAGAATGCTTCTATAAATAAAAAGACTACAGCCGTAGGTGAAAATTATTGTATGAGTTTAAATGTTAGGATGCTACGTCTAAATGCCTCCTGTAGGTTTTGAGCTGATGTGTGTGGCATATAGTTTAATTTTAGGATATAAATCCATTCTAAATTTACAGTGTTGATTTGTTAGATGATTTATGTATTATTAGGGTAGGACTCTGTCGGTACTGTGCATTCATATGAAAGATATAACTAAAGAATTAGAGCTCGATAGTGAGCTAGATATACGGTTCTGTTATAATGATTATGACCATAAGGAAAATAATGGAAGTTTAAGGGAATAAAAATACTACCTGTTTAAGCTCGCCCTCGAGTTAGTTATTGTTCTGTCATTGAATTATTCTGTTTAAAAGTTAATAACTAGGTCAAAGTTCTGCCGAATGGTTTCTTGTTGTAGAAAACTGGAGAGATAGGTTTTGGTTCGAGCTCCACGGCCAAACTTATTGTTTAGTAAACTGTTCGGTTTGTTTTAGCTAAGGCTCAGTTGAAAAATAATTAAACAGGTGAAGGACATTGCTATACTGTTGTTTTAGTTCAAAGTTGAGTCAAATAAGGTTCTGCTAGTCCTTTTGTATATTCAGTCAATGACTAAATAAACTTTCTATTGTAATTTGGCTCGTCCATTTATGTGACAGATAATGACCTGTACAATTGTTAGCTAGGGTTTGTATCTGCAGTGTTGTCTATGATAATATATTTACTGTAGTTTATATAATTATATTTATTTTTGTTCCTATCACGGTTTTAAACCAGTTGTAAAACCAGAGAATGATTATTTGGGCTAAAACCCTACCT
This sequence comes from Larix kaempferi, assembly GCA_027924585.1. NCBI lineage: Eukaryota > Viridiplantae > Streptophyta > Pinopsida > Pinales > Pinaceae > Larix > Larix kaempferi. Next base: position 6,068,349 of record BSBM01001068.1, on the reverse strand, counting down.
ATCTATTTAACAGAAATAATTAAACTATATCTAGAATTTACATAAATAAACCATTACTTACAATTTTACTATTGTACGACATGTAGGATAAAACGTTATCAGTACTGAAATAATGCTATAAGGAATACTGAAAACAAAGTAATTATTAAAAATATTACATGCTGATATTCTGGGATATTATCTTTTACTAAGCTGATATTATTCAGACGATTAAATGATAATCATAACAAACATTCTTTTAAACTTAATAAACACAAAACAATAAATAACAGAACCTGTCTAACTGTAGACAACAACAACAATAGGAGGCTGTTCCTCCCTACCAACTCCTGGAGAGTGCCCAGACAACACTTCTCAGGACCCCCGAGCTTGCTCTGGTCTCCCTGGCTAGAACTAGGTGCAGCAGAATAATTCACTCAGCCCAAACAGCTAAACTGGAACCAAGTTACTGCAGCATTTCCCTCCAAACAACTTCCTTACTGTTTTTCCCTCTTCCTCAATGGGACTCCTGAATAACATTCACCTGAATGTATTCTCCCTCCAGAAAAATGCTCAACCCCCAGCTCAGTTCATTGAGTACTATTTAAAAGATTGCCTAGGCCTTTGTTGGGTTAACTGTCATTAATGAGCCACCTGCTCAGATTCCACTTTCTTGGGGAATCATGACCCCAAAATATAGGAAAGTTGCCACCTACAACTTAGGAAGTGTTTGAGGATGCTGCCACTTGTCTTTTGCCTTTCCACCTAGTTCCATCCACCAGTTAAACCAGTAACCTCTTTTAACAGCTCTCCCATGCTGTTGTCTCCATAATTTATTTATTAATAATAAAATATTCAGAATTACATTCCATTTCTGGTGACTCTGCTGAGTCATCAATTCCTACTTAGCATTAAATTTAACATAATGTCTCAGGAATATAATAAAATAATTTCAGTATTTTTGCAAAATTGGGGTATGTGACATTAACATTTTTTAACTTGTTCAAAAACCTTTTTAAGTGCATAATTATTTTTATAAAACACACACATAGATGTGTGTACAAATGTATTTTCAAAAAATAAAATAATATTTAAAAAAAAAATGACAATACAAGTAAAAAAACTAAAAAAATGAAAAGGGGAAGGGGGAGATTCCAAGAATCCCCCCTCAACTTACTCCAATATGGGGGATTCGTAGAATCACGTGAGAATCACCCCCTCTTTCCTCCCCTCTTTCCCGAACCAAATCACCTCCCGTCTTCTCCACCCCCACTCTAGCACCCTACCCTCTTCCCTCCCCTGTCTAAACCTAGCCTCTCTCTGCTCCCCCATCGACATGCTCTCTGACCCCACTAAAGGAATCATTGTGGGTAGTTCCCTATAGAGACAATTGTAGGGGGTTGTGGGAGGTTAGGCCCTCACCTCTTCCCGCGTCCCCCTACAGGGGTAGCTTTAGGTGAAGGGTTTGTAGTGACAAGTTAAACCCAATCCTACAGGTCACCCCCTTCAGTGGCACCTATATGCGACTACAAGACGGCACGGGTGGGGGGAGGGGAGGGGCGTGTCATGAGGGAGGGAATATTTGGGAGAAGGGGGAATTCTAGAAATCCTCCACCTTTCTCCATCATAATGGAGTATGGGGGCACACTCCCATTTAAAAATTTTCAAAATTTGTTCCATTTCTATCATTTTATTTTGTTTTTTATGGCTAACGGTTAACAACAGGTGTTTCCTCCTAGGAGGCCCTAGGTTCAAATCTAGAAGTGGGTAAGGTGTGTACACCTTTGTAGACTTTACCAGTTACATCGCAACACAAAGGGGGGTTTCATACACCAAATTGGTGTCTGGCTTGGATGTGACCTTAAAAATAGAGTGTTATTCTTATTCTTATTTTTATTCTTCTTCTTATTATTTTTAATAAAACAAATTTTGTTAAATTATTTTTATTTTATTTTTTTAATAATTTTTTTTATTTTTATTTTGTTTTTGCTTTTAATAATTTTTTAAAGATTTTTGTTGTTGTTGTTTTTTTTTCAGTAATTACTGATTTCGAGGCCTCTTACTTCTGGTCAAGTTGGCAACTATGTTTATTATCTTACGCACATGCATAGTTGTAGCATCTCTTGTCAACCTGAAGTAGATGTTTACTTAGATATGAGTTGACTCAAGGCATGTCAGACATTGTTATGACCCAAAGGGGCCTACATGGAGGTAAATGTATATGATATGACCACAAGGGGGTCCATATATGGGTTTAAATGTATATGTAATTAAGTAAATGTATATGCAATAGGGTCAACATAATGAAGGGCCCACATGTGCAATGAGTGAGCAGGTATATATAGAGATGATGTAGTCATTATTGGGAGCGAGGATGTGAATTGGATGTATGACTCTTTTTGGGTATTTAGATGAGTTTCTCATATTTCTTGTAGTTTCTAGCCTTTCATAATATCTTGTTGAATAATGGTTTTTTGATGCACAACTCCATTAATATTTGGATGGATTGATCATCATCAATGGCAATAAGATAGCATGAATATAAAGAAACCCTATTACTTGGTTTCATCGTGGTCCATGGTATTGGCCCGTGGTATTTGAATCTGATAATGAAATAAAAGTCATCCTAGGTGAGAGGATGATGAGTGATCAATGAGTGATTAGATCTAAGAGAGGAATTCTTTTAGAGGCTTTGGAGAGAGGAAGTCTCTCAAGATGAGATCCGTGAGTGATTAGATCTAACAGAGAGAGTCTCTTAGAGGATTTGGAGTGAGTGATTCATTCAAGCTAGGGTTTGTAATAATGCTAAAGGTTTGGGCACAATTGCAGTAGGGGTGAGTCAAGGGTTTGATCCGGTGTGTTATATCTAGAAACCTAAAAGTAGAAGTGTTGTTTTAAATCTGCAATAAGAAGAGAAATTTTTTGTTGATCCGGTGTGTTATATCTAGAAACTTAAAAGTAGAAATGTTGTTTTAAATCTGCAATAAGTTCAGAAATTTTTTGTTGGTTTTCCCTAGGGATTGGGGTTTATGGGGTAAATCCAAATTGTCAAGTGTTGATGATTTCCTATTGAATTTTTGTTGTGCATCATTTGCCAAGTAAATCAATGTATTTGTATTTCTGATTCAATTTTATCTGTTAAATTAAGACTGGATATAAAAATCAATGAATTAATATCAATCAAATTTGGTTTATGAAAAAGTTAGCATGGTATCAAGCCAATGCCGAGGCCAAGGTTGCTCCGAGGAAATCAAAGTTGACAAAGGATTTATGAGATAAATGAAAAGAGAGAGAGAGACCTTCGTACATTGTACGACTGTCCAAGATTGGATGCACATGTGAGCAGAGGAGTTGGTCCACCAGGTGTGGGAGAAGATTGGGCCCGTCAGGTAGTAGGAGTGGCAGATTGTGGGCAGAGATAGAGAGGGTCTACAGGTCATGTGAAGAGTGGCAGCTAGTCCATGTGTGGGATTGTGGCTACTGGGATGTCAAAGCATCGACGGCCAACAGGCATGTCAGATCTGGGGGAAGCAAAGCGTCGTGGGCTCAGGCATTGGATAGAAGGCGGAAGGTACAATCAGTAGGGAGCAGTATCGTCACCAGCAAGCATATCGAGGGGTTGTGGAGGCTACTACAGGAAGTAGAGAGACACAATCGGGCTCCACAGGAAGAGGACGGGAAGTTGCAGGCGCAATAGAATTCCATGGTGGACAGCGTCAGAAGCAAATCTACGGAGAATAGGGAAGCTAGGAGCAGGGTCGAGCTAGCATGATCGTCGGATGTCAGAACAGAACACAACCGGGAGTCTAGCGCTGGATGAGATGGAGTTTGCGGGAGGATGTTGCAGCAAGTTAGCAATGTAGGCGGAGTACCGGTAGACAACACATAGGGCGCTGGATGTCGGGGCTGGCCGTGAGCTAAGGTCGTGGGTGCTGGAAGCCAAAATAGCATCACAGAGGTGTGGGTCAATGATATATAGCACAGGTTCGTGGCATGGATGCTGGAGCCACTAGTCATAGGTTGCGAAAGGGTCAAGAAGTAGAGTGGATCATGGCTCAGCCAGCCACCAGACGCCACAGAGAAGGTGGTCGAAAACGGACGTGGGTAGAGTGGTGGATCTGGACACTAAGCATGAACCCGGGTGAGAGAACGGTGAACGACTGTGTAAAAACCCTAGCGTGGGCTTGGTGGTAGACTGTAGTAGCCAGAGTGAGGATTGAGCTTTCGGCACTGTGGATGATGCAGATAGATACAACAAATATGAGAGATCGGGCTATGGGTGGATCGGAAGGGTGTTTCTAGGATGATGCTAAGTAAGTCACAGTAGCTACAGAGAATCGAGCTCGTGAGAAAAGGAGCCTCCACTAGTGTGAGGAGCATTGATGACTGGGAAATATTTAGTATACATGGAACAACTACGAGCCAGCAGGGCCGTAGGACCACTAGCATGGAAGCCAACAAGGCTGCCAAGTTAGTAGCACCACCCGGCAGGCTTCAGGTAACCCCATACAGGGGCATAAGTTCCCAGAAAAGCCCCGGGCAGGCGAAAAAGTGCCCAAAAAGGCGATGGGAAGTCCAAGAATATTTAGGGCAGCTCTGGGTAGCTATAGAACAATTCGGGAATCATTCAGAAGTACCGAGAATAAATGTTTGAGCAGGGTCAGAAAGACTCCAACAGTAAGGCTACGAATATGGGAAACGGGAAGCAAGATCCGGGAAGCCATCATGATGATCTCGGATGGGTGAAGAAGGACTCCGTCCAAAGATGAAGAGAAGTCGGTAGGGCAGCAACAAACAGATTTGAACCGTAGGAGATGCAGGAGTGAGAAATACATCTTTTCTCATTGGAGAGTGGTGCATCTAGCCATATGACGGGAATGAGGTCGGTGTTTCTTAGTGTTTCAAATATAGACTCCGACTACCACGTGGGTTGTGGGACGAGTATCATGCATGCAGTGAAGGTGGTTAGATGTATGAGATTTCAACTAGAGTCAGGACGGTCCATGGAGGTGGCAGAGATGTTGCTTATTCCGGAGCTGAAAGTAAACTTGCTCTTAGTATCATCTTTGGAGGATGAGGGATATGGAGTTGTGTTCCATCATGGTGAGGTGCTCATATATCCAAAGGGAGGTACCTAGTATGCAATAGTGAGGCTTGGCATTAGGGAGGGTGCATTATACAGGTTGTTGGGACAGCCTATAGTAAAGTCCAAGGGGATCTTGGAGCATGGATCAATGTCAGTGATAAAGAGAGAGCATGAGGCTTCTCTTAGCAAGACTACTTGGTAAGAGGTGACATTGATGGAGGAGGAGAACGTATTTCTAGATCAGAGACCAGCAAAGGTAGTAGGAGGATCTTCCAGTTCAGAGGGAGCAACTACAGTAGAAGAGGATGTGATTGATCCCAGAGGAGGTTCTTCCAGAAGTACCTCCCTCACTAAGAGGGAGTGTTGATTTTTGTAGCACCGGATAGGTACTTCTACATAAGCCAAGTGTCTGGCATGCATGAGTCATCCAAGATACTCTTAGACTTCTAGGAGTTTCACCTTAAAGTGAATGTGCTTTTGTTATTAATTTATGTAAAAGGGCCCATGGTATTTGGTGGTCCATGGCATTTGCATACAGTAATGAAATAAAATTCAGCCTAGGCGATAGGATGAGACACAAACATCGTTTTCAGTGTATCTGAGATCATTGATAGTGAGTGATCAGATCTAAGAGAGGGATTCTCTTGGAGGCTTGAAGAGAGGAAGTCTCTCAAGTTGAGATCAGTGAGTGATCACATCTAAGAGAGATTCACGTAGAGGCATTGGAGTGAGTGATTCATTCAAGATAGGATTTTTCATATTGCTAAAGGTTTGGGAAGAATTGCAATAGGGGTGAGTCAAGAGTTTGATCCGGTGTGTTATATATGGAAACCCAAAACTGTAAGTGATGTTTTAAATCTGCAATAAGAAGACAAATTGTTTGCTGGTTTTCCCCATGGATTGGGATTTATAGGGTAAATCCAAAATGTCAAATGTGTTGATGATTTCCTATTGAATTTTTGCTGTGCATCATTTGTTAAATAAATCAGTGTATTGCTATTTCTAATTCATTTTTATGTGTTAAATTAAGATTGGGTATAAAAATCAGTAAATAAATGTCAATCAGATTTGGTTTATGAAAAAGTTAACAAAAATGTATATGTAATGGAGTAAATCATATATGCAATAGGGTTTTCCTAATGAAGGGCCCACATGTGCAATAAGTGAATATGTATATATAAAAGTCAGGTGGTCATTGTTGAGAAGGAGGATGTGAATTGGATGTACAAATGTATTGGGATATTTAGAGGAGATTATCCTATTCTTTAAGGAGTTATTGTATAACTCATCTCTCTTATCTATTTGGAGTTGTGATCCAAATTTACATGTTTTATACATAGTGTGTACTCTATTATCTTTTGTTATCTTAAGGATTAGGTCAATAACAAAGATTTCCTTTGATTCACAAATATCAAGTGCATAGGCATACATAAGTTTATTTAGAATCGAGGAGCTTTGTTCAAGCTATCCAAAGAAGATCCCCACCTCAAAGTTGAGGGATTCCTAGGACCTAGCATGTAGGGAAAACAAGAGAACAAATCCCTTTCCCTCAATGGCTTCCGCTTAGCAATTCATTCAGCAAGCCAATCAATCTCTTGCATCTCCCTTCCTATAAGAAAGTTAACCATATCTTAGCATGCGCTAAACATCTCCCTTCATTTTTTTTCATGTATCCTTTTACTTATAGATATGGGCTCTTCCCCTCCTTTCCATTCATTATCTTATTGGAAACAAAATAACTTGGTATTTACAACATTTCATTGTTTTTGTTTTGGTTTTGGTTTTTCGATTTCTACAACATCTCAAACAACTTAGTGATAATACAAGAGCAAGGTCCAATGGGTCATCATAACCTCAATTGTTGTGCCATTTTTTAGGTCTCAAATATGATAATAAAATCAAGAGGTGCAACCACCATTTTGAAGAGCTACAAAATTGCCATGTTTTGTTGGTACACAAATTGGAAAAATAGTGGAGGAATTGACACGAAGGAGATGCAGAGGGAAAATAGTATTGGAATAAAAAAATGAAAGAAATCAAAGTACAAATGGAAGCTGTAACGCCCCATACTTGGATTTTGTTTATTAAAACTATAATATGAATTAGCTTAGCATTTTAATTCTTGTTATATGTTGTACTCAATTAAAATGATTAAAATTGTTGTTGTATGAACGTGTGGACACTCGATGTGTGGATAGTAAATAGAATTTATCATTTACCTTATCAAAGGTGATGAATATGTTATTTCAATTGAAAATGCAAATTCAATGCGATATGTGGATGGAAATCCAGTTGTACTTTGGATAATAGAATGAGTGTAATGTATGTTGTAAAAAAAATTAAATTATTATTTAAATGTTATTTTAGTGATATAAATATTATCACTTAAAAGAGTTAGACATGTTTATATGTGAGTTTTATGTTAATGATGAACTAACCCACATGTTGATTGGACACAAGATAGTCAAATTCATATAGTATCGAGGGGTACGAGATGTCTTTGTCATCAAGAGGGTAATAATGTTATATTAGTTTTCATGTTATTAAATTGTGAACTCCAGTATTTCTATGACTTGTGGGTGAGTGTGAGTTTTGACGAGAACTGTGACTTTCCCAAAGTGGTTGTTCGATGACGAGACCCCTTAGAAAAGCGATGGCATAGTAAGGTTGATGTAGGTTGTTGAACCTAGTACTATTAGGGGGTGGATTCATTTCCCACTATCTATCCTCCAAAACTTGGAGTCGTGGGAGGGATGTGCTAAGCACTCTCCCCTATATGTGTGATGATGACTAGTGGGTGGTTGTTGGGGAAGCTTGGTCAATGTAGTTGACACTTTTGCTTGTGGGTTCTATATGTGGTAAGGATGGTATAGCGTATGCCATAGTATATTGCAGCAGAGGACAGGATGGAGAGGTCAGGAGATGGAAGTAGTGGTGATTAGGTGGTGGGAGTAGTGATGGGGATGGATGGGACCAATGATGGATTGGATGGCGTTCTTCATTATAATAAACCATTGTGATTATATGCTTTATTGATTCATTATGTTTATCTAATTCAGTCTTATTTCTTTTGTATGAATGCTTATGAATGATGAATGATGCATTGTTTAAGTTGTTCTATTGTATGTTGTTTACACGCATATAATAATGATGCATTAGGGGCATTAAAAGTGATTATTAGTACCCACGCATAAGACGTGTCCGCTGGCCACCTACACGCCAATTCATTAGTGCATTACTATGATTGGTTTGTTGATGAAGAAATTATATGGGTACATTAGTATAATAAACTGGTTGATGAGTGTTGGATTATTATCCATGTGTTAAAATTTATATGAGTGTTGAAATGTTATATATGTCTCAAATGGATTAATGAAGTGATACCTACTATATATATATATTGTTGATTAATTGAATATGTTTAAGAGTTAAATTCCATGGGTTAGTGATATGATATAGTTATATATGTTATAAGTTGTGTTGATTTATTGAATATATTGAATATATAAATATATTGCATGGTTGAATATATATATATCTTCATGGATTGATTGTGGTAGGTACCTTTCATATCATAATTAATTCATCATGTAGACCAAACATTTCAAGCCTATCAATGAATATCTTATCAAATTATAAGAGAAATACCTTCATAAGTGTCAGGGTGGTATTAATGTAGTAAATGGAATAGGTAGAGTCGTGTTGAAATTTGTGGATAGGGTTATTAGTTCATTATGTATTAACGTGCAAGATCACTAATGGACAGATTGTTTATTAATATTATAATGGACCTTGAAATTGACAGATTGTTTATCAATATATAATGAACCTTGAAATTGATAGGTTGTTTACTAATATTATAATGGCCTTTGAAATTGAAAAATTATTTATTATTATTTTAATGTACCATGAATTTGTTATGTGGAATAAGTCGAAGGGTTATTGAAAACATTAATATTTTATGGGAAGAAGGCAGTGGAATTGTTTGGGGAAAAGGGGGCATACATATAGAATGGAAGTTAGGAGAAAGGGAAAATTTTTATGGGGGGGGAAGAAGAGAAGTATTGAAAGGGGTTTGAAGAACCCTAAGAAGAGAAACATGGCGTTATTCAATGTACAGGTGCATCATTGTTTTGGGGGGTATGAGGAACGGAGGGCCAAGAGGCCATTTGAATGTCTTCCTAGTGCTAGAGAGTTGGCTAGGCCCCTAGTTGGTCGGGAGGAAAAACTGTCATTCCATTTTTGGGAGAGTGGACAAGGGAGGAGAGGAATTTAAAGGAACAATCAAAGGGAACTTCAACTTACGATTCAGGGAAAGGTATTCCCTTATTGGTTCATCAAGTTTCAAAGAGTTATTTTCCTTGCTATAGTATGTTATTAATAGCTTGGTTAATTGTTAGTTCAATATGAAAAGTTCATGTTTTATGTTGTTAACTTAGATGAACTATGGAAAAAGAAAGTTTTCAATTATCAGTATTATCATCTATATAAGTAGTTAATTGTTGCCTCGTTATAGCTGCATCATTTTTTCTTACTAGTAATAATGTGTTATAGATAACAAATTTGCAGTAAATAGCTAAAGTAGTTTTGGAATTAATATGTAGAAAAACAGACATAAGATATCTGGAAGGATAGAAGGAAACCCCAAATTCTATATATTTTAATTCTCTAGCAACTTGGGAGGTTGCTAAACATGGTATTAGAGCTGAAGAAGACAAGGTATTCTTTTGAATCACATTATAGAAAATTATTTTGAATTACATTATAGAAACTACAATGTACTTTAATAGGGAAGATAATTATTCTATGGATCTAGTATAGTAATGAACCTTGGATAGGTCAATCCAACAACCTATGCAAATGTTAAACAAAATATAAGAACAGGTCCTCCAATGTGATAAAATGAGTAAATTTTGTGGACATCATTATGTCTAATCAAAAGGAGGCCTAGTGGGTAAAGTATAGGCCAGGTTCTATTACCTGGGAGTACATAGAGACCATGCGTCATGATTTTCCCCACATCATTTTGATTGCAACTTCGGGATGAAGTTTCTTGAAGGGTGGGTGTATGTAACGCCACATATTTGGCATTCGTTGATTAAAAACTATAATATGAATTGGCTTAGCATATTAATTCTTATTATATGTTGGACTAAGTTAAAATGATTAAAATTGTTGTTATGTGAACATGTGGACACTCGATATGTGTAGATAGTAAATATAATTTATTGTTTACCTTATCAAAGGTGATGAATATGTTATTTCAATTGAACAAGAAAATTCAATGCAAGAAATCGATATGTGAATGCCAATCTAGTTTGTACTTTGGATAATAGAATGAATGCAATGTATGTTGCAAATGATAAATGATTATTTAAATGTCATTTTATTGATATAGGTTATCACTTAAAAGAGTCAAATATGTTTATATGTGAGTTTTATGTTAATTATGAACTAACCCACATGTTGATTGGCTACAAGATAGCCAGATTCATATAGTGCCAAGGAGCACGAGATGTCTTGGAAATCAAGAGGATAATGATGTTATATAATTTTTCATGTTATTTAATTGTGAATTTCAATATTTCTATGACTTGTGGGTGAGTGTGAGTTTTGATAGGAACCACGACCTGCCGAAAGTGGTTGTTCGATGATGAGACCCCTTATAACAATGATGGAAAAATACTATGGTTGGTGTAGGGTTTTGATCGTAGTACTATCAGGGGGTTGAGGCATTTCCCACCATTTATCTTACGAAACCCGAATTCATGGCAGGGTTGTGATGAAAACGGTCCCCTAGATGTGTAATGACGACTAGTAAGTGCCTACTGGGGAAGATTGGTTATTGTAGTCGACACTTCTGCTTACAGGTTCTATATGTGGTTAGGTCAGTATAGTCGACGCCACAATATATTATAGTAGAGGACCGGATGGAGAGGTCAGGATATGGAAGTAGTGGTGATTAGGTGGTTGGAGTACTGACGGGGATGGATGGGACCAACAATGGATTGGATGGTGTTCTTCATTATTATAAACCATTATGATTATATGCTTGATTCCTTCATTATGTTTATCTAATTTTTTTTTTTTGCTTTTGTATGAATGATTATGAATGATGAATGATGCATTGTTTAAGTTGTTCAGTTGCATGCTATTTGCAAGCATATAATAATGATGCATTAGGGGCATTAAAAGTGATTATTAGTACCGACACTTAAGACGTGTGCGTTAGCCATGCGCACACCAATTCGTGAGTGCATTACTATGATTGGTATGTTGATGAATAAATTAGTATGGGTACATTAGTATAATAAACCGGTTGATGATTCTTGGATTATTATACATGTGCTGAAATTTATATGATTGTTGAAATGTTATATATGTCTCAAATGGATTAATGAAGTGATACCTACTAGGTATATGTGATATATATATTTTGTTGATTAATTGAATATGTATAAGAGTTAAATATGTTCCATGGGTTAACGATATGATATAGTTATATATGTTTGATTTATTGAATATATTTAAGATATAAATATATTGCATGGTTTATATATATATATATATTCATGGATTGATTGTGGTAGGTACCTGTCATATGATAATTAATTCAGCATGTAAACCAAACATTTCAAGCCTCTTAATGAATATCTTATCAAATTATATGAGAAATATCTTCATAAGTGTCAGGGTGGTATTGATGTAGTAAATGGAATAGTTAGGGTCATGTTGAAATTTGTGGATAGGGTTATCGATTCATTAAAGTATTAACGTGCAAGAGAACTAATTGATAGATTGTTTATTAATATTATAATTGACCTTGAAATTCACAGATTGTTTATTAATATTATAATGAACCTTGAAATTGACACATTGGAAAGATCAACTTTTGGTAGAATACTCAAAAAACAAGTTTTCCTATGATTTGTTGGATGGGGTTATACAGGATGACTAGTACAAAGTCATCAATGAGGTCATCTACTATAAAGACTGGATTTATCTGGTCCCTAAATCAGTCTTGAAGAAGAAGATTATGGAAGCAACTCATGATTCACCACTAGTAGACCATCATGCATACTTGAATACATATAGACAAATAAGAGAGAGGCTCACTTGGAAAGGTCTGGAAAATGATGTCCCAAGGTACAAGGTAGATATTGTATATATGTAGTAGTGGATAGATTCACTAAATTTTCTCATTTCTTTGTTATTCCATCCACTTATATAACTGCCCAAGTGGTTGAATTTTTCTTCAGAGAAGGTTTCAAATTGCATGGTTTGCAAAAACTATTGTTAGTGATAGAGATGAAAAGTTTACAGGATCATTTTGGTAAGAACTATTTAAATTGGTAAGAACATATTTGACTCTCAGTACTAGCGACCACCCCCAAACTGATGGACAAACAGAGAGAGTCAAGCAATGGTTAGAGGGATATTTGAGGAATTATGTGATAGTACAGCATAAAGCTTGGATTAAATGGATGCATTTGGGTGAGTTCTGTTACAATACAACTTACCACATGTCCATTGGAATGTCTCCATTTAAAAATTGTATGGTTATGAAGATCCTACTTTTGTTGACCAAATTTTTGGAGATTGTAGAGCACTTAAATCTAGAGATTGGATTCAGGAAATCCAATACATCTTGAAGGCACTCAAAGATAACATAGGAACAACTCAAACTCAACAAAAATTATATGCATATAGGAGTAGAACATAGCACAATTTACAGGTTGATGATTTGGTCTACTTGATATTGCATCCATATAAGCAATCATCACTGAAGGGAAAGGGGGATGAAAAAATGAATCCAAGGTTCTATGGCCCCTATAAAATTGTGAGAAGAGTTAGGGAAGCAACATATGAGTTGGATCTTCCATAAGGAAGAAAGATACATAATTTGTTCCATGTTTCATGTCTCAAGAAAGAAGTTGGACAACAAGTGAAAGTATCAACATAGATTCCTCCATTAGGTGATGAAGGACAATTGATTTTGGTTTCGACAAGATTTTTTTAGGTAGGAGAAAGAATCTTGATAAATAGAACCATTCGAGAGTACCTTGTTCAAAGGAAAGATCTTCCAAGTTAAGATGCTACATGCGAAGGTGAACATGTAGTACAACACTTGGGTTTGCAATTGCTTGAGGACAAGCAATATTGGGTGGGGAGGACAATAATGTCCCCTCCATAATTCAACCATGGTTCATTCCACTAACCTATTTGATTCCTATAGGTTCAAGTGGAAATTAAATGGACTAGGGAATTATTTGGCCTATAGTCACTATGAAAATTAATTTATAAACCGAGAAGGGGAGATGAGGGCTAGACATTTGGAATAATAATGGCCAAATTTTCATAAATGAGGTGGAATTGGTCTAATAATACAAGGAGGGCGCATAGGAGGATGAATAGGTCCCACATACGATGAAACTCCCATACAAGGTGGAAGGAATCCAATCATGAGGGAATCTCATGAGTTATAACGTCCTAGGCTAAAAAAATTCAAAGAACGGTGTACTAGGGGAAGAGTAAATCCCAAGGAATCTCATGAAGTGGAGACAAGCTAAAAATAGCGATGGAGGGTGCATTTGTGAAGTGTAACCCCCAAGGAATCTATGAAAATCTATGACAACATCTATGACAACTTGTGACAACTTTTATGACAATCTATGACAAGCCAGGCCCTAAATTTAGCTAACAAGGGCGCGTGATGGAAGAGGGGCCCACAAGGTGGTTATAACTCCCCCCCAAATCAAGTATAGCATCTCTAATTCGAATTTCAAGGGAGGATAAGGTTCAATTTGGTCCAAGATAACATTAGAGAGGGAGTTGATGTGTCATGAATAATCATTTTCTCCGCTAATTCGAATTTTAATATTATTTTTGAGAGAGAATTCGAGAATGAAGGGGGAAGGCCCAGTGAAGATTATAAAAAGGATGCAGGAACCTGGTGAAAAATATTTTGGTCATTTGTAATTTTGAATTGGAAAGCCATAGTGATTTTCATGCTTGGGATATGTACCCCTTCCAGCTATAAAATAGTTTTGGTGGTGAAAGATTCCACCCTAGCTAGCATGAGAGGAGGAATCACCTTGGTTTCTCTACAGAGCTTCAAGTGAATGAGGTTATGTCCATGTTCAGTAGCTAGTTGAGTTCATGTTGGTGTTTTTGAGTCTCATTTGTAGCAGTGGAAGTTCGTTGGTGTTTTCCGGTTGTATTTGTGTTATGGAGATATCTGGTTGAGGAGGTTGCACCAGTGATGGTTCAGGTCTGATGGAGGTGGTTTTAATGGTTTTATTTCTTCCTTATTTGATGGAGGGAACAATGCAGGTCGAATATATACTATTTGGGGTCAAAATCTGCTTTTTGGAAGGCACACTAGTGGAGCAGATCTCTCATTTTGGAGAAACACTTCTCTCTTTCTTTGCTAGTTTTTGGACAACCCTCTCTCCCTTCTTTGAAACAGATTTCTCTGAGTTTTCGCAGCTGTTGTAATAATCCATATATGTAATCACTGTTAATTTACATTTCCTAATAAAAATCCACAGTATTTTCCAAATATTTGGTTTAGTATTCATGCACTAGCTGTTCAATGTAAAAATATCCAAAAATGGGTTGTACAATCATAAGTATTTGTCTGTAAAACTTTCATAACCATCTATTGAAGTCTGTTAGTGATCAGTTTGGGTGTGTTTGGAAGTGTTAGGGTTGATCTGAAGCTGTTTTCCGGGTCAAATTCGAGCAGGTTAGGGGGTGTTTGGAAAATCTCGAATCCAAGGGGTCTTTCTATTAAAAATTTGAATTAGTTTCTCTCTGTGGTCAAGGATGAGTTAATATCTATGATTTTTGAATTGGGGATATTACACACACACACACACACACACACACCGTCATCATCATCTAGTTATATCGTATGGATTCCATGATATTCTATATGTTCATGTTTTCAATTTTAATTCAAGATGATAGACCAATAGATCCTGAATGGAATGATATTACTTAAACTATAAATTTAAGGGAAATGACCACTAGTATTCACAGTTTTCCAACACAGTAGTACAAAATGAGAGATAAATGACCAAAAAAACGACGAAAATCCACATATAAATGACCACTTTTGAGTTGGTGACCACTGGTAGCAAATTAGCGGTCATTTATCACATGACCAAAAATGTGGTCATATTTACCTTGGTCATTTATAGCTTATCTTGTGGTCATATATTTGGTTGTATATTTGGTCATTAATTGTGACAATTAATGACCAAATATATGACCACATTTTTTGTCATGTGATAAATGACCGCTAATTTGCTACCAGCGATCGCCAACTCAAAAGTGGTCATTTATATGCATATTTTGGTCATTTCTTTGGTCACTTATCTCTCATGTTGTACTGGTGGTCGTTTATATGAAAATTTTGGTCATTTGTTTAGTCATTTATCTATTTTTAGTGGTTTCAGAATATATGTAGGGCATGGAGTAATCGAACCACCAACTTCCTGCCTATAAGGCAGGTGCTCTTCCATTGAGATAGCACCCTTAAATAGAATTCCTTATGGATTCATATGAGAATAAAATTTCCAATAGTTAACACCATCTTGCAAAATTCTGGAAAAGGGTCACATACCTAGGTAAGAAACAAAGATTACCCAATAGTCACCAAAAAGGGTCATGTTAATGATAACCTTCTTTTTCCAAAATATCTCAAAAATCAAGAATGTAGTTGTATAGTAAGTTCAATTCAAATATGTACCTTTGACTTATGATTTTTCCCGTTAAAACTGTCAAATAAGATAAATTGCTCTTGTATATCATAGGCATAATCATTGTTCGGGCAAGCAATGTATCCATCTTGTTGCGAATGTTCAACAACAGACTCTTGCAATGGATAATTTGAAGGTTGATGTTGTTGAGGATTGATGATTGATCATTTAATGACAATGTTATAAGTTATAGCTCCTAGATGATTGATGCTATATCAATATGTGTACTAAATGGTTATATGAATATCTATGTTTTCATGTTTTCTATAGCTAATTTGGCATCATACATGTTTTTTTTAATATATATGCATCAAAATATATTAAAATATATATTATATAAAAACACTCCCGAAACGCTCCCAAAACAGAAGCTTTTGAAAATTTCGCTTTTCGCTCCCGCTCCGCACTCCCAACAGCCTTGGTTCAAGTGAATGTTCGATGTAGAAATTTTCAAGAACTTTGAAATTTTTTTGAACTATTATAGAATTGAACATGTTCACTTTGACAAATAGTTTTAATATCATAGGGATATGTAATGACTCTTACCCCAGGTGTATAGACCTTTGTTTCCGGGGTAATCCACTCGTTCGTTAATTTCATGTATCTATCAAAGTCATCAAACATGTTAACCAAAAATACGTGGGATTTGTCCAGCTTATATCCATTTGTTTGATCTTTTGTTGTTTGTGCTTCCTCCATCATTCAAACAACAAACGAGAGTTATGAAAAATTTTATTAGGAGGAAAAGATTGAAAAAATGTCATTGACACATTCAAATGATCCTAATAAAGAGAGAGAAAAGGTAGAAGTTTGAAATACACCAATAGGAATCAACCTAGACTACAACAAGCTAAGCTTTGCTAGAAAAAATGAAGATGGTAAAACACTAGAAATTCTAAAAGGTATTAATAATCTCAATATAAAATTCCCATAAATCCCATGACAGCATCAGTTAATATTTCCCTAGACAGTAGTTTCGTTATAGGACAACATTTAAATACAGGAAATGTTGGCCATCTGCAAAACTAGTAGCAATTCAAGAACATTGAAAGAACAATTCCCAGACTTGCAAATGGAAAAGCTTTAGAATATGCAACAATTTTCAGAATCAAATTTGACACCATAGATGTTTTTAATATTCCAACCTGAAAAAATAAGAAACTTTTATTGTCATCCTTGAAAGACCCAAGAAGGATAAGTAAATAAAATTTATACACATATGCTATACATAGGCATATAAAAAAAAGAGGGTTCAACAGGTAATAAGGCAGTCCTGGTCTATGGTTCCATGATGGTATGTCATGATGGCATTGATTACTCAGCAAATCTGATTTTTGGCATTGAGATCTATCCAAACTAGCCAATATGTCACGTTTACTGTCAGGATAAGCAGTCAAATTAGAAGATCGAAGGTAGGATAGGTGGCAGTGAATCAATGGTTGGAATTTATCTGATGGGATGGGACAAGCAGATACAAGAGTTAGAGGGAGTAAAAGTGTAATTAGTGCACTTTGGGTGAACTTGAGATGCACACTCCTAGGCATTATGATAGACACAGAGGACATGTGGATACGAGTATCCGACATGAGACATGTCGACCTTGGAAATAGGGAAAGGGCAACATGTTTTATATGAGTGTGTGTTTTTAAAATATTACAAATACATAAAGATAATTTTTTCTTTAGAAATTAGGATATTTACAAAATATTGATACCAACTACTTCAATGATGATCAAGCCCTGGGAGACCATGGCATAATAGATACATAGTTCATTTCAAGCGGTTGGGCCCAGGTGCAAGCCCTCAACGACTTTGGTGGAATAGTTAACCCCACCACCCTCGGCTTCTTGGCCAAAGGAATCTTGTTGAAGCATTGTCTGCAAGAATAGTACCTACACAATGAACATAAGATGCATCTTGTTCTGAAAATAAATAAAATTTCTTGTGCCGACTATGGAACATAATGCCTTGAAAAGAACAATAAATCACAGCAAGTATCAGTTCTGAGGTGATTGAGGCCCTGGTTCATCATCCCTGGGAAAAAAACAACATCCCATTTATTTTATAGTTAAGATTCCATGAAACCCAAACCAACATCCATGATAACAAGACCTAATTAAAATTTAGGAAAAAAGGACATAATGATGTGAGTCAGTTATTCCTTGCATCACAAACAATGCTGCATATTGACATCCTACTTTCATTCTTCTGTAGCATCAAAAGGAAAAATGGTGAGAACAACTATTTTTATGACAGTCATATGGTTTCATTACTTTGTTATCTTTAGGTGTTTGCGTCCATAATTTAGGTAACCATCATTTGCATCATTCCTTTTCCTGACAAAAATCATGTATTGTATACTGCAAGCCTGTAAATATTTAGACCTAAACATTGTAAATATTCAGACTCTACTTGTTACAATAATTCTTTTACAGAAATTCACTCTCACAAGGAAGTGGGCATTACTAACATTTTTAGTTCATTTTCCAAACAACCATGAAAATCAAACTTCTAGTTTTCCGTTACCATCCATTACCAATAATTCCTTTTACTTGGGAGGGAAGGAAACTTGTTTTTGGTCTCGGTGATTGAAGTCTGAATGCCATCCCATGGTAAGGCCTGCCATTATAATTGGAGCTATTTTTGGGCATGCATAGATTGACTGCATGCTAATTAGTGATTGAGACCCAGATCACCCAAATATCAAGTGAAGTATTTAGTTGACACTGGGTAGCCAAACCTTCTACCAATAACTATCTTCCATGTGCTCAAAACCATAATGAAGATCCATACTGCATCTATGATGAACGCAATGCACTAAAGATGCACCTACTATGAGAGTATTTGCAAGTAACAGATCAACCAATTTGACTAGTTTTAGAGAATCACTAACTTGCATAGCTCTCACCGGATATATAGAAGTCCCTGTATTTGTATTGGGGAAATATTTCTAGCTAGTTGATTAAGAAAACATATGCATCCTTGGCTACATCCTCACCATTAATGTGCTCCTTAACACATTTGAAAAACATTCATTTTTATGGGAGTGAGATTCCGAAGGGAGCGAGAAGGAAGCAAGCTTCGGAAGTAGGAGCGAGGGCTGGGTGGGTGCTCCCACGCGACATAGCTTAAAACCATATAGTTCAGCAAGATGGCACGAATTCACTCAGTAGGATACTGTCACCATGATTTACGGATAATGTTATATGTGATGTCAAAAGCAATGCCATGAAATACTAGAGCTTTCTATAACAAAAGGTTTCTTGTAAAAGAAATAACTTGTCTTAAGGAAACCGCTTAGCCTGTAAAATTATAAATAGAGGATATGTGGAAGGTATCTGGCTCATTTGAGATCTTCCTTCAAAATGGTATGTAGAGCAACAAGGACCCGCAAGTAAATTCTTCTTTTCAAAATTCTGAGACATGTTTTTGTTATTTATACTGGCTACTCTACATATGGCATTTAAGATGAGGAACAATATATTTTGTCATTCTTTGAATCATTTTTCCTAAGATACTGTTTCCATATTTGGAGCACAGTTTAGCAACACAAATCAATATAAAATATTTCATAAAGAGTTAAAGTTTTAGCTTTATCCTTCAAGTCCAGTTGTTCTATATTCAGCTCAAAGAATGTTTAATCAAGGCATAGTAAAAAAGCTAATCACCACCTAAACTACCTTATACACCTTTCAAGAAAAAAATAATATAAATGTAAAATTACTATCTCCACTGATTTCAATGGATTCATAGCACCCACAGTTTCAATTGTACAAAGTTTCAGAGAATCCCAACCTTACAAAAAAAACAAAGGGCTTTTCTAAATATAAGGGCCTTGTTCATTTTACAGTGCCAATGATAAGAGAAGAAATAGAAATGACATTAAAGATTCATAGTCCCTTGGATTTCAATTTGAACCAACCTCATCCTCACTGAAATAATCAGGAACCATATGAATTTTAGCTTCTTCTGGAGTCCATCCAAAAGTCTGTGATGAAGAAAAGGTAGAGAACGCAATTTATAGTATGATACCAAATGTATCTAATTAAGACCAACTGGGCTCCATAAATGCATACAATTTATTGCCTGGCTTACAATTCAAAAGTAGTTTTAAGCTAGTTCATTTTGTTTGATACAACCTCTTCAATATTCAATATATATGGTGATTATTATATATTGCTTACCCCCCGATAGATGAAAACATCTGGATAGCCAAAATCTCGGTATGCCTGATATGAGTAGTAGCTGCAAAACATAGTCACACGTAACCATGTTTTTATAACATTAAGTATCCCATCAACTATTCCAGCATTGAAAATGTGATGATGCAAATTTCACTAACTACAAAAGAAATCACATTCAAATTTAGAAGAAGCACAATGCTAGCATTATATCCAACAAGTGAAAATGGAGATCACACATCATATTTAGTTATATATATTTATATACTATAAATATAATGAACCACTTTGCACATCAGATGCACATATCCATCAAAATCAAATAATCTAGCCTTTAAGTATACTGAAAATAAATATAGGTGGAAAGCATTAGTGAACTGAGTAGAAAATCATGAACATTGAAAAAAAACTATAAAATCTAGAGGAACAAATTTGTTGGATGCCAGCGGGAATCCAAAAGTATTTTTGCTATACACATCTCAAGTTGAAAAATGCTAAAACATAGAACAAATTCCATTACAAAAGGGTGGCAACCAACATTAAATACACAAGTCAAGGAGGTAAATGTAGAGTAAAATAGCTCTACCATGTCTAATGAAAGCAGTTTTATTAAGGGAAGGAACAAAGCTTGAAAGTAATCAAACCTCATGTAATTCACTTTTTCTATTTCACTTCAAAAGCTTCATTTTCAGCTTGATGAAATGCAATTTTCACATATTAAAAGTGTGATGACCTTCAGACATAGAAAAATAAATTAAAGAACTAAATAATATAGTTCCCAAGAAACAACTTACATCATTGTGTTTTCCTCATGTCTCCCTTTTCCAACTTCTTTGCATATTCAAGATCATCACACACTAAAATGTTATCGAATAACACCCCCACCTTTGGTTTCTGAACTTCAGGTTAGTATTCAACACCCCCTTCCATAGCAAGAAATTTTTTGTTTTAGGGGTAAATTTCCTCTGAACATTTGTTCTCAAATCATTCTCCCCTGATTTCACATTGCAAAATTTAGCTTTCATGGATGTTGACTCGTTTATGTTTTTTCTTGCAATATTTTTTGTGATTCCCCTACAATCCTAGATAAATTCACTTCATCCTTCAATTGCTGTAAAATCCAAAAGAAGATGAAAATGAGTGTTATAAAATCTACTTGTTTTATAAATTAGGCAACTCACTTTTCTTATAGGTAGCTTTGTTTTTTTGGTGACATTCACGGAGATAAGGTATCTACAATATTGTTCTAATTTTTGTTAATAGGTACAGATATTAAAAATCAAATACTGTCATATATGAATATGCAAAAATTTAAGCTATGCGAATTTGTGTGTGTGTGAACTTTCAAAATAAAAATGGTACAAGAACAATAATTTAAGATCGTATCCACACCCTGAAAAAGTGCTCGGATTCTTCTTGGATTTCCAAAAAGGTTGAATTTAATACGGTAAACAAAAGCATTGAAAAAGTTCAAGCCAACTGAAACAACATAAATAAATGTCAAGCTTAGTGGCTTCATTGAAATCAAAATTTTATATTCTTAAAGCGAATACATTAAATCTTTTGATGAAACATCCTAAATGACGTTAAAATAGATACACCATAAAATAGATACATTAAAGCATTAGCAAAGAAGCATTAAGAATAAATTATGGGTAAATTTCACTAAGTATCACCAGAAAAGACTGCTCATTTCAAAATCTTGGATGTGCTAAGTTAGTTTATAACTCATACCAGCATCAAAACTCATATTTGATCAAATCTGAGCATGAAGAAGGATACATTATCAGCAGTCTGGGCATGTTCAGGATCTTCTGAGCCGTAATCCAACAATGAGAATACACCAGAAATGTGTTCTGGCAAAGACTAGGGTCATGATGAAATGGCTAGTAGGTCCATGTATTGATTTCTAGTTATGCACGTAACCATGTAACTAGGTTATAACCGATATAATATAAAAGGTTAGAACAGATATAATATTGCTACTCTTTGTAATTATGTATACTCCTAAACAAGAAAAAGGTATCCTTAGCAGCTTCACATATCATGCCATCAAAAGAGATCCAAAGTGGAATCATAAGTCATAAGTTGATGTGTGAGAATTTGGATACAAAACGCTAGGCCTCCTCCACAACTAAACCTTCATCCACAGAATCAAAGTGATGAAAGCATCACATTACATGAATATAAGTAGAATAAAGATGAAATATTTCAGTACAAGCACTCACATGCCTGAAGAAATATAATAATGTCTTAGAAAAATATAATAATGTCTTATAAAAAATATAAAGTTATAATCACATGTCTGAAGAAATATAAAGTTGTACTCTCAAGTGGTACTCCTAGACAAAGAGTCTAGTACTAGTCAATACTCTCAACAACATGAACATCAAGAACATCAATTTGTGACAAGAACATGAAAATAATCGAGATTTATGACTTTTCCAAAAACTTCTTTGGCCACCGTATGAAACTCCTTTCCTTCTCCTTCAAATGGAGACATCCATCTATTTTATCTTCATACGGAAGTGGAATGTTACTTGTGACACTGATGACATTCACATTTGCATCTTCAGGACCAAGTGCCACTCCATGGATCACAGAAAGTGAATGAATTCGTACTTGGGTTTCTACATCACAGTTCATTACGCAGTATGATTTGGGAAACATGTTTTACATCACAATAAAAGGACTAGATATCAGAAGATATGAACTCAGATAGCTGAAGGGCTGTTGTGTAATAAAAGTAAATAAAGTATGACATAAAATGATGCTCTATGTTGCTGCGGATATGTAGATTAAGTCTAAGTTTTGCATATGTCTTGCAAGCTGCCAGAGTCACATAATAGCCAAAGGAGAAGCATATTTTTCAAGCTCTGATCTTGGCATCCTGATCACTTGTTGAAGTATCCAAGGATATACATATATATCAACAACACAGTACTCGGGGTATCTTGCACAAAGCGGACTGATCCAGAGGTGTTCAGGGTTGAGGAAGGATACCATCTGAAGTGATTATTACTATGATTTGTGTACATGTTTCCATGCTTGTTGATGCATCTACAACACGGGTTTTAGTAAGGAATATATGAAGCATTGACAGAAATAAATGAAGGAGGTGTTGCAGCTGATGAAGAAGTAATAAGTACACAAGCTTTGTCTTGTGTCATCTTATCAAATGACCAGTTAGTGAACATGATACAGTTGCACACAAAAGGAAACAGTCAAGGCTTAAAAAGGGGGTCAATCTTATTAAGTCACAAAAATCAAGCATATCCCAATTCAAGTAAGTATTCTATCTTGTAGACATATTGTGTTAATTGTTGTTATCTAGATCTCAGTGCTAATGAGAAGTATGTTCAAGACTTAGTTGTCGACATTTCGTGAGCAGTCCTACTAATGCATGATGAGGGATACATTTAAAGAAATTTGTGATGATATCCTTTATGACTACGTATTGACCTAATAATAAGTAAATTACTGGTGTGATAATATTGCTTGATTTGAGGACGGATGTTACTTGAATTGAAGACTTATCATGAATTTGTGAGAGGATAGTAGTAAGTAAGGGATAGCTCTAAGCTATAACTTATAGCTGCTACCAAGCAAGCGAGGGAATATTGTATTCCAGGAAAGCAATAGAGTGGAGTTATTCTCAAGTAAGCACATATTTTAAATACCCCCGTTAGTAGGAAGGAGGTCTCTTTTCTGAAAAGCTAAAAAGGCCTTTTGTACATTAATAGAGGGAAGCAAGCAACTATTTCTAGGGCCCTTTGAGCGAGGAAATCCCTCTCCAAGGTTTATCCATGATCATTCTATCATTCAACACTAGAGGGGTTGTGCCTATGGCTATCATTCAACGCTAGAGGGGTTGTGCCTATGGTTACTTGACAAACCACACTCTCAACTTTCAAGTATACCATCTTAGACAAGATTAATCACTATGAGATAACACTATGCCAACAATATGAAGCATTTTAGAATGTTGGGACTTTTGTTGTTTCTGATATATAGTGGCTAAGTGTTGCTTATTTTATAATGTATTATCTCGTTTCAGTAACTAATAGGGCCGAGGAGATGAGTGCATAAAGACCTCCACCAGATGTGTCAATCTGCTATTACAAAATTTACAAAATTTACAGATTTCTCGTTTCATCCGCTATTACAGAATTTCAGTTTATTGTTCATAAAGAGTAGTCAAATTGGAAAGCACGGAAGACAGAAGCATTGGAAACGATTGAGGAAGAAGGGAGACTGACTCATATCAGAGACATGCATAAGCTAACATTTCACAAAAAACCAAGAAACTAACTTGGGAATTTGTAAGGGAAGAATGATATTTTGACTGTAGAGCTTCATAATTCGTATCTCGCCTCTTCAAGAGCCTCCAAGTTCTCTCCAATGCTCTTTTATCCAATTCACTTTTATCCATGGCAGCAATGGCAATTAAATACCCAAATTCTAAACCCTCGACAATGGTTAAGAGGAAACACCATTTCCTCAACGGGTATCAATGCTAGCCTAATAAATGCCCAAAAATGCCTCCAGATCCAATTCACAACTACTTGCTTCGCAGAACCCACCAAACCCTCCTCACGTCCCGCCAATGGAAAATATTTGGCTCCAATGGATTTCTTGGATTAGTTAGTTGGCTCCAACAGGATGCTTGACTCGTTATCTACATAATTCGGGGATGAAATCTCCATGAGTTCAGGTTAATCCGCCATGAATGCAATCGAGCAAAGGTGGGAGCAAAGGTAGGTCGACGATTTAGGTTTGAGTTCATAAAGTGCAACGAGATAAAAGAATTATACATGAATTAAATTTAGACCTTAAATAACTATAAATAACTATCACCTTGCTAACTATACTTGCCAAAGATACATACAAGCTTGAAAATATTTAATAAGAAAAAAAATGCGTAAAGGTGAAACGGAAATTTTCTATTTTCTATTTGGTGTCCATGTGTCCTTGGTTTTCCAATCCTTTAATTCTTTTATCAACTTGTTTCTCAATCAGTGTGAGCATGTCATGAAAGGCAAGGTCAATTTTTTTTTTATCTCCTATACAAAATGTTGGATGTCTATGGGGGCTAGGGAAGGTATTTTTCTTTGTCTCCTATACAAAATGTTGGATGTCTATGGGGGATAGGGAAGGTATTTTTCTTGGTCGCTACAAAACCTAAGAGTGGGAAACAAAATACCACTATAACTATTTCTTGGGAACAAAGTTGAACCAATTCTTGATGTCATTAGCCTTCCACTTTCTTGGGAGGCACATAAAATATGACAAAGATGAATAAAGGAGAGTTCAACTAAGAATTAGAACTTAGAGTATGTTGAATTGGAGAATTGATCAGTAAGAAAGGCATATGAAAGCAAGATATTTTTCAAAGGTCGTGCTAATGTTAGATTTTTCTCTATTTTTAGAATCCAAAGAGAGTGGCTTACACATGAGGTGATTTACAATTACTTTGTGGAAGAGATGCAATTACCATTAGTTTAACATTTTCACAGTAAATTGCATTTCTAGAATTTACAAATAGAAAGCTTTGTAATTGTAGGAAGGACCATTAATAATAAGGATAGAAATATAGCCATTTCAAATCTAGATTTTTCCCATGTCATGCTTCTCCAATTTATCTATTTTGGTATTTGTGATTGTGTCATTTAACCTTGATGCTAGAGTTTTTAAAGAAACCCCAATGATCAATTGTTATGAACACTAAGTTGATTAGGGGCAAGAATCTGGATCATTCACAATGCTAAATTGAAATAAAAAGAAAATAGACTACCAACTATCGAGAAGCTTAGTTGTAAGCTAGATGTCCTTTTGAATTAGTTATATATGGTGTGAAGTTTGAAGATAAGTGTGCTTATAATTTACTCGGTACATGTTTTGTTGGAGGTTTGGAACAGTGATATCATTTTTTTTGAACTAGAGAGAAACTGTATGGGATTCTTTATTTACAGATATTAGTTAGATATTTGTATATCAGAAAGTTGCTAATTTTCCCGTGCTTGAATTTTTGACTGATTTCTTTCAATAGAATTTAGCTACTGGGAATTGTGTTTCTTTTCGTATTGAAGGTGACTAAGTCTATGGAAATATGTAATTATGAAAATATCAGATTAGAAGGATTCTGTGTATATAGATTTGTTGTATTAGATTTGTCCTTGCTATCAGGCATTCTATGAAATATTAACTGAGTTACTGAAACAATTAAATAAGCAGTTTGCCTTAACTTAGAAGGTTAAAATACTTATCTATTGCTTTAAGCCATTTGCAGCTAAATTGGACTACAAATCTATTTGAGGCAGTGATTTTTTGTATGCGAGGTTTGTCAAACATCATATTTTGTATACCTTATATCCGACTTGCACGAGTTGTTAGTTCAATGCTCTATTTGAATATTAGTTATTTATGCTTCTTGATGCCAACTTCATTAATTTAAGTTCCACCAAAGTTTGTGGACGGGAGATGAGATACATGGATGGTGCAGAGGACTGCATCATTTAAACCACATAAATTTGTACATATATAGTGAAAATTACATTCATAAGTCAGTTAGTAGATAATGATTCAATAAACTTGAAATAGGTGAAACATTGCTTTTCTCATCAGAGGTTACTGGAATTCAATTACGCTAAAGATAAATACATGAAATTGTCGAAACTTTAACAGAATGCTGAGATGGTCAAACGACGATGGTTTTGTTGAAACAAAATATGAACACAACTAGTACAACAAGCTGAACAGAGTGACACTAACTTCAAGACATGACAATTCCAAAAGGGAAAGACAACAAATATCTAAGACTCAACCCAACCACATGTACTAGAAGAAGTCATCTATCCCTTGATAAACTATATGCAAGACATGATGTATTATCTAGATATCAACTCACCACACCCAAGGCACTAATTAGTAGAGAAACCCCTAAATGAGCATCTCAATGATTCTCCTATAATCTAACACAATAGGTATCGGGATGGCCTCAAAGAAATGATCCATTAGAAGACATGTATTGAAAAATAATACAAGTTGTGTACTATTAATGTTACAATTTACTAAATTTTGACACTGCAGATGGATTCGGAGACCCCTAAATTTTGACATTGCAGATGGATACGGAGATCCATCTGCAGTGTCAAAATTTAGGGGTCTCCGAATCCATCTGCAGTGTCAAAATTTAGTAAATTGTAACATTAATAGTACACAACTTGTATTATTTTTCAATACATGTCTCCGAATCCATCTGCAGTGTCAAAATTTAGTAAATTGTACAAATTCATTATCAAAATTATAATTTTCCATTGCTGGAATGACACAACTAAAAATGACCAAATGTTATGTGGTCATTTTTAGTTAAGTTCTTCTCTCTTGACCAAATTGGTCATTTATCTTGGTCATTTTTAGTTTAGTTCTTATCCCATGACCAAATTGGTCATTTATCTTGGTCATTTTTAGTCAGTTCACTTAAAATTTCTCAATTTTAGTCATTTATCCCTTGAAAAAGATGTGGTGACCAAATTGTTTGGTCGCCTGGTCACTTATATCTCATTTTGTACTAGTGACACTAGTATGAATTTATGGTAGTGCACAATTGTGACCTGTATTCACTAGCTGGCATGACCCATAGATTTAGCGGTTATGAGTGTGCCATGCACATATATGATGGATTTGATTGTAAAATTCCATTTATGATAGCATTTGTCTATTGAAATTGCAATACCCCCAATTTTTCTTTGGAATGTATTTAATAAAAAATATGTAAATGATGTAAATATGCTGGCATGGATTCTTAGTGTGCAGCTCAAGGCCAAGGCCCAACTAGTGAATGGCTAGGCATGTATGATTTATATATATTTATTTGGACCATATGATTGGCTTATCATGCCAATTTGAAATGTATGTAAATATTATGTTGGAAATTAATAAAATGGTCCAAGATGGTTGTGTAAAGAGCACTAGAGGGGCTATGATTCCACTAGAGGGGAAGAGGAAGGGAGGCTATGGGGAAACCAAATCCTATGTTGCCATATGTTGACCTTAGAACTCATCCAAAATATGCCATGTGCCTTAAATAAGCCAATTACCTTCTCTTGACTAACAAATCCAATCATTGAATGCATATGTGAGGTTGGTGGGAAAAGTCACTTCATGTAGTTATTGAAGCATAGGGATTGTGACAGTTATGTCATCTATTAGCAGTCATATTTATTCTATGGTCAGAAGCTATGTCAGTTGTATTTTCACCCTTACCTCATACCCTTGGAGTGAACACTCTTTTTATCATTCTCTCATGCATGTTTTCTACACTACGTAGAGTTTTTCCATTGTTGTTCATGACGATTGCCAGACTGTTTTTAACCCAGAGATTTGAATTTGAAGACAGAGCTGCATTTTTGGAAATGAAAATAGATGGTTGTAGGTGAGCATGGAGGTTGGGAAATCTAGGAACCTTTACCCATTGAGATATGATACTTCTTAATGCTTGACAAGCCATGGATTAATGTTGCAGGAGGTTCTCCATTAGCATACAACAAGTTGGACTCTTACTATACACACTGGTAAGCCCTGTAAGGGCTGGATTTCCTGAGGGAACTATGGATTAGTGAATCAAAATGCCTTCCTTGTGTTGTGTGGAGAAGTTGGAAGGAGCGCCATGGTTGTGATGGCTTAGTGAGACCCCTGTAGAGTTCCGGTTGAGCTTTTGGCTAAGCACGATTAACAGAATGGGTTGTGGGATGAGGGATAGAATCCTGTAGGTGTTTCCTTCACCCTGGTGGCCTCATATCCCAACTTGGTGGTGGCCTCTCAATAGAAAGAGTATATGCTAGACAGAGTGCTTGTGGATGGGTGGAAAATCACTCTTACACAACTAGTTGCTTGGATCTTATTTGTTTAAAGATAATTATTCTTATGTATTTGATGTGCAATGGTTTTTATTTTTATTCATCTGATAATTATTCCTATAAATTGCATGTTGTGTGTCTGGATTGATTTATTCTGTTGTGTGTTTTTCATTTACATATTTGCACATGTACTCTAGATGTTGTAAATTCATAATTGTGGTTATGGGGTGAAATTTAAAGGCCCCAGTGTAGCTAATTTCCCCTCCTTCTTGTTGGATTGAAGGATGGGGACATTACAGAGTGGTATCAGAGCTTCTGTTTATAACATCAGAGTTCTATGGGATGAAAATGCACAGTTACATGTAGAAATCAGAAAAATAACCAGTGGAAAATGAGTTATGTTAAGTGACGAATAAGGGGCCATGGTCAATTTGATAGCAATCCCCTTATTGATGAATTAAAATTTCATACCAATAGGAAATTTTAAAATTTTGGGGAAATTTTAAGTGGGCCCCATCTAGGCCACATGGAAAAGTGACATGGAGGAGCCACGTGGGTTGGAGGTATGAAGTGGAACGACAACATTAGCACCCAAGTACTAGAATTTGAACCAAGGAATCATAGGAATTTAGCACCCCGGTGCTAAACTTGATGGAATAGGTGACCAAGGCATAGAACCAAGGGCTTAGCGGGTGGAGATATGACCATTGGATGGTGGGGGAAAATCAATGGTCGTGGCTCATAGTGTATGGGAAAATTGCACGATGGTTAACAGTGGGTGGATGAGATCCAACCATTGGATGAAGAGGAAGATCAACAGTCGGGGATCACCCTGCCTTGGGAAAGTGCGTGGTGGTTAGCAATAGGTGGGAAGATATTTGACCATAAGATCTTATGGAAGATCAATGGTCCAAACTCATCACGTGTCGATAAAATGACCGATGAATAAAATGGGATGAGGGGCGTGTTGTTCCTAAAACCACTTGGGGCTCGTGTCATCTTCTAATTGATCGCGCCTCCCCAATAACTGTTTTCCAAAACTGTTTCGCGGGGGAGAGTTACCACTTATAGTAAAGGGGAAACCGCCAATTCCCGAGGTCGAGTGTATGGTGGTGTGGTGGCCTAGTGGCGAGAAGAAGGTGACATGATCTCATCACAGGGTGACAGGTAGGCCTATCTGTCACCTCAAGAGAGACATGTCGAGCCACATCGAAACCCTTTCCACATTAGCATAAAATCATATTTTCTTATGCGCTAAATTGAACTATTTAAAAAAAATGAGGGCATTTCCCTCGACCCGCCCTGCAGCAGTGCAAGGAGGCTGCAAGGGGGAAAGCCCCCTTGACCCCATTTTTTTTTTTAATAAAAAAAGTTGGACCTTGATTTTAGCAGCGACCATTAGAGCATCATAAATTTGGTCATGTTTTGGATTATGATGGTGGATGCTACAGGCCTACATAATTTTTCTAAGTCTAGAAGAAGTGGAAAAATACAAAGTAGTGAATTCCAGAATTTTATAGAAGGTGACTGTAGCAACAGATCAGAGAACCAAATTTTTTTGAGTAATCCTGGTTGTATGTATTATATAATACAATAGAGAATTTGTTCTAAATATCCATAGGTGATCTCCTGTAGGTTTCTGAAGTTGGCCTTTTGGGTTAAATGCACCTACAGGAAAAGTGCAGAATTTGGGCCAAATTGACAATTTCCAAGGACTGTAACTTTGTGCTCAGAGTTCCGAATTGAGCATATTTATAGTTGTTGGAAAGCTTGTCCAATGGGGAAATGTTTTACAGAATAAAATTATGAATTGGTGACTCACATGATTCTATAATTTGATCAGAAAAGTGCCAATAGCCATAATTGACAAAAACTGTCAATATGGGTAATTTCCATAATACATCAAAATTGATTTTTATTTTGTAATAAATCTAACAAATGTGTTTATATCAACACTTTTGCATATTTAGAATCATATCAGTGACTATTAAAAGGTCAACACTGAGTATAGTGTAGTTGGGATATCTTTGGTCTTGGTTGGGCCAAGAAGGTCATCATCATGGATGATGCACAAGATCCTTACGAAGTTGAGGCAGATGCAATGGGATAAAATATTCAAATTGAGAATGAAGAGGCTGAATCCAATGGTAGGAGGAACCAAGTGACTCCCCCAGACATTACAGAAACCATGAGGAGCCTAAGGGTGGAGCTGCAGAGTTATAGAGCAGACAATTAGATATTGCTTAGGGCTCAAGAAGAGTAGAATCAAATGAATGCAGCTATGCAAGTTTGACATACATTCAAAGGAAGATTAACTCTCAAAATCATTATGAAAATAAGGAGAAGAGTGGGAGTATCTAAAGAAGGTATTATCACAAGAGGTCCCATAGTGCAAAAAGAGTTTCTAAGGGCAGTTCATATACTCCAGAAATATCTTCTAGTGAGTCATCTGACCCTAAGGATTCCACTGAGGGATCAAACTCTTCATATCCTAGGAAGAAGAGGAATAGGTCTTCCAAGAAAAACTTGAGATGAAGAATTTAGGAAGGCCAAACCTCCTACATTTGATAGTGAGATAAAATATGGTCAAGAAGCTAAGGCTTGACTTCTTGGGATGAGGAAGTATTTCCAAGTCCAAGACTACTCTGGAAATATGAAAGCAAGAGTGTCTATCTTCAATGTGAATGGGAGAGCATCTATATGGTGGTATCACCTTAGGCAAGTGAAGAAAATCAATGAAAAGAAGAATGAAAAGAAGATAGTGTGGAAGCAATTCAAGAAGTACTTCAAGCAAAAGTACCTCTTTGATAGGTATTATGATGGAAAAATTAAAGAATTCCATGACTTGAAGTTGGGGCAAATGACTATGGAGGAATATGAATTTTTGTTTTTGGAGCTACTGAGATATATCAAGTATATCAGGGATGATAAAGTCAAAATTCAGTGTTTTCTAAGTGGGTTGCCTCGGTCCTATAAATATAGGATTGAGTTTCATGAGCGTCAAACTCTATATGAGACCATAAGAAAGGCTAAGTATTGTTATGATCAAGATAAAAGCAAGCCATATTTCCATAAGGCATGGAAGGACAAGAAGAGTGAGAAGATTGATCAAAGAAAGAAGGGGTTCACGCCTCAGAATTTAGAAAAGGAAAAGCTGCAGCATAATTTAGAAAAGAGGTATGAAGGGTATAATTTGGAAGAGCCGGGATGGAATTCTTATTTATAAAAACATAATTTATATTCCAAATGTGGTAGACTTGAGGGGAATTTTTATGGATGAAATCCATAAAATGCCATATTCTTCTCACCCATGATATCAAAAAACAATTGCTATAGCTAGGAAACAATGTTTTTGGCCGGGGATGAAGAAAGATATTGCTGATTATATTTCAAGATGTATGAAATGTCAGAAAGTGAAAAATGAGCATCAACACCCAACATGTTTGTTGCATCCTTTTCCAATTACAGAATGGAAATGGGAAGTAGTTTCCATGGATTTTGTTACAAGTTTTCCAATGACTATGAAACAACATGATTCTACCATGGTTGTGGTGGATAAATTGTCAAAATCACCACATTTTATCCCAGTTAAATCCACCTATAAAGCATATGTGATTGCAAATATTTTCACGAAGGAAATTTTCAGACAGGGATACCAAATTTACTTCAAATTTCCGGAAAAGTATTTTTGCTGGTTTCGGTACACAGTTGAATTTTAGCACTACCTACCATCCACAAACGGATGGAAAAACAGAAAGAGTAAATCAGATTCTTGAGGACATGCTTCACATGTATGTTATGGACAAACCATCCAAGTGGGAATATTATCTACACTTGGTAGAGTTTTCATATAACAATGGGCAGCAAGCTTCGTTGGGCATGAGTCCATTTGAAGTTTTATATGGCAGAAAGTGCAGGACACCAGTGACATGTGATAACTTGGTAAACATAATTATAATTGGGATAGAATTGCTTAAGGAAATGGAACAAGAGGTTGCAAAAACTAGGGAGAATTTAAAGGCAGCCCAAGATAGGCAGAAAAGCTATGCAGATAAGAATATAATGCATAGATAATTTAGTGTTGGGGATCATGTTTACCTTAGAGTGAGGCCAAGGAAGAGTTCCTTGAAGCTTGGAAGTTGTGCCAAGATATCTCCAAGATATTGTGGTCCATTTGAAGTGCTTCAAAGAATAGGGCCAGTTCCATATAGAATTGCATTGCTTGCTAACACTAGAGATCATAATGTTTTTCATCTTTCTTTACTTAAGAAATATGTACATGATCCTAATCATGTGATTGATTGGGATGTGATTCAGGTGGAACCCGAGGGAGAGTTCCAAACCGAGCCACTGTGCATCCTAAACATGAAGGTAATATTGCTCCAGAATACAGGTAACAATGCAATGGAAGCACTTCGGTCCCGATGAGGCTACGTTGGAGTTGGAGGATGCCATGAAAGAGGCATACCCATTTTTTTTCTAATTTTAAGCAAACAACGAGGACAATGTTATTCCAAGGGGGATGGGATTGTAATACCCCCAATTTTGACTTGGAATGTATTTAATAAAAATTATGTAAATGATGTAAATATGTTAGTATGCATTCCTAGTGTGGAGCTCAAGGCCAAGGCCCAACTAGTGAATGGCTAGGCATGTATGATGTATATATTTTTATTTGCACCATATGATTGGATTATCATTCCAATTCGAAATGTATGTAAATATTACGTTGGAAATTAACAAAATGATCCAAGATGGTTGTGTAAAGAGCACTAGAGGGGCTATGATTCCACTAGAGGGGAAGAGGAAGGTGACCTATGGGGAAACCAAATCCTATGTTGCCATGTGTCGACCTTAGAACTAATCCAACATCTGTCGTGTGCCTTAAATAAGCCAATTACCTTCTCTTGACTAATAAATCCAATCATTTAATGCATATGTGAGGTTGGTGGGAAAAGTCACTTCATGTAGTTATTGAAGCATGGGGGTTGTGACAGTTATGCCAGCTATCAGTAGTCCTATCTCTTGTATGGTAAAAATCTATGTCAGTTTTATTTTCACCCTTACCTCATACCCTTAGATTCAACACTCTTTTGATCATTCTCTCATGCATGTTTTCTACACTACGTAGAGTTTTTCCATTGCTTTTCATGACCATTACCAGACTGTGTTTAATGCAGAAATTTGAATTTGAATACAGAGCTGCATTTTTGGAAAGAAAAATAGATGGTTGTAGGTGAGCATGGAGGTTTAGCAATATAGGAACCTTTACCCACTGAGATATGCTACATTTGAATGCATAGAAATCCATGGATTAATGTTGCAGGAGGTTCTCCATTAACATACAGTAGGTTGGACTCTTACTACACACACTAGTAAGAACTGTAAGGGTTGGATTTCCTGAGGGAGCCGTGAATTAGTGAAGGGGAATGCATTCCTTGTGTTGTGTGGGGTATTTGGAAGAAGTTCCATGGCCGTGATGGCTTAGTGAGACCCCTGTAGAGCTCGATTTGAGATTTTGGCTAACCACAGTGAGCAGAATGGGTTGTGGGCTAAGAGATAGAATCTTATAGGTGTTTCATTCTCCTTGGTGGCCTCATAGCTCATATTGGGGGTGTCTTCTCAACAGAAAGGGTATATGATGGATAGAGTTCCTATGGCTGGGTGGAAAATCACTCTTACACAACCAATTGCTTAGATATTCTTTGTTTAGAGATAAGTATTCTTATGTATTTGATTTGCAATGGTTTTTATTTGTATTCATGTGATACTTATGCCTATAAATTGGATGTTTTGTGTGTGGATTGATTTATTACGCCGTGTGTTTTTCATTAACATATCTACACATGCACTCTAGATGTTGTAAATTCGTAATTGTGGTTATGGGAAAAAGTTTAGAGGCCCTGATGTAGCTAATGTCCCATCCTGCTAGTTGGATTCAGGGATGGGGACGTTACATAATTGAATTATGGCATCTATAATTCTATTTGATTGTAGACTCATACATATTGCAAAGTCTATTTGTTAGAAAACAAACTTTTATATAATGACATGAGAGGGTTGAGAGTTAAGGTTATATAATACACTTTCTAGTTGATAGTTAACTTGTATTACATTTTTTTTATGATCTTAACTAACATTTATTACAATTGTTGCATCTTTTATAGAATTGGAATGACATATTAGCTATAACTTATCTCATATTTGATTATGGTCCACTTTCATATGTTGTAATATGATTATGATTAACTTTCATATGCTATAATATTAGTAATATAACACAATTATGAATTATGCCATGAAATTAATACTGAATTTTAATTTTGAATGTTTTTTGTCTAGAACAATGGATTAGATGACCCTATAGATGATAATCCATCTAGTATACTAAGTCTAGATCGGACCTTGGAGGTGATGATGCAGATGATGATGCAGATGATGATGCAGATGATGATGATGATGATGATGATGTTGATAGTGATGAAGATGTATGATGTTGATATTGATGTTGATGATTCTCATATGACTTCTATCATGGATTGTTGTTCTTATGACATCATGATAGATATATCATTTTGACTTGTATATTTTTGACATGTTATTGATCTAATGGTATATTTGACTTTCACTTGTTTTAAATATAGATGACGATGACGTTATCAATATTATCTTGTTAATTTATAAATATTGGAAGTTGTCAATATTTGTTTTATGGATACTTACTATGCATGATTTTCTTGCTATTTTGGATGGATGTTGTCAATTTCCATTAAAAATTTTCATAAATGTTATGCTATAAATTTGAAATGTGATATGTGTTTTTTTAGATAGATATAAGTTCTTTAAGAATTATGATATAATTCATCTATTTAATTGAAATTACTAAAATATTGTTTCTTATGATATCGGTATTGACTTGGTGTTTTTACTATTTCTATAATGATTTCCATGACATGATATTGATATAATGGTATATTGGACTTTCACTTGTTATAATTATAGATGATGATGATGTAATTAGAATTATGTTGTTAATTTATATATACTGGAAGTTGGAGATGTTTTTTTATGGAGATTTAATAAGTATGATGATTTTGTTAGTTTGCATGGATCTTGTCCATTTCCCTAAAATTTGTTTATAAAAGTTATGCTATAAATTTGAAATGTTATATCTTTTTTTTATAATGATAAATGTTATTTAAGAACAATGATATATTTCTTTAATTTAATTGAAATTAATAAAGTGGAAGCTATAAAGGAAGCAACATGAGGTGCTAACATGGAAGCAAAAAGTGGCATGAAAATGGAAGTCAAACTAGGTGCTATTTGTGGTTCTAAATAAGAAGATAAATTGGATTCTAAATAAGAAGAAAAACTTGGCGCTAAATAGGAAGAAACACCCAACACTAGAAGGAAGAAAACCCTGGTGCTAAAAAGGAAGCAAAATGAGGCACTAAATAGGAATAAAAACTTGGTGCCAAATATGAAGCAAAGCTCGACGTCACATAGGAAGGAATAACCGAAGCAAAAATGGAAGCAATACCAGGAGAAAAAATGGAAGCTATAATGGATGCAATGTTGGAATCAAAACATGAAGGTGTAAGGGAAGCAATACTAGAAACAAAAAGGGAAGCAATCATTGAATCCATATTCGACGCAAAAAAGGAAGAAAAATATAACATTACAATGGAAGTAACACTAGGCACTAAAAGGAAGCAAACCTTGGTGCTAAAAAATAAGCAAAACCAGGTGCTAAATAGGAAGCAAAATTCAATGCCAAATAAGAAGCAAAACCTGACATCACATAGGAAGCAAACATGGAATCTATAGTGGAAGCAATACTGCAAGCTATAATGGAAGAAAAAAAGGAATTTATAAGGGAAGCAATACTAGAATAAAAAAATGAAGCAATCATGGAAATGAAAATGGATACAAAACCTGGTGTTAAAAATGAAGTAAAACATGGCACTAAAAGGAAGCAAAACTCAACACTACAAAAGAAGCACTACTCGACACTAACAAGCAAGTCAAAATGGAAGCAAAAGTGGAAGCAAACTTGGAATCCTTAGACGGTGCTAACAGTGAAGCTAGACTCAACACTAATCTAGTTGCAAAACAAGGAACACAACTAACTCATCGCTAAAATCGGTGCTAATGTGGCACAAAATTCAGTGCAAAATTCAGTGCAAATGAAAAATGTCTTTTATCACCTAATTTATCACCCATTTATGAGGCCAAAGTTGAAAAAAATTACACTAAAACCCTATGCTTTTTTCCTATTATGTTGTAGTGGATGAATAAGTTTCTTTCACCACTTGTATTCTCTTATAGATATTCCTCCTCATCCCAAGAAGCACGGATTCACTTAGACCTACTTGTTGCTCAACATAAATTGAGGGATACTTCCTCCTTATCCTTTTCACATGACCATATATGATTCTTATATATGTATATTTAGTGAAGGTAAACCTCAAGATATTTCTTATTCACATCTTAATCAATATGCTACACAAAACATATGTATATTGCACTCCCTTGTCCATTTGTTGGTATATATTTTGAAGTTTGTGTTATTTGCAAGTTAGTTTTCCTTATCAGTGGCATATAATATTTCTTTAAGCCATGGAGCTAAGAACTTGTGTTTTGGATCTACCTAACATAATATTGGTCCCACGTACTTGGCCTACTATAAGAAATCTATCACCCATAGGAAATTCCCATACCTAAAATCCTAATTTTTATCCTACACATATACATAGTTTTGGATTATCTCATTGCTTAGATATGAGACATAGTCTAAGGAAGTACCCTAGACATAGATACCTACCACATGATTAACCTACTTAAAATATTTGTTATAATGGTGGGGATGGGAAACCAACAACTACAAAGGACATGGTTATGGGAAGGTTTTTTTTAGTCAAAATGTTGTATCCTCGGCTAGATTCATCTATGCCATTCTTGACACAAGTAACAATATCATCATTTGGTACAACATGGGTTCCACATTTCATGCTTACTACCTTGTTTGAAAATTCTGCAATGACATCCTCACCATTATTAGAACTCCATGTGATGTTCTTAGTATCATAAACATCAATATTAATAAGCTTGTCCAACCAACTCAACTTCGTAGGTATTGATTCCTATTAGTGTGTTAGAGATAACTCCAAATGACAGTTTCCACACTCTTTATGAGGAGTTGTAAACTACAAGGAAAAGGAACAAACCTTATGGTGAATCATTCCAACATATGAGCAAAGGGTTTCAACCTTTGAGTAAATAATTCAAACTTCTTAAAGAAGTGTTGATAACAAGTTGAATTAGAAGCGTAGTTTTCAAAAAATAATCAATGGGGAATAAGAAGCTTATTATGGTCTTGAAAATAATTGTTATATTATAGAATTCTAGTTCAGGGAAAAAAGGAAGTTATTTTTTATGCACTTGTTACCTAGATGATCATTATCGCTATGAGGTTTGGGGTTATTGAAGGAATCTTGGAGGAAAAACAAGTTGATCTAAAAATATTTCATATTTAGACAACCTTAAAATTAAAGGCAATACAACATACAATAGTCCTTTTAGAATTTGTCCATTTCCCACTAAGAGTAAGGCTATAATAAGGTACTTGATGCCATCTAAGAATAATCTTATTAACATGAATAATGGGAGGCTTCCTATAACTAATTTAGGCATTAAGAATATCCACTCAAGGCTTAAAAGATGGTGGGTTAGAGAAGTGATTTATTGGTTAAATATTCATTAGCCTATAGTAAAGGAGGCCGTCCTTCAAGAGATCGATACTATTAAAAGGTCTCTTATAAAAATTGTAAAGAGAAAATATGGAGCGATGTAGAGAAAGAATATGAGAGCATTGATATATTACAATGAAATCATTAGTCCCAAATCAGAAGATCAAAAACCTCTCTCTATTTTTTCTAGCTAAAAAAAAAGCATAAATATTGCAAAGATAAGAACCAACTCTAATAAAATTCATAATAAAACTGGGTAGTGGACAAGACTTAAAAACCTTTTCCAATTTTTTTTTATAAAATATATAAAATCAATAAAGTTGGAAATTGAAATTACTTTATTTTGGAATGCCCTACCTACATAGATATTGGTTAACATTTTAATAACATTTATAATAATGTCAATATGCATAACTTGTTAACCTATAAATGCAAGAGATCTCATAAATTTTAGTTTCAATTTATTTTATCTCAAAAGGAACGTGATAAATAAAAGAAATTAATTTTAATTTATAAATATGAAATACCATATCTATAATCTTCATATGTAAGATAAATACAAATCAATCAAATCATGTTTTTTTTTTTAAATTTAGGCATACTCACTTTAGGTATTACAACAACGGGTAGATATAATGCTTTTAATGCAGGTAATCAAAAGGAACGTGATAAATGAAAGAAATTAATTTTAATTTATAAAGATGAAAGACCAGATCTATAATCTTCATCTATAAGATAAATAGAAATCAATAAAATCATGTTTTTTTAATTTAGGCATACTCATCTTAGGTATTACACAAACAGGTAGATATAATGGTTTTAATGTAGGCAATCTTTTGTCACATAATTATAAATAATTATAAATTAGGGATAATCAAGGTGTATCTTCATAATTAGAAGGACACATTAAGACCATAATGTATTGGTATGGAAAATTTTGGGGGGAAATTTAGTTCATGAGCTAATTTTTAATGTTTTTTTTCAATAAAAGATTCATTAATTTCCATTTTTTCTAAAATGATTTGCCTAAATTTAATATATAAAAATATTTTTTTCTAAACATTATCAAAATTATCCAAAAATATATATAAAATCCTTAAAAAATTGAATACTTTTACAAAAGTATTGCTTAACATTATTGTTAAAAATTTAGAAATAAATAAGATTGACCAAAATTTTTATACTTCACAAAATTTTGATCATTAATGAGATCAAAATTAATATAAATAAATAATTTAGAAAATTAATGAGATCATTTTGATCAAAAATATAATTTAAACTTAAACTGATAAAATTATTATTTTTAAGTAAAAATAAATTTAATTGTGAGGTGTTCGTGAGGTGCTTTACATCCCAGTATGAGGGAGATGTTGTCACGTTCCCAAAAATAATGATGATGATGATGATGATGAAGATTAACTTCCACTGAGACCCATTTGGTCTATCGGACCTTAAGAAATGAAAAATAAAATATCTGGATTTCTATAAAATTTGATTGCTACGATTAGAAGGCTGAGTAAGAAGCATTCCTAGGACACTGTAGTTTTGACAAGTTAGAAGATCATGTAAATTAGAAATGTAGCAAATATTAGGGAACTGCGATCAAATTTGAGTGTACGTGGGGCACTCTAAAAGAAAGTGAGATTCGTCCTCAATGCTCATAGACTCATAGAGATGGCAAATCCTTTCCTTCCATGGTAT
Source organism: Larix kaempferi (assembly GCA_027924585.1). Classification (NCBI taxonomy): domain Eukaryota; kingdom Viridiplantae; phylum Streptophyta; class Pinopsida; order Pinales; family Pinaceae; genus Larix; species Larix kaempferi. The sequence continues at coordinate 6,028,026 of BSBM01001068.1, read as the reverse complement.
TTTAGGAATTCTCCAACACCCTATTTTGCTATGAAGCTCATGGGACTCTGTTCTTACCTTGGCTATATTAATCTTCATCTTTGAATTGGTTAAGACAAAGAGGTACTTTGATCTTCCAAATTAGGATTAATGAATTCCTTGTAATATCTTAATTTCCTTTTAACCTCTAAATCTTTCTCGTCTCACAATCTCACTTTGATCTTAGATGTGATAGTATTTTTTAGGCTATTAACATTTTACAAAATGGTGTTTTCGTCAATCCCCCAATGATTTAACCAAGCCATGTCGTCCTTATATAATCCTCTCTTGAGCCAAAGATTTCCTTGACTAGAATTTAAATCAATTTTAGGGAGACTCTAGTCTTGCATGTTAGTTATCGTATTCTTGTACATCAGGTACCCAGTCATAGCAATGATTTTGATGGGGGGGACGACTCACTTCTATAAGGAGAATAGGATAGGGTGTGTTACTCTTGATTTTGAGGTTATACGTGATAAAAAAGAATGTAATTTGCTCGATCATTCTCCAGGATTCTTGAGAGATGCTACAACACCAAACTTCACAATCGTACAAGATAATGGGAGTGACAAGAGTTTCAAAAAGGAACTTATTTTTATCCACATCCCCAGATTTGTTGATTTACAATTGTTTTCTAGGCCAAAATAAGCTTTCCACCCTCCGTTAATCCTTTTCTCAAAGCTATAGTTCCAATTGAGCATGTGGTGGATATCAATTCTGAGATATTTGTAAGAGGACACTTCCTCCAAGTTTTTATTGTCATAAACAAAATTAGCATAAGTGTCTTTCTTGGAATTGACAATCATAACTTTTGTTTTGTTAGTGTTAATAAACATACCCATGTTAGAACATAAATCCTTGAGAATCCTTAATTGCTTATCAAGGTTAGAGGGGCTCATTGCCATAAGAACAATATCATGGCATAGAGAAGGAGGATGACGACTGTTCCAGCTAAGGTCGTTCCAGCAGAACCTGAATCTTCTAAACAACTTTCTAGCTTATCGATGTAAATGCCGAAAATGGTAGGGGAAAGGGGGAATTCTTGTTAAAAAATTAAAAAGTTCATGTCGGCTCATAACTTAACAAAAATAGAAAATAATAAAAAGATTCATGTTGGCTCACGAAATTAGTTCTCTCTAGGTACTTAATAAATCCACATGTAAAATAGACAGCTTAATAGATCCAAATTTAAGATGAATCTATGCTAATATTATCAAACATCTTTCACACCATATTTAATATAGACAATTCTATCAATTTAATATATTTCTTACTAAATTTTTAACTTAAAATACTAATTTCTCTCCCCCACTAACTAAAAACAACCAAAGTCATAAAATATTAAAAATTAAAAATGACTACTATTGTTACACGGTTGTCGTGAATTAAGTATTTCAACGGTAGAAGTACCCACAAGAAAAAAATATGCGAAATCTTTGTTTTAAAATAATATTTTAAACATTTAAATGTCTATTTAGAACAAAGATCAACTAATTGATTATTTTGTGGGCTTCCACTTGAAAGGTTCACGAGGCTATACATGTACAATTAAGTTATCAAATAGCGTTGAAATTCAATCAGTTGATAGGCTCGATGAAATAATTAAATTATTGTTATTTAAAATTATATAAAGATTGTATGTGTTAAATAGAATTTTAGAATTTATGATTATTATTTATAAATATGATTATATGAAAAAATAATTTTACATTATTTAAGATATGTGGTTGATAATAATGTATAAGATGATGATAGGTAACGTCTATTGAAACCATTTTTTGTTTATCGAGCTTTAAGAAAGAAAAGTAAGGAACTACTTGGTTTGCTTTACAGTTTTATTTCTATCCTCAAAAAGTTTTGAGATGAGTGTTCCTAAATTACTATAATTTTGATGAGATAGAAGGTTCGACATGTTCTTATTGTAACAAAAAATATTAAACAAAGATCTTATGTGGGAGTATGTAGGGAAATCTATGAGAAAGTGTTTTTCATCCTCAACAATCAAAGTTTCAAAAAGATAACAAATCCTTTTAGCCCATGACATTTTAGAAAAGGTACAATGCCTTGTTTCACTATGCAAATCATGAGAGATCGTTCTTATTTTAGTTATGTGGATCTTCTTCTTTACACTAGTTAAAATAGTGAGGTAATTTTGATCTTCAAGATTAGGGTTAATGACCTCCTTGTAATATCTTAATTTTCTTTTAACCTCTAAATTTTCATCACACCACATCTTCTATTTGAACTTCAAAGTAATAATATTTTTAATATCATCTATATTTTGCAAAGTGACATTTCCATCAATCCGGGCCCACATCTTTAACCAAGACATGACATCTTTATGCCAACCACGCTTAAGAGCCTTAGGTGGTTTTGACCAGACTTTAAAGCAATTTTCAGAAGTCTATGGTCTCCCAAGTTATTTAAATTTTTCTTGTACATTAGGTACCTAGTCATAGCTAGTCTCTCAATGGGGAAAAGGACCACTTTAATACGGAGAATATGATATAGCGTATTGCTTTTACTTTTAAGATTGTAAGTTATAAAATGCTTCAATATTTGTTCAATCCTTCTCCAAGATTCTCTAGAGATGTTGCAACCCCAAACTTCGCACCCATACATGAGAACGAGAGAGGAGAGTTTTGGAGAGGAATCTGGTCTTCCAATTACTAACACAAGAATCTTCCTGACTTCCCCTAATAAGACAAGCAATCATAATTTGCACAAACTCCTCAAAAATCCACTCCTCCGTGCATCCAAATATAAGCATCACAAGAATGAACTCTAGAAAGTGAATACTAGTCGTCTCATTTGTATCATATCCAATTTCAAACTCTATCCTAAATACTAGAAAAGAAATCCTACCCTTCCATAATGAAGGAATCTCAACTTCCCCTCCACTAAGATCCCAAAAATATAACAGACTGATCACTATCACAACTCTATCAATCATCTCTACAACCTCAAGTAATCCATCACTCGGATGAATGCCCAGATCCCACCACCAAATAGGAATTCCACCAAACCCAACTCCTATTGATTGGCATCATGCCACGCTGATAATCATCGGAGTCCCAATAATCCAAGCCCCTAAAATCCAATCCTTTGGTGGAGACAAGGTACCATAAATCGAATCTAATCCTTCTAATCTGTTCATCTCCTACCAAACTGCATCGAGAGATTCACTATCCCAATCACTATCGATGTGCTCAAGTAACACTTGGGATCTAAGCACCTCCCTAGAGAATAACTCTGCCACCTGTAGTGCCTCACACTCCTACAAGTATTGATAATGCCTTGCCAAATGTGAATCATGCCTAACCCTCATGATCCTCTCCCTAAGTGAGGACTCATGGAATTGACATGTATGATATCTGTAGTGGATAACGTCATCCCATAATCTGTTAGCTCCAATCTCTGTGAACCAATCTAATACACCTTGTATCTCCTCTTGTGCACCTTGCGCACTAACCGCATAGTCCAAACAATAGATCCTAGTCATGTCCATATACTACCCCATGAATCACTAAATCGTCTCGAGTGATCCTCCCAATCCCTATTGCATATAATGGAAGCATTAAGGAATAATAAAAAAATTCCCCACAACAGTATGCAAGAATAGACACCATCAAGTGCTTTGGTCAATCATAATGGTATGACCCATAACTCACCTGAAAGCATCACTATGAGTGTCCAATTCTCTTACCCTCATCTGGTGATATCTCCATTGTAAATCAATCATCGATGGATATACTACTCTACAAGGATCACCCATCCATTCATGGATCCTAGGTAACCTCAAATCAATGGCATGCTTAACGAATCTGTCAAGAGGTATTCCTAGAGGAAACACTCTAAAGCTCCATTGTACATCGACGAGTGTCAGTGTACCCTCCGAAATACTACTGCATAATATTGTAATCCCCCATTCCATCAGGCATCCTATATGTGCTAATATATCCAACACTCCACTAATATCAATGGAGCCTATAACCGAGTGTGTCTCCCTATTTATCATATATCTATCCACCCAATCTATGGACGCATATACTCTCATGTTGGATGTTCCACCGCGACTATGCCCAACTATCTTTTCCATAACTAAACCTTGGGCTTCTAGTGGCTTCTCCAATAGAAGAAACTCAAGATCCCCATACTGCAAAACAAGTACATTGTCACAACTCATTGTGTCCAAACTCTCCCCAAGCACTTGTAGCTATGTATGCTCCTCATGCAGAATCGTCATGATAGGCTCCTCCCTCAAACCATGAGTGTCACTCATGTGTCATGGCTGCAAAATATGGTTGAGTCTCTACTGCTTCCAATAACGAAGAGTGTACCAAACTCAGGTGGTAACAAAGCTCCTCAACCTGCTTGTCCTTATCTTCTGTGAACCTAAGAACAAGGTCTCTATCCATGAACAATTGCAATTAATATGATTTCATCTTCTCTAGTGCTTCTCTGATGATGCACAATTGGATACTAGTGAACCCTTCTGCAACTCATTTATGTCTCTCCTCTAGCTAGGTCTTCCACATAAGATATTCATTAAACTTATGAGCGCCATCTACTCTCGTCAACACTTGGACACTTTTCTCCTCTGTGACCAATAGTTAGTTGTCCAAATCATGCAATGTTATATCATCATTTTGGTGTGTTTTGTTCTCACAAAGGATCATCTAGCTCACTAGCCAACACTGTGCAATGATGGGACTCATGCGAACTATCATCCTCATTCAATTTTTCATCCTCCAACTTAGCCCTTATGTTTCCTTCCTTCACACCTAGCCCCCAAATTATTTTAGACTTTGGTACAATCATGCTTGTGTCATCATGCAAGTAATTAATAGGATGAGGTACTAAATCCATGTCATCATCAACATCACACATAGGGAAAGAAGTTGGCCCCTCAATATCCCCATAGGCATCATAAGTAAGACAAGCTACTGCATCCTCATATTTTGTTGATTTGGAACTAGCATCATAGGTATTCCCACCCACTATACTAGTTTCATTGTCCTCATATGCTACTGTTTGGTCTTCCTTAATGCACAAATCCTCAATATGGCTAGATGCTTGTTTCTTCTCATGTACTTCATGCTCATATTTCTTCAATTTATTCCCTATGCTTTTAAGATAATCCTTGTCTCAATGCTTGGGCCAACTTCCATACTTGGTGATGTAATATTCTCGAAAAGGTATGACTACACATGCCTCATCACCCAATGCTATATATTCTTGATATCGAAGCATATATAGATTTTCCCAAATCTCAGCCAAGAGCTTTGAAGTCTTATCCATGAGTTTCGTGTTTTCTTCTGCAAGCTTGATATACCACTATTGAAATTTATAGAAATAAGTGTGGATATTGAATAATCCTCCCACCAATTTCCCCTTAGGATGGCAAGATCACCAAATCTGATACCACTGTAATATACCCTAGTCAAATGGATGCTATATTTGGGGATTGTGATGATTGCGTGCATTCATCAAACAGTTTTCATTACATTGATTTATAAATTTCCTTCAAATGTATTCTCAAATAGACATTTCATCAAACAATTTACAAGTAGCCAAGCACATGAATAATGAAAAGATACAAACTATAAATTTTACTATGGATCTCTAAGGCTACTACAAAAACTACAACAAAGCTACATAAATAACAAATGGCAGGAATATGCAATGGCTCCTTCATAGATGATGAATCCACCTTCAGATATCTTCAAACACGAACTCACCTCAATAGCGATGACATCTAGCTCTAAGGTTCATGGTTCTCCTCCAACGGTGAAGTCGGACTTTGTTAATGCATTCAGTCTCCCTTGAAGAATTCATCTTTCTTCAATTTCTTATGGACTCCCCACAACAGAGTGGCCTCTCCCAATGGTTTGGCCTACCCTTCAAGCAACTCAGAACAATCAAGAGAGAGGTCAACCCCTCTCCTCAGCCTCGCGGCTTCTAACAAATGGCCCTCAATCTCCTCTCAAGTTCACAATTTCATCTTGTATTCCTTATCTATCGCTAGCTAATAGCCTCCTAAGAATTCTCGTCCCCTTCCTAAGCTAGGCCCTTTCCACCATGGATCGACGCCTTCTAACTTGGCCTCAGTTCACGGGTCAACAAACTAAAGGGGTCGACCCCTCTGAAAATCACAAACCCATAGAAAAAGGGGACTCGTCCTTCAATCTACCCTCACGGGATCCTCCTCTAGCTCGCAGTCCTGCAAGAAGAGGCATCGTTCCCTCTAGACACTCCCATAGCCTCCATGAATTGAACTTGGTCCTCTATCAATGAATACAATTTATCAAAAGGAGGGTTTGACTCACAACCCCAAGGATGCCCTCAAAGCTATGAGAAGCCTCCAGATTCCCACAACCCTACACAAGATGGTCTCAACCTTGCAAATTATAGACTCCTAAGGAAGAAACTTGGTGATCAATCATCAATTCAATCCCATTTGAGAACTCAACCCAAGCAAGAAGATCGTCTCAAACCAATAACTATGCCACAAATTGATGATAAATCACCAAATAAGATTCAATGGAAACACTGATTGGATTCCCATATGAGTCTAGATAGGGTGGAATCTTGCACCACCAAAACCAAACAAGACTATAATGCTTTTTCCAAAACCTAACGAAAACTCTGGCTCACCATACATACAAGAGATCAAGTCAAATCAACAAGTCCAACAAGTGAGGTGCTCTTCTCCATTTATTTTCTTTTTAGAATTCCATACCATGGGTCATCCAATACCACCTAGCCACTTTTCTAAAGTTTAAGTGGATATTAGTCACTTTTTAGAGATAGACAGCTTTCCTAAGCTAAGTGACAACAATAATAAGGACCCCATTGCCATCACTGGCTCTAGCCTATGGGGTCAGATAAGCCACTAGTCATCATTTCATCCTGATCAATAGAAGGAGACATCACACACAAGTTAAGTGATTGCTCTAGTTTTATAATTCTAATTTGTTAGAAAGAACAATTCATTAATCAATTGAAAATGATGTTTTATAACTTAGTGTCATATTCAATAATTTAACATTAAATTGACATTATGCCAATATTTTTTTAAATAATACATGGAATATTGTTTTCATTATTGAAAATAAAAAATATGTATTCCATACAAAATAGTCTCAAGGGTAGGTAAATAACTGGATGTGAGCTTAGGAAGTTCTAAAACTATTGCTTTAGAAATATTTATTATATAATTCCAAAATGATCACAATTCTTTTACAAATGCAAAAAAAAATGGTTTATGACTCTTTAGGAATAATTGAATAGGCAAGAATTAGAAATATTATTGATGAAAAAATTGTCTCATGGAGAGGATTTATGTCTCCCTTCTTGCCTTTTGGTCACCATAAATGAACCCATAAGCTTTCTTTGACAACATATTTACATCTTGATTATGTTCTCTTATAACATGATGACATGAAAAACTATGAAAGGAAGATTCTAGGCCTTAGATTCTATGTATTACCCAATGCAAAAATATATTCCGTAACTCCATAGATCCTTCTACCATGATATCACACGATAAGAGTCTCCATACACACTTACACCTTGAGCTCCGTGACTCCAACTTCCAAAGTTGTTAATATCAACAATAATGATAGATCCTTAACTTTTGGTTCATTGTTTATTCCTCTCCGGAAGCCACATTTGAAGTGAGTTCAATAAGTACAAAATTTCCCCTATTCCACGGTCTCTCGAGTTTCCTTGGGAGGATCCACTAAATAATGCATGGGATTTTTACTTCTCAGTTTCCAACTCTATGATTTTCTTATATTTTTTTCCTTTCTTCTAACTAACCAAAAGCTTTGTAAACTACCATATTCCAACTCTATGATTTTCTTTATGTTTTCCTTTCTTCTAACTAACCAAAAGCTTTGTAAACTACCGTAACCTTGTAATAGACCATAAAGCTTTGTAAACTACCGTAACCTTGTAATAGACCATCAATGAAGTACATATATACCACTAAATAATGCATGGGATTTTTACTTCTTAGTTTCCAACTCTATGATTTTCTTATATTTTTTCCTTTCTTCTAACTAACCAAAAGCTTTGTAAACTAACGTAACCTTGTAATAGACCATCAATGATATAATACCTTGGAAGATATTAAAGTTCCTTACCAACCATATTTTCTATAGCACAAATACTCGTAATAAAATATATTTCTTCCTAATCTCTTGATGTTTCATCTAGTTTTGAAAGGATCCCTAAAATATATCATTTCTAATTTTCCTTTTCCTCCAATATTATCCTTACTACATAACAAAATGATTTGGTAAAATTACATGAGAGAAAAAGGTGGTTTACACTTACTTCATGTTCCCTACACATCACACATATACATGGGCCTTACCAATATCTATGTTGGAGATTATCCCAGGGGAGTAGTATATTATGAAGAATTAACCAACGAAAAATTCTTATAAACAACTTTCAATTTCAAATTAAGTGTCACTTCCAATTATCACCACCCATAGGTTTAACTAAAACTCTAAAACCCAAGGAGACCTTGTATGTTCTTCCCGATATTTTTGAGCCCACACCAAAGTATTGCGTTAATCGCTTAACACGATCATACTTCTTATTGGCCAACTAAGATATGTTATTCTCTCATTTCTATTTCCACTCTCCTTCTAGTACAAGTTATTATATTGTAAATTTCCATCATGTTTCCCACGATCCTTTTACTTCCACTATATAAACATCTAATAGATGGAATATATTCCTAGTCTAATGCCCTACGTATCTCCAATCCATGGGTTTTTTGGCACTCTAATCCTCTACCCATATCAAACTAGCCATGCAATTTTGTCTCTAATGATGTGATAGGAATATATCATTGCTTTCCAGTAAATAGACCTTTCATGGATTCCTTTTATCACATTTTGATCCAATCCTATATACTTGTTAGTGTTACATTGTATTCGTTTCTCATCACCTCCTACCATTTATGAGGATAACATTCTCCATGTTGCTCTGCATGCCGAGGATTAGAAAATACATTTTAATAACCTTCAAGCCCAAACCCCTTAATGACTAGAATAATTTAGTTACTCTTTTCTACGGAAAATTATAGGGATCAATCATTTTCTTAAAGTGTAGAAACTTTGGCAAATATTACTAATTCTTAAATTTACAACCATATAATGCTTGGTTTATTTTTTGTAAAAGTATTAAAATTTCTAAAGATTTTATATAATTTCTCAATCTTGGCAATATTTAGAGTATTTTTTTTTTCTTGTGCAATTTAGGCACGAATCAAAAAAATGAAATGCAAATAATTTTTTAGAAGAACATATAGAAAATTATCCCATGGGTTAAATTTATCCTCTTAAATTTTCCATGGTATTTTCCATTTCACCAAAGGAATGATGGCCTTCTCCTCCCTTTGCTTGGCTAGTCTTTTCCATCTCACTGAATGATGGCCTTCTCCTCCATCCATCTATTCTCTTTGATTTTTCCCTTATGCTCTTAGGGATGGATAACATTTTCATCCAATACATTAGCATTGATTCAATGGAACTTTTCAAAAGTGTAAGTCTACCCCTCTTAGGAAACTAATTATTTCACCATAAATCTATTTTTTTTCTCTATCCTTTCATACATCAAAATCAGCATTTAACATATTAATCATTAGCATTCAAATGAAACCCTAAATATCTCATGTTATCATTAACATATTGTGACTTCAAATGGAAAGATGGTATATATATGAGATGTGAAAGAGATTCCCCTAACTTATGATATATGATAGGCTATAGTAGAATTTGTATAGTTGATTTTCATATTGTTTATTAAGAAAAATATTTTGAGGACCCTATCCAAACTCCTACCCTCTTTTGTAATATCATTTCCAATTATTAATATATCAACAAAAAAATAGAATATGGGTGATTGATATGTCCATGGATTTTCCAATTCCCTTATTCATTTGTCCTTCATTCGTGTAACCCTTAATAATCATGCTTCATCCTTTTATAACCAACTAAACTAATAAGGTTGTAAGGTTGAATCCTTTTATAATCCTTGTAGTAGGCTTGAATATTTTTGAAGTGGCCTGATTAATCATAAGAACAAAAGAAACAATGTTATAACATTCTTCTATCTAGTTAACCATTGGGATATAGAAACCAATGTGAATCATGGTTGACATTAAATAGGTCAATCTCACCATATCATAGGCCTTCGAAAGGTCCACTTTAATTATAAAAGATAGAATTCATTTCTTCTTGATTGTGTGTACTAGGGTCTCTTGGAAAACCCCTACAACATCAAGGATTACTCTCTCATCTAGGAAACCAAATTTCTCACCAACAATGAACCATCATCAAATTGGTTTTGGTATTCAAGAAATAATGTTTTCTATAATCTTGTCAACACAAAAATATATTGGTATCTAAGAGTCAATAGTTGGGGTTTTCTTATTTTGGGATATTGCATATGAAAGTGAAGTCAAAGGGGCCCAAAATATTGCCAAGGATAATTTTAGGGGCGAAATTTAGCCCATGGGCTATTTTTCCATGTTTTTTTTTAAAAACATATTCGCCAATTTGCATTTTTTGAAATTTCGCCCAATTTTGATGGGGTAAACTTTTTTCACTCTAAAAATCGCCAAATTATTATATAAACTACATAAAATACTTAGAAATTGAAATAATTTTAGAAAAATATCGCCAAATATTTTATAATTGACATTTTAATAATTGGTAAGATTCATCAAGGTTTATACACTTTTAAATAAGTATGGGTCCTTAAAATTATCCCATTGCATGTTTTGTTGGATTTGTCCACTACTAATTGGATGCATTTCCTAGTAATTTCAAAGAATATCTTAAGAAATAAAATGACCAACCATTTGGCCTAGGCATCTTATAATGTTGAAAAGAATCTAATATAAACTTCCATTCTTCTTCCTCCACATGCTATATTCATTTTGTTAGATTCCTAACAAATCTATTGAAGTGAGAAGGATGGACATGATATCAACAATGTTTTCCTCGATTTGTTCTCACTATATCATAGTGTAATGACTCACTCTCACCTTTGAAATTTATTCAAAGCCCATGTATTTAGGTCCACTTGCATGCTTTATCTCTCCAAATATCATTTGATATTTCCTTTCTCATGCATCACTCTAAAAGAGATTTCTATTTCCGCCCCCATTCTTTTTCCTCACAACCCTATATTTTTGTCTTGATAGAGACTAGATCCCATGCCAATATATTGTTCCTTTACTCCTCCACAATAATCTTGGAACAATGTTTTAATCAATGATATCTCATTAGCATTCCTTCCCTCTCTTTCACAATAGATCACCCCATCAAACACATTCCCACACCTACACTTTCGTCTTTGTTAAGAATTTGGGTGTTTCCAATTTCTCCCATACCCATGTAGTAAATAACATCCCTTCTCTTCGCAACCCTTGCATCGTTACTCATCTTAGTACCTTTGATCTAGTTAGGGAATTCTCCTTCATGATCACCTTAACCTTGAATAGTGCCCTATGAGAACTTCCATTCATTGTCATTATGGAAATTAAACACGGTTATTCATCCTTGGCTTTCCTCCTTATTAGGACACCTACTTCATTGATTAACTCATTATACATAATCTTCCCATGTTATCATATAATTGATGCTTCTCTTTTATTCTGCCAAATACCGTGGGTAAGGAGAAGGCTTCTAATTTTTCATTTTTGAAATCCCACCCCAATAACATTATTCCTAAAACATGCACTAAAACCCATCCATGGCTGAAATACATCCTTTGGTCATAAAAATTACTTTGTCATACACGCATAATTATTTCTTATCATTATGAAAAGTGTATATATTTTGTAGAAATTCTCCAAGAAATCCAAGGAGAAATCAACTTGCAAAGCCCCCAAACTAGTATATCCTTTTTTTTTCATAGGAAAAAAAATTGCAACTTGTTATTCTCAGCAATAAAATCAAAGTTACAACCGAGCTTTTCAGTCTAACCCAAAAACTATCTCAAAACTTCAGGATATGGATCCCTCATCCACGATCAGATAATACTTGAAAAGAAACCAAAATTCAAGGCTTGATCACTTAATACACATCTAAATGCCATAACTTAAAATCCCATTCATCCTAATGTCTAAAGAAGCTATAACTAGAAAACATGTCATGGAAATACCATACATTCATAATGTCCTCATAGTACCCTGATAAACCAGGGCGTTATCCAAAAATTACGCAAAGTGAAGGAACCCATCCATAGGTCCAATGGCTTCCTTCGAAAGACGATCAACCTCCGTATTAGCTTCTCGGTACACATGATGGCAAGATAAAAGAGCAAAAGTAGAAGTCAAACGTTTCACCTCCCTTAACCACGACTCCAATAATAGGACTTCAATATTTGAATTTTGATTTAACCAGTTTATAATTACCACATAATGTCCATAGATTTTCAAAGAGAAGAGGCACCTGACAGATACGAACCAAAGAAGACATCGAGCAACTATAAGTCCAGCTTTGGTGCTGCTACCCTTGCCAATACCCATTTTGATATGGATGATGTGGTTCTTCTTTAAATAAATAATCGCTCCTTCTCCACACAAACCCTGTTGCGACGCCCCATCAAAGAAACCACATATAGTATCATCAGCAATAGTAGGATAACAAATGGTTCTGAGTTTGTTCTTTTTCATAATCGGAACATAACCACTAACCACTAACCACTCCAATGATCTATTTACAAGTACCATAAACAGAAGGAGTGGTATTATCAAACAACCATTCATTCCCGGTTCTCCAAATGATACTCATCATAAAGAAAGGTAAAGACAAGTGATCAACACTCCGTTGACTCCCCCTGTAGACAACTGTGTTTAAACAGTCACCACTCCAATCCTCCTGGATCTTCAACCAAAGATTTAAAATCTTCCATACATAAGGAGTGAAGCTGCAATGTATAAATAAATGATGAATGTCCTTTGCTGCACCTCTGCATAATGGGAAAACACTAGGCCCCAAAAACCCTTTTCTCTGCAAGTTCACCCAAGTTAAAATTTTGTCCTTAAAGCAGAGCCACAAAAAGCATTTGAGTTTGAGCGGTAATTTCCAATTCCATGGCTTGGAGTACCACCATTGCTGTGCTGGAGGAGGAGAGACGTCGATTTGTATTAGATTATAGACCTTCTGCACAGAAAGAACCCCATTGGAATCTGGCCCATCCCAAACCAATTGGTCCGCAAAGTCAGTTAATGCGATGCTAGCAAAGGACAAAAGATCAACATAAATATCCCAATCCGAAGACAAGTTTTCTGGAAGATCCAACTCCCAACTCCCTCACGCAGAGCCAGTGGGGTTTATCAGAAACATAACCAAAATGATAGACCTGTACTAAAACAATGAGCTTCCTCTTGTGTAGTTCCTGAATCAATGCATCAAGAAATAAGTAACAATTGTCATCCCCAATAAAAGGGTCTATACCGATAAACACATCGCCTCCATTGTCGATCCTCCAGTTTAGCCAAGGCCCAATATATTTATAAGTGCTAACGAGTCCGCGCCACACAACAAAATCCCGATGGAAAGTTAGAACCAGATTACAAATCCACTGGAGAATTGTAAAGGTCTTCAAGTATTTTTGCCGGATGGCACTACTCCATAGGATACCGTCACCTAGTTCCCTCCACAGAATTTTGGTTCTCATGGCACAATTGAAAATATCCAAATTTTTTAACCCTGAACCTCCTTTCTTTTTGGGCCAAGATAGGCTCTGCAAACTTGCTAAGTGTAATTTTCTCACCTGAGGTTTTCCAGACCATAAAAACTGGAACAACCTACTACGAATGATATTGATGATAGTAGTGGGAACTCTCCAAAGCCCAAACCAGAACACCGGGATGCTCTGCAAGACCAACCGAGCTAAGACCAACCGACTCCTAATAGAGAGCCAACGATATGACCAATTACTAACCCTTCTATCAATCTTCTGAACCAACCATCTCCAATCCTCAATCCTGTAATTGTTGCCTTTAAGGAAAAAACCCAAATACAGGATGCCAGCATCAATGTCCTCCATTTTAAATCCTCCATTTTAAATGGAAGGATTCCTTTTATATTTTCCACACACCCCACATCTTTACAGTTAGAAATAAAATGTGACTTTAAAGGACTAATAACCATGCTCGAGGCTAAACATAAAACATCAAGGATATTCTTATACGAAGACCACTCATTCATGTTAGGAGCTCCAAAAATCATGACATCATCAATGAGCATCAAATGAATGATAGCAAGAGCACAAGTGAGTCCACTACCTTTGATAGAAGAGCCTCCTTAGCTTCATTGATGAGTCTTCTCATCCCCTCAACAACCAATATGAATAATAGTGGGGAGAGCAGACAGCCTTGAAGAATACCCGTATCATATCCTTTAAGAACATTCAATCTTGATTGATCAAACTTTATCACTCAACAAAATTTGTAAGAATCCAAAGACACTAGTAATTGTTAAAACATCCAACAACCCAACCCCAAGACACCTACTCATTCCAAACCAAAGCCAATTTACTTTTTAAATAAAATTATGAAATACCTTTTTTCTTTTAAAATGATGGTTCACCATTTATTAGCCCGCCACATCTATGGAGAAAATGCCAACACCTGCTATTACGGGGAATCAAGGTATGGTCGAGAAAATGCCAACACGAATCAAGGTATGGCCAGAATTACAATAGCTCCCAAGGAGCAAGCGTCACAAAGCAAGATTTGAACCCAGGTGAGGAGGATAACAATATTCCTCCCAACCACTAGATCTACACTCAATTAACATGAAATACCTTCTTTACCTTTTGTGTTGGAAATCAATGAATATCTTTTTTATAGCATTAACAATCAACCTATGGTTTTAATAATCATATTCAACTTATTATTAATATTTTCGGCCAACTGCGAACGTACGCCCTCTGTTTTATTTTATTATGATCAGGCCAATCGCAGAGCGACATCCACGTAGTTGTTTGCCTGGCAAACTTATCAACAATGTTCTCACGTTTTCTTTGCATCCGGAGATCTCTATCTGGATTTATTAAATCAGCCATGACCAGAGATAGCCGTCATGAAAATGATAGAGTAATATATCACGGGCGCCTTAGATCCCGGGTCAACGGCAATCGACATCACACGAAGCTTGCTGAAAAGTTCAACTATCGATCTATGTCACCAAATTCAGAGAGATCCAAGACCAAACAGTGATTTAACCAGATGAGATAGAAAATTTGAGCGTTTATCACATTACAAGAGCGCAGAAATCATGCCTTCCGACATTATGCAAGCCAGGGCAGCGAACCAGAGAGCCGGACATTAGCAGCAGATATCAAGAATATGGCCGATAATTCAACAGCCCCATCCCAACGTTATAACGATTTTGTTGGGTTGAGGTATAGTATAGTGCTATCGCTGGGAACTATAGTGTTCATATGGACAATCTTGTTATTTTCATATCTCTTTGTACGCTCACGCCGCGGAAGTCCATCAATACAACGCGGCACCGCTCTTCAAGATGGCGTTGTGATTGGGATCGATGAGGAGGCGTTGGATTCATCATGCCCCAGGATGATCTACTCGGAGAAATCCTGCCCATCGTTGAAATCTGGAGATTCAGATCAAGAAACGGAGGACATGAAAAGCTGCTGTTCGATTTGCTTGAGCGATTACAAGGATTCCGAGGTTCTGAGAGTGATACCTGATTGTGGTCACATGTTCCATGTGATTTGCATCGATCAATGGCTTCGAAGACACGCCACATGCCCCGTCTGCCGAACTTGCCCTCAGAATCTCGCCACCCTTCTCCCACAACAAACCCTAACTCCTGCTCCAACTCCTATTCCTCGTCCAGTTCCTAGTGCCAGACTCGAGCTTCAGGCCATCCTCTCTTATCAAATATGAGGTTCTGAAATCTTGTAATTAAGCCCCAGAAAACCCACCATTTATATGAACTCATCGAGCTAGAAAGCTTGAATTTGTGGATAATTGTATTATATATTAAATCTCAGAGATTGTTAATGGAAAAACTCTTTTGAGTCTTTCCATGCCCTGTGAATGAAACAAGTTAGTAAAATCTTCTTGCTTCTTCCATTCCAGAGGTTTCTCAAATTGGTTGGAGCATTTGCCGAAGTTGTTGAGACAGAAAATGTTTAAATACCCTGAGCTTATCTTGATTGCTGATTCCCTCTATCCAACAGGCATGGTGCAAGGTTTTCTGAGTATCCATACGACAGAGAAAAGTAGGTAAATCTGAGTTTATCTTGATTGCTAATTTGCTCCATCCAACAGACATGGAGCAAGGTCTTCTGAGTATCCATACGACAGAGAAAAGTAAGTAGATCTATTCGGGAATTCCATGCACTGCCACGAAATTGTAAGGCCATTCCAAACGAATTTAATCGAGCCACAGTAAATCAATATGTTGCTCCAATTAACTGTTTTCGAATTGGATTATTGTCTTCCTATATCCTTTGTACTTCAAGTTTTTCTTAACTTTGAAAGTTGTAATGAGAATGCAAGCGCTCATCAAATTTAACAGATTAATGGAATCTATGTAAAGTCCGTGGACAGCACTACCAGCCCCAAGGTTCCGATTATTCGGACAGCATGTTTATACGTTACGAATCAACTCTCATAGCTTTCGAGAATGGTTGGTTTTTTCTGATATGTAATTTTCTACTGTGTATTGCACTGTATTCTATGAAATTTTGTTGGCATCCTTTTTAAAATGGACTTAGAAATTAACATTTGGCAGCCTTTTCAAATCATTGTAATGTTTCATATCAAAATTTATTTGAATCCTTCTAGAATGGATGTAGCCCCCTTCAAAACACTGTATTTTTATGCTCTATTTCAACATTCCAACAATAATTTTACTTAGGAGCTTTCTAACTGAGACGCGAACTTTTCAGGAGATTTTGATTGAAATGCTTGTTACTCCGTTAAGATAGAGGTCAAAGTCAATGGAAAAATGAATCTATGGTAGGTTTTCTCTATTGCTATTTTTATGACTTATATAGGCTTCCCTTGGAGCTGATCCTGTTCACTCAATCATTATCCAGATAGTAAAGTTGATGGCATTAGCACGCAGATTTCGCTTTTGCAAACAGATGACGCAAATTTTTATCGGCAATATTCACTGAAGCGAAAACAAAAGCTATGGATTCGCATCCACACAGCTTTTACGGTTGATAAACAAGAATATGAGATTAAAAAACTGTAGGCCAAGATCAACAACATTCCGGTTTGTCCTTCTGATAGCCATCTCTTGTTGAACATAAACACAAAGTTTAGAGACCAGAAAATTGAAGGAATTGATCAACGAATTTAACGTTTTCCCTTTAGCTAGTCCAGATTCGAGTGAACAACCGGAGAGAGAGAGAATTTCAAAAAACAACGAACCCATCTATGGTGATGCAATAATAAAGAAAAGCTAGATTGAAGAACAGTTGGACATGAACTTAAACCAGCGGTTGAAGATATGAAGGGAAGGAAAACACTCCCACTTTGGAGCTTGTAGCTCACGCTAAGTTTAAAGATGAAAGAGCCTTCATAACCAATTCTTTCAAGAGACTTTAATTTCGAGAGGAGTCACTAGATAACTTCAGAGAAAGGTTCATTATCAACTTCATTAGCAGAGGAAAAGTGTCACAACCCGAACGCTTTGGTGTCATAGGCTTGTCCAAACTTGGCAATCATGTGCAACCACTCGGATTTCGTCTTGAGGACTTGGTCATCAGAGATTACTCTCGGTGGATTAACCCATTGTTTAGGCCTACCATGCCCAACAACCTTGCCCAACCTACCAAATTAATAGTTAAACAACAAAGAAACCAAACCACAGCACAACATATTAGGTAGGTGCGCAAACCAAACACTCAACAAGTCTTTATTAATGTTAACAAGTTAGAATGGGTGGTCCACGCAATGGTCGAAACCTCAGATACAAAGGGGTGTAGTCTTCAGCTTACTAGACAAAATATATTAACAAACAAAACCTCTTATGCGCATCATCCCAAAGTCTCCTTAATGGCTTGTTGTCGTGTATGTCTCTCTTGAAGCCTACTGTCATAACCTGTGTGTTCACTTGGGGGCTCTACCTTAACAACCCTCCTACCACATAAATATTTACCATTTGCATTAACTCTTTGGTTAGATAACTTGGTATGTCTTGGTCTTCTTGGTTCCTTGGATGCCTCTGCTACTACTTGTGCACCCAACTTATATATATGAGGAGACACTTCATTTTCCTCATAAGTGGGTTCCCAAGCCTTCCTTGCTTGACACCTCTTCTAAGTGATGCATCATAATTTGGAAACCCCAAGGAAAGTGAGCAATCTCCTAAAGGTATACTAGCAGAGACCTGTCAATAGCTTTTCCAACCCACATTTCCATCACTTGGGTGTTTCTGCCGACATCTTCTTTTGGGCACACCTTTTTCTGGTGCTCCTTTTGTGACTATTTTCCCCATTCTTTTCCATGCATTTGAGCCCCTTTGTCCATAGACCCGAGTGTTGTTCCCGATGGCGTCCACATGTGCTTAGCATGGTGTGCAACCATTTTTCCCCTCTCAGGGTGTCTTACAACCACACATTGGGAAAATGTATTGATGGCGTCTCTTGCACTGTGTTGCTTGCCAAAACCTTCTATGTTAAATCCTTTTGTTGACTTCCAAAGACCCTGGCCGACATGCCACTTATTGAAGTTTTTAATGACTTGTTGAAGCCTCTTGGCCACATGCCCCATTGCTGGAAGATTCATTCCCTCCATTGATCTGTCACTACCTATGGTTTCTTGTGTGCTCTTGGATGTGCCCAAATGCACCAATCATGTCTTGGTCATGCCAAGTGTACCGGTTTCCCATGTGCTTGAATCGGTTGATAGATGAGTTGATGAGGGTTCGTCACTTGTCACAAGGAAAGAACATTACATCCTCCCCCTCTCAACTTTGTTTCCATCCTCTACAACATCCGAAGAATTCTTGTTGTTCCTCATCAACTCATGTCTAGATATACATGTCCATGTGGGCTTCCCTCAACCCTACCAAAATGTCACTAGAGAATCATTTTTGTCATATGTCTTAATTCCTATTGTTGTGTTGATTCACCCCAAGGGATGATGAGGGGACAAGCCATTTTGTAAATCTAACTTGAGGTCTCTTCATGAAAGTGCTCCTTTTCCCAACATATAAACTAAACTCATTGACTTTGATTCTGCCATTTTCTATACTTCTTAGACTCACCTCCAGGTTACCTCCAAGAATTCTACATGTTGTCGAATGTTGTTGCAGCGATCCTATCACTGCAACAATTTACACTTTTGGAGGTGGTTTAGGCTTGAGGCGGTCCTGCAAAAGCTGTCTCTAAAATTTTTTTTAGAGCTTTGGAGGCAGTTGTTGAACCAACCCGCCCCAAAGTCACGAGAATTGAACTTTTGGAGGCATTTTTTAACAACCACCTCTAAATGTTCAATTCTCGTGACTTTTGGTGGAGGTTTTAAGAAAAATGCCCCTAAATCCATTTTTTAGAATAGTTTTTTGAACCCCCCCCCTAAAAGTCACAAGAATTGAACTTTTGGAGGAGGAGATTTTTTGAAACCCCCCTAAAAGTCACGAGAATTGAACTTTTGGAGGCGCTTTTTTGAAAACCCACTTAAAAGTCACGAGAATTTAACTTTGGGAAGCAGTTTTTTTAAACCTCCCCTAAAAGTAATGGGAAATGAACTTTTGTTGGGAGTGTTTTGAAACCACCCCTAAAAGTCATGATAATTGAACTTTTGGAGGTGAGATTTTGAAACCCACCGTAAAAGTCAGGAAATATTGAACTTGTGGAGGCGACTTTTTGAAAACCCCTCTAAAAGTCATTTGATTGAACTTTTGGAGGCGGTTTGTTGAACCCCCCCCCTAAAAGTAATGAGAATTGAACTTTTGGAGGTGATTGTTTGAAAAATACCCTTAAAAGTAATGAGAATCTAATTTTTTGTGGTAGTTGCTTGAAAAATCCTCCTAAAAATTGTATGGTTATGAAGCTCCTACTTTTGTTGACCAAATTTTTGGAGACTGTAGAGCACCTAAAGCTAGAGATTAGATTCAGGAAAGCCAAGACATCCTGAAGGCACTCAAAGATAACATACAAACAACTCAAACTCATAAAAAATTATATGCATATAGGAGTAGAATATAGCACAGTTTCCAAGTTGATGATTTGGCGCACTTGAGGTTGCATCCATATAAGCAATCATCACTAAAGGGAAAGGGGGATGGAAAATTGAATCCAAGGTTCTATGGCCCCTATAAAATTGTGAGAAGAGTTGGGGAAGCAACATATGAGTTGGATCTTCCAGAAGGAAGAAAGATACACAATTCGTTCCATGTTTCATGACTCAAGAAAGTAGTTGGGCAATAGGTGAAAGTATCAACATAGATTCCTCCATTAGATGATGAAGGACAACTGATTTTGGTTCTGAAAATATTTTTCCAGCTAAGAGAAAGAAGGTTGAGAAATAAAACCATTTGAGAGTATGTTGTTCAATGGAAAAATCTTCCAAGTGAAGATGCTACATGGGAAGGTATTTATTGCAGCACTCGGGTTTGCAATTGCTTGAGGACAAGAAATCTTGGGTGGGTAGGAATGTAATGCCCCCTCCATAATTCAACCATAGGTCATTCCACTAAGATATTTGATTCCCATAAGTTCAAGTTGAAATTAAATGGACTAGGGAATTATTTAGCCTATAGTCACTATGCAAATTAATTTATAAACCAAGAAGGGGAGATGAGGAAATATTCATAAATGATGTGGAATTGGTCTAGTAATCCAAGGAGGGCGCATAGGAAGATGACTAGGTCCCACATAAGATGAAACGCCATACAAGGTGGAAGGAATCCAATCATGAAGGAATCTCATGAGTTGTAACTTCCTAAGCTAAAAATAGTCAAAGAAGGGTGCACTAGGGGAAGAGTAACTCCCAAGGAATGTCATGAAGTGGAAGCAAACTAAAAATAGACATGGAGGGTGCATTTGTGAATTGTAACCCCCAAGGAATCTATGGAAATCTATGACAACATCTATGACAATCTATGACAGCATTTATGACAATCTATGACAAGCTAGGCCTTAAATTTAGCTAACGAGGGAGCATGAGGGAAGAGGGGCCCACAAGGTGGTTGTAACTCCCCCACAAATCAAGGATAGCATCTCTAATTCGAATTGTCAAGGGAGGATAAGGTTCAATTTGTTCCAAGATAACATTAGAGAGGGATTTGATGTGTCATGAATAATCATTCTCTCCACTGATTCAAATTTTAATATTATTTTTGAGAGAGAACTCTAGAATGAGGGGAGAAGTCCTAATGAAGATTATAAAAAGGATGTAGGCACCTAGTGAAAAATATTTTGGTCATTTGTAATTTTGAATTGGAAATCCATGGTGCTTTTCATGCTTGGGATATGTACTCCTTACAACTGTAAAATAGTATTGGTGGTGAAATATTCCACCCTAGATAGCATGAGAGGAGGAATCACCTTGGTTTCTCTACAGAGCTTCAAGTGAATGTGGTTATGTCCATGTTGAGTAGCTAGTTTGAGTTCATGTTGGTGTGTTTGAGTCTTAGTTTGTAGCAATGGAAGTTCATTGGTGTTTTCCGATTGTAGTTGTGTTGTGGAGGGCACACCAGGTGATGGTTCAGATCTGATGGAGGTGGTTCTAATGGATTTATTTATTCCTTATCTGATGGATGGTGCACTGTAGGTGGAATATCTACTAGTTGGGTTCAACCAGAGAACTCAACCAGTGGAGTTCTCTGGTTGAGGAGGGCACACCAGTGATGGTTCAGATCTGATGGAGGTGGTTCTAATGGATTTATTTATTCCTTATTTGATGGATGGTGCACTGTAGGTGGAATATCTACTAGTTGGGGTCAAAATCCTCTTGTGGGAAGGTGCACTAGTGGAGCAAATCTCTCATTTTGGAGCAGTGCTTCTCTCACTTTCTTTGCTAGTTTTTGGAAAACCCTCTCTCCCTTCTCTGTAACATATTTCTCTAATTTTTTGCAGCTGTTGTAGCAGCCATATATGTAATCATTGTTAATTTCCATTTCCTAATAAAAATCCACAGTATTTTCCCAATATTTGGTTCAATATTCATGCACTAGTTGTTCAATGTAAAAAATGCAAAAATGGGTTGTACAATCATAAGTATTTGTCTGTAAAAATTTCATAACCATCTCTTGAAGTTTGTTAGTGATCAGTTTGGGTGTGTTTGGAAGTGTTATGGTTGATCTGAAGCTGTTTGGGTCAAATTCGAGTAGGTTAGGGGGTGTTTGGAAAATCTCGAATCTAGGGATCTTTTCTATTAAAAATTTGAACTAGTTTCTCTCTGTGGTCAAGGTTGAGTTAATATCTCTAATTTTTGACTTGGATATATTACACACACACACACACGATCATCATCATCATCATCATCATCATCATCTAGTTATATCATATGGATTCCATGATATTCTATATGTTCTTGTTTTCAATTTTAAGTGAAGATGAAAGACTAGTAGATGCTGAATGGAATGATATTACTTAAACTATAGATTTAAGGGAAAAATGAACACGAGTATTCATAGTTCTCCAACACTAGTATGGTTTATGGCAGTGCACAATTGTGACATGTATTCACTAGCTTCCATGAACCATATCTTTAGCAGTTATGAGTGTGCCATGTACATATATGATGGATTTGATTGTAAAATTCCATTTATGATCGCATTCGTCTATTGAATTTGTAATACCCCCAATTTTGACTTGGAATGTATTTAATCAGATTTATGTAAATGATGTAAATATGTTGGTAGGGATTCCTAGTGTAGAGATCAAAGACAAGTCCCAACTAGTGAATGGCTATACATGTATGATGCATATATTTTTATTTGGACCATATGATTGGCTTATCATGCCAATTCTAAATGTATGTAAATATTATGTTGGAAATTAATAAAATGGTCCAATATGGCTATGTAAAGAGCACTAGAGGGCCTATGATTCCACTAGAGGGGAAGAGGAAGGGGGCCTATAGGGAAACGAAATCCTATGTTTCCATGTGTCGACCTTAGAACTCATCGAAAATATGCCATGTGCCTTAAATAAGCCAATTACATTCTCTTCACTAATAAATCCAATCAGTGAATGCATATGGGAGGATGGTGGAAAAATTCACTTCATGTAGTTATTGAAGCATGGGGATTGTGACAGTTATGTTAGCTATCAACAATACTATTTCTTCTATGGTCAGAAGTTATGTCAGTTTTCTTTTCACCCTTACCTCATACCCTTGGAGTCAACACTCTTTTGATCATTCTCTCATGCATGTTTTCTACACTACGTATAATTTTTCCATTGTTGTTCATGACCATTGCTAGACTGTGTTTAACCCAAAAATTTGAATTTGAAGACAAAGTTGCATTTTTGGAAAGGAAAATAGATGGTTGTAGGTGAGCATGGAGACCGTTGGGAAAGCTAGGAACTTTTACCCATTTAGATCTGCTACTTTTGGATGCTTGACAAGCCATGGATTAATGTTGTAGGAGGTTCTTCATTAGCATACATTAGGTTGGAATATTATTGCACACACTGGTAAGCCTTGTAATGCATTTCCTGAGGGAACTATGGATCAGAGAAGGAAAATTCCTTCCTTGTGTTGTGTGGGGAAGTTGGAAGGAGTTCCATGGATGTGATGGCTTAGTGAAGCCCATGTAGAGCTCTGGTTGAGCTTTTGGCTAAGCACATTGAGCAGAATGGGTTGTGGGTTGAGGGACAGAAGCCTCTAGGTGTTTCCTTTACCTTGGTGGCCTCATAGGCCAGCTTTGGAGTGGCCTCTCATCAGAAAGAGTATATGTTAGACAATGTTCCTATGGCTGGGTAGAAAATCGCTCTTACAAAACCAGTTTCTTAGATCTTCTTTCTTTAAATATAAGTATTCTTATGTATTTGATGTGTAATGGTTTTTATTTGTATTCTTGTGATATTTATTCATGTAAATTGCAAGTTGTTTGTGTGGATTGATTTATTCCGCAATGTGTTTTTCATTTATATATCTACACATGCATTCTAGATGTTGTAAATTGATAATTGTGGTTATGGGGCGAAGTTTAGAGGCCTTGATGTAGCTAATGTCCCCTCCTGCTAGCCGGATTGAGGGATGGGGATGTTACAGAGTGTATCAGAGCTTCTTGTTATAACATCAGGGCTATATGGTTCAAAAATGCACAGTTACATGTAGAAATCATAAAACTACACTGTGGAAAATGAGTTCTGTTAAGTGACGAATAAGGGGCCATAGTCAATTTGGTAACAATCCCCTTATTGGCGAATTAAAATTTCATACAAATAAGAAATTTTAAAATTTTGGGGAACTTTAAGTGGGCCCCATCTATTCCACATGGACAAGTGATGTGTGGGAGCCACGTGGGTTGGAGGTATGAGGTGGACCGACAACATTAGCACCTAACCACTAGAATCCAACCCAGGGACTCGTAGGAATTTAGCACCCCAGTGCTAAACTTGACGGAACAGGTGACCAAGGCATAGAACCAAGGCCTTGGCCGATGGAGATACGATTGTTGGATGGTGGGGTAGATCAATGGTCATGGCTCATAGCACATGGGAAAATTGCACGATGGTTAACAATGGATGGATGAGATTCGAACGTTGGATGAAGAGGAAGATCGACGGTCGAGGTTCATCGCGCCTTAGTAAAGTGCGTGGTGTTTAGAAATAGGAGGGCATATATCTAACCATCGGATCTTATGGAAGATAAACAATCCAAAATCATCATGCACTGATAGAGTGACCGATGGATAAAATGGGATGAGGGGCCCGTTGTTCCCAAAAACACTTGGGGCGTGTGTCAGCTTTTGATTGAAGCACCTCCCCAATAATTGTTTTCCAAAACCGCTTCGTGGGGCTGCATTACCATTTATGGTAAAGGGGAAACTGCTAATGCCCGAGGTTGAGTATATGGTGGTGTGGCGGCCTAGTGGCGGGAAGAAGGTGACATGGCCGCGTCACAGGGTGACAGGTAGGCCTGTCTGACACCTCAAGAGGGACATTTCGGGCCATGTTGGCACCCTTTCCACATCAAAAGAAAATCATATTTTCTTATGCAAAAAATTGAACTATTTACAAAAAAATGAGGGCATTTCCCTCGACCCGCCTTGCAGTAGCACAAGGAGGCCGCAAGGGGGCAAGCCCCCTTGATCCCCATTTTGTTTTAATCGACAAATTTGGACCTAGATTTAAGCAACGACCATTAGATCAACATAAATTTGTTCATTTTTTGCATTATGAGGGTGTATGGTACAAGACTACAGAATTTTTCTAAGTTTGGAAGAAGTGGAAAAATACAAAGTAGTGAATTCCTGAATTTTATAGAAGGTGACTGGAGCATCAGATCAGAGAACCAAAAATTGATAAGTAATCGTGGTTGTATGTATTATCTAAGAAAATAGAGAAGTTGTTCCAAATATCCATAGGTGATATCCTGCAGGTGTTTGTATTTTCCCTTTTGGGTTAAATGCACCTACAGGAAAAGTGCAGAATTTGGGCCAAATTGACAATTTCCAAGGACTGTAACTTTGTGCGCAGAGTTCAGAATTGAGCATATTTATAGTCGTTGGAAAGCTTGTCCAATGGGAACAATTTTACAGAGTTAAATTATGAATTGGTGACTCATATGATTCTATAATTTGATTAGAAAAGTGCCTGTGGCCATAATTGACTAAAACTGTCAATATGGGTAATTTCCAGAATACATGAAAATTGATTTTTATTTTGTAATAAATCTAACAAATGTGTTTATATCAAAAAATTTGCAGATTCATAATCATATCAGTGACTATTAAAAGGTCGGCAGTGAGTATAGTGCAATTCTGATATCTTTGATCTTGGTTGGGCCAAGAAGGTCATCATCATGGATGATGCACATGATCCTTACGAATTTGAGGCAAATGCAATGGGATAAAATATTCAAATTGAGAATGAAGAGACGAAATCCAATGGTAGGAGGAACCAAGTGACTCCCCCAGAAATTATAGAAACCACGAGGAACCTAAGGGTGGAGCTGCAGAGTTATAGAGAAGACAATGAGAGGCTGCTTAGAGCTCAAGAAGAGAAGAATCTAGTGAATGCAGCTATGCTCCAAAGTCTGACAGAAATTCATAGGAATATTAATTCTCAACATCATTATGAAAATCAAGAGAAGAGTGGGAGTAGCTCAAGAAGGCATTATCACAAGAGGTCCCATAGTGAAAAAAGTAACTTATAGGGGCAGGTCATATACTCCAAAAATCTCTTCTAGTGAGTCATCTGACCCTAAGGATTCCACTGATGAATCAAGCTATTCATATCCTAGGAAGAAGAGTAAGAGTTCATCCAAGAAAAACTCACAATCATGAAGAATTCAGGAAGGCCAAAACTCCTACATTTGATGGTGAGATAAAATTTGGTCAAAAATTTGAGGCTTGGCTTCTTGGGATGAGGAAGTATTTCCAAGTCCAATACTACTCTGGAAATATGAAAGCAATAGTGGCTATCTTCAATCTGAATGGGAGATCATCTATATGGTGGGATCACCTTAGGCAAGTGAAGAAAATCAATGAAAGGGAGATAGTGTCAAATCAATTCAAGAAGTACTTTAAGCAAAATTACCTCTCTGATAGGTACTATGATGGAAAAATTAAAGAATTCCATGAGTTGAAGTTGGGAGAAATGACTATGGAGGAATTTGCAAATAAATTTTTGGAGCTACTGAGATATGTCAAGTATATCAGGGATGATAAAGTCAAAATTCAACATTTTCTAAGTCGGTTTCCTCAATCCTATAAAGATAGGATTGGGTTTGATGAACCTCAAACTCTAGATGAGACCATAATAAAGGCTAAGTATTGTTATGATCAAGCTAAATGAAAGACATATTTCCATAACGCATGGAAGGACAAGAATAATGAGAAGTTTGATCAAAGAAAGAAGGGTTTCAAGCCTCATCATTTCATAAATCAACCAAGGAAGCCACCACAAGTTGTGACAAAGCCAACTAAGATGATGGGAGACAAGCCAAGAGAACCACTTCAATGTTCAGGATGTGAAGAGGACCATTTGATTAGAAATTGTCCACATCGAAATGGGAGTGCAAAGAAAGTTCGCAAAATTCAAGAGGATCTCCCTCTTTAGGTTTCCCAATTCCATCTAAGCAGACTTGGACTAACCACGAGAGGTTTCTCCATTCAATCTTTTTTGGGTACTTGTCATAAGAGACTAGCTGTCCCACAGTACTTGCTTGAGAAATTTCTAAGAAACAACGTGCTTGAGAAAATTAAGGAGGTTTTAAATGTGTTACATTGTAGGGAATGCTAAGGGTTTGAAGTTTAAGGAATGAAATTACCCCATAAGATAAATTTGGATAATCAGAGTAACTTGGTAAGATCTAGAAATAACTATGCAAGCTACTCTTAAACTGGACAATGATATTGCTTATGATCTAGGCTAAGAATCATATTTGAGAGTTTGAATCACTTGTAACCAATTGTTCCTAGGTTATGGTAAATTTGTATCACTTTTGGGATAAATGTGTTGATATTAAAAGTTACCAGCATTTAGTTTAGGCTCAGATTTGGAATACTATTAAAGTTTGAGTTCAGATTTGCAAGTGTTCGTGAAATACCATGTTGTTTTTTGGGGTTTTAGTGGCCTCAACACAAGGAGCAACTCGTTGGTATCTTATGTTTTCTTATTTTAAAAGCATATGACAATAAGAAAAGCAATGCGCACTAAAGCAAATACACACAACTAGACTATATGACATGCATGGGTGAATTTCGAGTGCCTCTTCATAGGGTTTCTTATGCATGGATTCATTCATATTTTTATCTTAATACATGGAATGATTTCATATCTTATGGCCTAGGATGCAAAATTATTTTACCCCAACAAATGAAAATCTACTCTAGTGGCAAACAAGTTTAAAGAAAAACAATTATTGAAATAGGTGGAGTAGAAGAGATAAGGGAACATTGACCCGGTGCCTTAGTGAGGGGTTTGGAGTCGAGTCACCCCTCCTAGCACACTGAAATGGTCTTGAGATCCATGAAATACAGAAACCATTGAGAAATAAACAAATCGATCCGATTGAGTTTCCCCCTTTTGAACCAGCACTTCCCCAAATTGTACATTGAGTAGATCCTTGACAATGAAAATCGATTAGAAGTCTCAATGATTGAGAAAAACAAGCAAATAAGTTAGGATATGATCGTCTATGAAGTGAGAAAAAAAATCCAGAAAGAGAAGCACAAGCAATAAATTTCAGAAGTGAGTTTCTTACTATAAAATCAAAAATCCATATCGTCTATTAGTTTAAAATATGATATGATTGCAATTACAAATATTAATTGATTTAAGTATACAAAATTAAGAGAAGTTTTGGATTGAGAAATCAAATATCTTAAATAGTTCAAAAAGTTCAATTGAATCACGTATGACCCATTTCCAATTAATTTAGCATTAATAGTCACTTAACATTTATTCATCTATGACCCATCCCGAAATTTAGCATGAATAATCAACTTAATACTCATTATCAAAAAATTCTATAAATATTTTTAGAAAAAATATATCATACTAGTTTATATGTAGTTTTATTTCAAAATTTATTTCACATTTATACACTCATATTCATGCATATAATTAATTAAAAGTCAATAAAATAACTCCATGCATGGTTGGCATATATGGGATGATTTCAATTTATTTAAAAATACAACTTTAGAAAACTTTATCATTGGACAATGAAATCAAATGCCTTATAGTTCAAAAACATAATCCATCTACGTCACATCACTGATGTCTCTAAATAGTCCACTTAACATTCATGAATTAAATTATTTATAAGAAATGCAACTTTATTTACAACATAAATTTATTTCGAAATTACATCTCAATTTTATAGATTCATATTAATGCATATTATAGGCAATTAAAAGTCATTAAGTGATTGTGCCTTATTAGTTTAAAATATGATATGATTGCGATTACAAATATTAATTGATTTAAGTATACAAATTTATGAGAAGTTTTGGATTGAGAAATCAAATATCTTAAATAGTTCAAAAAGTTCAATTGAATCACCTATGACCCATTTTGTATTAATTTAGCATGAATAGTCGACTTAACATTTATTATCAAGTAAATGATTCTAATTTTGTTGGTAAGAATTTCATCTTTATTTCAAAATTTAAATTTCACTTTTATACACGAGTATTAATGCATATAAGTAAATAAAAATCAACAAATAACTTTGTACATGGTTTAAATGATATTATTTTAATTACAAATAATTCATTTAGCAATACATTTTTTAAAAATATACAATAGGAAAAAATTGTGCAATACAACAAAGTCAATGCAAAAGCAATTTTAAACAATAATAAAAGTGTATATTAATATAACTATGAATTGTCATACATTTCAAAAAATATATAAATTTGTACGAATTGATTCATCAAAAAGTATGTCCAAGTTGTATCGAAATATAGGAATGTTCATAAATGATTAAATTTCTGGAAAAAAAAAACTTCTTCTACTACAATGAAGTTGATGTTCAATTGAACATTCTAATGTACTCATATTTATCTTTGATACAATGAAGTGCCTTATGAAAGGGGAATAAAACTTGCATAAGCCAAATATCTTGCTCTTGTTTTGTATAGGACTTTATCAAGATATGGTTTGACCGATATCCAACAAATTGAGAAGTAGGATTTGATGTATCTATTAGCAATACATTTGATTCTCCATATTTATCTCCATACTAGGACCACACATCTCTCAACCTTTTCTCATAATATTATATTGTACTCCCTGCTTTCAATTTTGTTTGCAAATGACAATGTGACCTATCCCATGTGAATTCAAAGTCCCTTATATCAATATATGATTTTTCAAGTACATGTCAACTGTACTTGTCAATGACATTTAATGTCTATATTGCAACATCATAATTTTTTAAGAAATATTTTAATAATTTTGTCACCAAATTCCCAATCCGGTTTTCTTTGAATATGACAATTTGGTTCATCTCTAGTGTATGATGAGAAGAACACTCCTTCCATTTCAAATATCAACAACATCTTTCGACATATATTAATTCCCATTTGCACTGCAACCACATATATGACATTAACATAGCTCCACTTCATTACTTAAGGACTTCAAAACATAATATTTAAAAGCATATTACAAAATCATGTAATTCCCATCTATTATCATTTTTTTTCCATTTGTATACAAAGGGAATTCTACAATGAGTTAATTGACAATTAAAAAGTATCATTACAGTGACTTGATTCTAGTGAACAAACTAATGACATGTTAACATATACATCAATCTAAAAATTTCATTATATTCTTATGGAATAAGTAAGTCTTACATGCATATAGCCCCAAGAGTTAGCTCGATCGGTTGAGTTCTCGGAAGTTAGGCCTCCCAGCATGCGAGGTCACGGGATCCATCCTCATAGACCCTCTTGGGGTTAGGCACGCAGCGGCCGCAGGGCGGAAACCCCTTCGGGGCGGGTCCGTCGGAAATTATTTCGTGGATGTAGCGGTCGGCTAAGCCGATTAAAGTGAACCACATGGAAAAAAAAAAAAAAAAAAAGTCTTACATGCACACATTGAACCACCATTCAAATCATTGATTTTATTATTTATAATAATCAGTGAACCGCAATTGAAAAATATAATTACAATGCCGCAATTCAAACAATCAAACTAATTAGCTTTCATGTGGTAGTTTTCCATCTAACACAACCACATTGTCATCTAATACATTGCACCCTGGAGTAAATCTAACTTGTGTTATCTTTCCTTCTAACCACATTCTCAACATAACTAACGCATGTTAGCTTTCATATAGTAAATTTCCTTCTAGCACCATGAATGGAAAATATAATTACAACAGCTCAATTCAAATAATGAAATTAATTATATGTTAATTTCCATAGGAAACTAATGATATGCTAAAATAAGAAATTTTTATAAGAACACATTTAACCATCCTTCAAACCACTAATTTTTAAGAGATATAATGATCAATTAAACCAGAAATGCAAACATTAGTTGCAATGGTCCAATTCAATCAAACATAACATTTATCTAATATTCTCTACATCCAACCTAATACATTAAATAGCCATTCAAATTAGTAACCTTTATTAACACAATATCTCTATAAAAAGAAACAAAATAAAAATATTTTAATTTCTAAAAATGAAAAAGCAAATCGCCAATTTTTATATTAGCATTATGAAATATAACTTAGGTTAGTTTTCCTTCTGACATCATTGCATGATGAATGAAAGACAACGCTTGTTATATCCTTCATATGTTAGCTTTCCATCTAACACGGACCACATTGTTGTCGAATACAATTCAACATGAAGGAAATATGACACGGGTTAGTTTTCATTCTAACAACATTGCACAGTGAATGGAAGCTAACGTGCGTTAGCCTTCATATGTTAGCTTTTATTGTAACACAACCACATTGCCATCAAACACATTGCACCATGAAGGAAATATGACTCGAGTTAGCTTTCCTTCTAACAACATTACACAGTGAATGAAAGCTAACCCTGTTATCCTTCATATGTTAGCTTTCCATCTAACACAACCACATTGTCATCAAATACATTGCACCAAGTGAATGCTCCACCAAATTTCTCCATTATCATTTACACACTTGTTCATTTTTTCACTTGACTCCACTATCCAAAGGAAGTACAAGCTTTTTCGGATCCATCACAAAACCTTAATTGATTTATTTTTTGTCAATATTCTCCATCATTCATTTAACTTAGTATTCTCGATTTTAATAGATAGACTTGAAGTTGCTTCAAGGGATACCCTCCTAGAGTTGGCATGAACCAACCCAAAGAGGAGCTCCAACTATGATAGGTCCTTTGTTCTTGGACTTTGACTACCGCTTGTGATTTAAACTTTCTTTTATACATGAAATATTGCATCTAATATTTATTGGTTAGTCCAATATGAAAGGAGCGAGTCTCTTCTCTATGAGGCACAAATTGCTAGAAAGAAATCTCATTTTTGTTTTTTTTACACTTGGAGGTCTTTTGAACTATATATGGACAAAACATTTCCATCTAGTTTCTTATAATTTTCTCATTATGTTGGACCATATTATTTTTGAATATTACATTAGAGGAAGCATGGAGTGGGATCAAGCATATATTGAAACATATTCAGGGTATGATGAATAGTGAAAGGGATATAGAATATGGTGCTTGGAGGATCATAAAATTTTAAGAAAACATAATTTTATATTTGAGGAAGTAAGTATTAACTAAAATAATTGAGATAATTTTGATAGTGCGCATAGCATGCATAAACCAATTTATATTGAACATGATGAATATCTAGAGAATTTTGAATCGTATTATAAACTTAAGAGCCTATAATGAAGAAGAGACCTAGGTGGTTGATGAATATAGTTCAATATTTAGACACATAACCTAAAATTTCTAGTGGTGTGAAGACTAGAAGACAAAATTAGTTGGAGAACACAGAGAAACACAACCTAGAATAAGTGCACACTTTGAGAATTTAAGCACAATTAACTTTTAACTTGTGATAGCAATCATGAGCAAGCATGATCCTCAGACATATTAAAATTTAAATAGTTAGATGTACGACTGAATCAAACTTCAAAGTGATGTAGATTGATATCAATTCTATTCAAAAGAAATCTACTTGAAGTCATGAGACTCAAACTCTCCTCCATTATCATATCTCAAAGCATGAATGTGCTTTCCAATATGATTCTCAACCAATGCTTTAAAATCTTGGAACTTGTTGAAAGTTTCACTCTTTTCCTTTATAAAATAGATCCAAGACTTGCGAGAAAAGTCATCACAGAGTACAAATATCCACTCAGGGATGGTGCTGACATAGGACCACACAGATCATAATGTATCAAGTATAGGATCCCTTTGGATCTTTTGGTACTGCTTGGAAAACTCTTCTTGATGTTCTTTCCAAGAACACAACCTCTACAAAAAATATCATATTCATATTTAAACATAGGCATACCTTTTACCATCATCTACAATCTAGGTAGCATTTTGAAATGAAGATAACCAAGCATCCTATGCCATAGTTCACAAGGACTGACGATGTCATGGATCATGGCCTGGATGAGCTTTCTAGGAACTTTGTAGAGACCTCCCTCTCTAACTCCAATTATAGATGCAGAGTTCAAGTCTACACGCTTAGGCCATAGGAGCACTTTATTGTACACAAATATTACTATGAATCCTTTATCTTCTAGAACCGAAACAAACATGAGGTTCTTATTCAATCCAGGAACAAATAGGATTTCATCAACATGTGGTACATCTCCTGAATCCAATTGAAAAGAAGTAGATTCAACTCGTTTGATCGAATAGGTGGTATTATATCCAAGTTCCACCTAACAGGAGAACTTCGTTTC
Source organism: Larix kaempferi (assembly GCA_027924585.1). Lineage (NCBI taxonomy): Eukaryota > Viridiplantae > Streptophyta > Pinopsida > Pinales > Pinaceae > Larix > Larix kaempferi. Next base: position 5,994,416 of record BSBM01001068.1, on the reverse strand, counting down.
CTTCAAATCTTTGATATCACTCCTATATCCAATCATGTATTTAGATGTGCCACTATCCACCAACCATGTCTCAGCACTAGTGGTAATGGATCCAGAGAGGGATGAGACAAGATAGTACTCCTTCCTTGTCTCCTGAATATCAAAAGAATTATTTCCTGTAGGTTCATCTTCTGTAGCAGTAGAAGCATGAAACCTACCCTTGAAATTTTATCTTTGCTCTGCACAACATTCTCTTGTAAAGTGACTCTTCTTATTGCAATTGAAACATTTAACTTTAGAATTATAAAAGTTCTTGTTGTAATCATTTTCCTTTTTATTAGAAAACTTCTTATGAGAAAAGGATTTCTTACCTCTCTTCATCTATGCCACAAGAGCAAGGTTCTCTTCTTTGAAGGAAACATATTTGCTATGGATTCTCCCTTCTTCTTGTAGGAAATCATGCCACAATCTTTCAAAGTTTGGTTTTACTTCTCGACAATTTACTATAGCTAAGAATGTCTCCCATGAAGATGGAAGGCCATCAACAATAGTTTGTATGAGATCATCATCATCAATTGTCACACCAATGCTCATGCTTTTATCTCTTACTTAAGAAGAGATATTTGTGAAGAAGGAAGCAACAACTTTGCCCTTCTCCATCTTCAGATTGTGAATCTTATTCTTCAATGCTCTATTTTGATTGGGTGCCTTCTTCTCATAAATATTGGTCAAAGTGTCGAATCATTCCTTTGTGGTTTTCAATGGAGTAATCACTGACATCAAATTGTATTTCGCGGAATCATAAATGATCCTCTCTGCTTTGGCTTGTTTCTTCTTGAAATTAGTGCACCCTGCATTAGTAGTAGGATCTTCAACAACATTGGATACGTAGCCATCCAGGTCATGCTCTTCCAGGATATTCGGAATCTTGTCCTTCCAAGTATTGAAGTTCCAAGTTCCTTAAAGTCAGTCTTCCAACCTTACTAATATTGAATCCATTATTTTTCAAGTACTGTGCTCACTCATGATCTACGTAGGCTCAAGCTTGATTGTTGAACTTAGATATTTCACACCCTGAGCTCTGATGCCATGTAATTTTTTATCTTTAATTTGAAATTGCAGTAGTACTTGAAATCAATGAACAATCATAAATATAAGCATTCACATACGACACATAAATTTACCTAACTTCCCCCATAGGATAAGCCAACTTCCTTGAAACCTAGAGCCCCAAGAGGATGGATTGAAGTGTAATGATGCTTGCAATAAGTTATAAAATCACATTAGATTCCCTTATACACCTAAATATGGATTTTTCCCTCCCATTGGATCCTCCTAAGTCGCTTTAATCATGGAACATGGTTTTATGGGTGGATTACAGCTAAAATAAGCAAGGGCATCCTCCACTTGGAATCTCCTCCATATTTTTATGGGTATGGTAGGTTTGCAATGTAAGATTGTTGTCATAAGTCTTGTCATAATCATTTATGTCCATGTAATAGATGTAAGAGGCACCCATTGGGCCATAGGAAGGAAGGGGAAGATATTTGACCTTCCATGTGTCCCCATGAGCTAATTTTGGCTCTTTTCCCCATCTTCGAACCCATTCAAATTTTTTAGATAAGGGGGAGGAAAAATATTCATTAAAATATAATTTTCATTCACAAAACTTGAGGAAGAGATATACCCATGCATTTGAAAGTCCCTTGGATTTACATCGCTCGAATAAAATTAAAATTATGATACACATCGCCCCATAAAATCTAACACATCGATAGAATGAGAACACACCACCACAATAAAACTAAAGATGAAAAAATATATCACCATGTTAAGACTTAAATTCTTGACACGTCTCAAGTTTAAATTTTAGAGCACCAATAAAAGAAAGAGACCCATCACTAGAAATTTTTTTAAAGTAGCCCTCAACCAAATTTTAAAGTGCCAGTGACTTACTTTAAGCTTGCATACATCGCTCACATAAAAAATAATGTGGTGATAACTAGAAGGTATATTAGGGATGTATCTACTCTACAGATCACTTGGAGTTAAGTTTGTCTATATGGCTAGCCCTAGTACCCGTCGATGTATATGTAACTTCGGAATGTATTTCATATATGTATATTGTACTCCTATAGAGATGGTATTATTCCTCTATATGGAAGTGTCTGTATTCCTATAGAGATGTTATTATTCCTCTATACGAAAGTGCCGTCATTTATATTGTAAGTGTTGTAACTTATACTTGATGGGTTATTAGACCACCCTATTGGGGGTCGGCCATGTGGGTCAAAGGGTTATTAGATCACCCTATTGGGTGTCAGCCTAGTCAGCATTATGTTATGCATGGTAGTAAATGGAATGTACTTTCTCAGGTAACTTTTTCAGAGGCCGAAACGGAACCAGTGACACGTGGCACGCCGTACAAGTTCACTCTCCTGTTTTATCCCATAAATAGGTCACGTTGCGACACTTGGCAAACCTCTCTCTCAGAGAATAGATTTGAGGTCAAACCTATGGGGTTGGAAATATGACAGGTCAGGCTATCACAGGAAAATTTTTCAGACCCCGTGGATCGAAAAGTTAGGAGTTACACAAAAAAAAATCAGGTACATATTTCTGTCAAAACATAATTATTTTTTAGCACCTTCATTCATGGCTTTCGGAATTTTGGGGTTCAAATAAAGTTGGAATTTTGGTAATCGGAGACTACGGCTGAATGATACTCATCAAAATCGAAATTTAGAGACCAAGATCATAATTTTTGGTTGGGCAGAAGGCCGGGCTTGATCAGACCCTAATTCGGGACTTTGATCGGAAAAGTGGAAAATTAGGGCTTCTGCAAAAATGGGAATTTTTGAAATCTGTGACCATGGCTGGAAGCTCCTCAGAAAACTAGAAGCTTAGAGATTTGGATCGAACCTTTTGATTGGACAGAAGGGTGGGCTTTATCAAACCCTAGTTCGGGGTCATGTCTAGTGAATCCGAAAGTTTTAAAGGCAAATTTGAGGGGTGAAACTTTGCAGTTTTCAAATTCTGAGTATACCAGCTTGATCAGCTCATCAAGGCACATATTTCTATCCTTTTAGAAGTTTGAAATTCAAAGTTTGAATTTTTAGGGTTTCTCTGAAAAACCCTAATCCAGCTCCAGATCCAGTTCCTGCAAATCAAGTGGATTGGGTTAATCCTAGAAGAGAATGGATTGGTCACCTGCATAAGTGAAGAAGTTCTGTTTCAGAGGGAGATGAGGCTAAGGCCTTACATAAGAAGATTACAAGCAATCTCGACAGGTATGACTTATCCATGTATGTTTTGAGATTTGTTCATGATTAAGTTTATGGTATGTTTGTCTTCATGTTATTACAATTAGTACAATCTTGATTAAATTTAGACTTGTCGTATCACCTTAATAAAATTATGAATGCATGATAGAAGATATTCATTGATTAGGGTGTTGACACTTATGATTGTACTAATGCATTATGGTGTTGTATGAGGTTTATGTTGTCTGCTAACATGAAAGGTACACCAAGAAAGACAAATCATGTTCTAGTTCAAGAACATATGATCATGATGACACGAGGACAAAGATTCATCCATTGTCATGAATCACTTAGAAGATCTATTTGCGAGGTATGTATAACTTGGTTCTATAATGGTTAACCTATGAGATATGCAGGTTACTAGCACAAGTCATTGAAGAGAACAATAAGACATCATGTGGGTATGTTAGACATAACTAGCTAACATACCAATCCAGGTATGTTTTTCCTATATCAAGTCAGAATCCTACCTTGTGTTAGGATCCCTTATATAAGTATACTTGGTATGATTGGTTATGTTTATTCATAAAGTTAGAAATATAAGTAATCAAGGGTTTATGCATTTTATGTCTCTTATCTTGATTGCTGATTTAACTAACCTATGATCAAATAAGAATATGCATGAATAAAAGAAGACTTCCTTGAAACCTTGAATACTAATGTTTATTATCTGTGTTTGAAATGATCATGACTATACGTGTTTAAGATTATTGTGTTTTGATAGTATTAAGATTATACTAATGAATGTGTGATTATGTATGAGACCTCGAGGATAACACAATGATGATACTAATAAGCATGCATAGTGATGGATATAAGTTCAAGGACATGTAATCCAGGAAGCAAAGATCAAGAGGGAGTACACTCCAGTTGTTCCTGCAAGGAAGCAAAGATCAAGAAGGAGCACACTTCAGTAGTTTCTGCAAGGATGCAGATATTCAGAGGGAGTTGACCACTTCTCACAATCCACATCAGAATGGAGTTGCAGAAAAGAAGCAAAGACTGAGAGGGAGTCAACCCAACAAACAAACAAAGATAAGTATTTGAATTATCATTCCTTGCATATTTTATTATTTAAATAATACTGTTCAATAATGTATATACTCATGTTCCTAGAATTAGGTTGTGTATTATGCATAGTTGCATTGATGAACAATATACTACTAATATACACGGGTAAGTGGCCTATGGCATTGTACAACATTCCATTGCTACTTATCTAGAATGAAACCTCTTTGCTGACATGTTGGGAGTTGTGCACACTCTTAACAATGTTCTGGTAGAGATTGGAAGGCATCTAGAAAGTTACGAGAGATGGATAAATGTTGTATTGAAGCATTGGCTAAGATAATTGAATGACTGTATGACACATTTCTTTATGTGTAAGAATTTGTTCTGAAAACTATGAGATGTTTTCCAAAAGAAAAATATGTTAAGACGTTATCTATTGTAGAGTGGATTATCAGGCCTCTTAAAACTTGTTCCAATGCTTCTATAGTTGGGCGGGTACTAGTTAAATCATTTCCAAAGATGGGAGAATAGTTATCTTGGAAACTTGGAAATGGTTGTCAAATGGTTATAGGGTTCGATCCATTTGTGGCTTGTGAGAGAAACTATAAGCTTTTGTATCCCATGTTGGATCACATTGATGATTTAAATATTTTCACACTAGATCAGGAAATAAATCCTATGTGACATTGTGTTATCAATTGAAGTGACAAATTTGATCATTATATTTTGTCTCAGAAGAATAGACACATAGGTGAAGTTAGTGTGAAATTAAAAAACCTCTAGCATTAAATCCTCCAAAGGAACCTATTTTGTCCCCAATTCATACAAATATTCAATATTATCACTTTACCTTTCAACGAAGCCAGTGGCTATCATTACACAACTTCAATTAATTACTCATGTATTTTTTATGCTATATAAAGAAACAAAAAGGGGGCACAGAACAATTACCATAGCTATATGTCTAACCAAGAGCCAAAAAGCCAAGGTTCCACAAATATATATGTCATAATTAAAAAAATATCTAATAAAATATGTCTAACTAATACTGGATTAGAAAATATTTTGGGGAATGAAATATTTTTTTGAATCATCAACTCTTTTGGCTACCTCTTCCACATGTTTACAATCTCAAAACCATTGAAGCTTATGATATGTTGTATGTTGTTACTAGTCATGTCAAAGGAGAGGAGGAGAACTGTGTTAAACCATATTTATGTCTCGATGTTTCAAGCCAACCATATGGGCTCATCTTTAGGAGAAATGCCTCTTGAGAGAATGATGGAGAAAATGATGGTAGTAAATATGGAAGAACATAGTGTAAATTTGGCTGACAATAAGTTTTGGGAGATATATGAAAAAAAATTATATAATAATTTTATATGAAAAATGTTATAAGCATTATATTTCTGGTTACTAATTCTATGTTATAAGCACTATATTTCTCAATACTATTTCCCTAAGATTCATTCACTTAGTATATTTATGATTGATCCCTTCTCAATCATATTTACTTGGCAATTTTCTTTGTTTCCTTATAGATAATCTATTAATAGTTTTTTATGCAATAAGGGTTGACAAGTTTTTCAAATTTTTATACTCATGTTGTGGTTCCTCCCAAGTATTTAACTATGCTTTTATATCATTTTCATTCCTTTTAAGGGAAAACACCAATTTCTTTAGACAATTTTCTTTACCAACTTTATTTTTCATCGTATTAGTCCATGGTGGGACCCATGGAAGGTTATCTTACATGGATGTTAATTTCATGGACAAAAATCAAGAGAAATATGTGAAGTCTATTTTTTCTTCCATGTAAATGAATTACCTAGAATTTTACCTTAGTTGAGACATCATTATAAGGGAAGACAATTAAATATCCTATTTAATTAAATTCTTCCTCAATGACCTACCTAAGCCTTCCCTTGGTTCCACAATCATGAAAGGTTGAACATATTAATATGGAGAATTCATGCACTAGGGGAATCATCAAGTCAATGGTTTCACAACAAATTTTCCTCACCCTTCCAATGACTAGCCAAAGATCTCTCTATAGGAAATATATAGGTGTAATTTGGGAAATTCATTAGTAGAATCCAATAAATATTCATTGATGTATGTCATTCCTCAATGGGCCTCGAAAATTCAAGTGGCAAAAGGTTGACACATAGATTTTCAAGACTTAAGATATCAAGTAGGAGCAATTATGGCTTGACATGTGTTCATTAATGTTGTAGCTATCAAATACTTAAGGAAAAATATTGAATTAAATATTTATTATGAGATTTTGAATATTTACATGAAAAATCTCTTAATCTTAAGTGATAGTAATATTCCCCACTTCATGTGTTAGTAAAATTATAATAACATACGAATATACCTAAAGAAATAATTGTCATCTATTTAAACCACCATCATTATCATATATCTAACACTTCGAAATAATTTCCATTTGAGCTTTTCCCTTAATTATGTAGTTTTCAACATTTACGTTTTTCTTATTTCATGAATATCCATGAGTAAAAATATAACTTCACTTCACAAAGATAAACTAAGCATATGATCAATGAAGGGAATATGTTTGAATTGAGTATCCTGAAGTATCCATATGGGGTGACATGGTATATTTTATATGGGCTAGGAGGTGATCTTAACATGGAAGTATAATAATGTTAAATTAATTACATAATTTATAAATTCACATAGGCATTAGGAGGTGATCTTAACATGGAAGTATAATAATGTTATATTAATTACATAATTTATAAATTCACATAATTAGAGATTTGTCACGAGTATCTCATTTAAAGGAAATTTCATAGATTTTGCATAAAAATCTTTTCTCGAAACATTTAATGCAATATATGTTATTTTATTTTAAAATAATTTGTATAGATTTTTTTCTATAAATATAATCATTAATAAAGATTTAAATTAGCATTGAAATAACATTATTTATAAATTTAATAATTAAATTTATCAAAAATGTTTCTTTATGTTTACTCTATGTGGTCCCATCAAACATATTATTATAATATGCTAAAGTGATAATGATATGACAAGGATTATTAGGTATTTCAAAATCACCATATTTATATCAAGGAAATATTTTTTTAAGGGAAAGGCTAGTTGTTGTCAATGTTTGTACTAAAGGTTTGTGATATTGTAATTATGTAGATAGTTGTTGTAAATGTTTATTATATTAAAGGTTTGTGATATTGTAATTATGTAGATAAATAATAGAGAAATATTTTTTTTGCTATAAGGAAATCATTCTTGTTAACATTAAGATTAAGTGAGAATAATATTATAAATAAGAAAAATGTGTTATATTTATAATATATTAGATAAATGTCTATTATTATTTGTATGTTTATTCAATTATGTTGTAATTTTTAATTGGTGAATTAGCTCAAAAGTCCAATGACCAACTAAGGAGTTTCAATCCGTTAGATCAAACCAAGTATAATCAATATGAAATAGTTTAATAGACTTTACTCTAATAATGTTGTAGCTTTGAATATCTAGGTATTTAAAAGTTTGATCACAAGTGGAAATTTAAGTATGTTGACTACAATCAAGCAATTCCTTTTTATGGGAGGTTTTATAAAGTAATTGAGCACATTCATGTATATTAATTTATCATTCATGTATATTAATTTATTTTTTATATTGGAATACCTACTACCCAAGAATGTCATTAGAGTATAGAACGATTCTAATACATATGACAAAATTCAGGATAAAATATTGGTATTTGAATGGATTGTCAATTTTGCATCTTATGATAGTCTAGGCAAGATTATTAAGTGAGATGTCACAACCCTTTTAGATCATCTTTATCATTTCCATTTTGTCCAACTTTTAAACAATATACAAAATTTTGTGGTACTTTCTATAGTATCCTTAATTTTGAAAATTGCTAGTAAAATGATTACATCCCAACAATATAATTGTTCTACAACTTATCGATAAGTAGGAGGTATTAATTAAGGATTTGTCACGCATATCTTCATTTGAAGGAAATTTCATAGATTTTGAATAAAAAAGCTTTACTTGAAACATTTTATGCCATATATGTTATCTTATTCTAAAATAATTTGTATAGATTCTTTTATAAATATAATCTTTATTCATTTTATGCAATATATGTTATCTTATTCTAAAATAATTTGTATATATATTTTTTATAAATATAATCATTAAAAAAATTTAAATAAGTTTTGGAATAACACTATTTATAAATTTAATAATTAAATTAGTCAAAATTGTTTCTTTATGTTTACACTATGTGCCCATGTGCCCCAATCACAAGAGAAGACTTTAAACATAATATTATAATATGCTAAAGTGATAATGATAGGACAAGGATTATTAGGTATTTCAAAAACACCATATTTATATCAAGGAAATACCATATTTATATCAAAGGAAACATTTTTTTTATGGGAAATGCTAGTTGTTCTCAATGTTTGTACTAAAGGTTTGTGATATTGTAATTATGTAGATAGTTGTTGTAAATGTTTATTATATTAAAGGTTTGAGATATTGTAATTATGTAGATACATAATAGAGAAATGATTTTTTTTTGCAATTAAATAGAGAAGGCAATCATTCTAGTTAGCATTAAGATTGAGTGAAAAGAGTATTATAAATAAGAAAAATGTATTTTATATCTATAATATATTAGATAAATGTCCATTATTATTTGTATGTTTCCCCAAGAATTATGTTGTTATTTTTAATTGGTTGATTAGTTCAAAAGTAAAATGACCAACTAAGGGGTTTCAATCAGTTAGATCAAACTAAGTATAATCAATATGAAATAGTTTAATAGACTTTACTCTAATGTTGTTGTAGCTTTGAGTATCTAGGTATCTAAAAGTTTGATCACAAGTGGAAATCTAAATATGTTGCCTACAATCAAGCAATTCCTTTTTATGGGAGGTTTTATAAAGTAATTGAACACATTCATGTATATTAATTTATATGTTATATTACCTACCACCAAGGATGCCATTAGAGTATAGAACCATTCTAATACATATGACAAAATTTAGGAGAAGATATTGGTATTTGAATCGATTGTCAATTTTGCATCTTATGATAGTCCAGGTGAGATTATAAAGTGAGATGTCACAACCCTTTTAGGCCATCTTTATCATTCTCATTTTGTCCAACTTTTAGGCAACATACAAAATTTTGTGATCCTTTCGATAGTACCCTTAATTTTGGAAGTTGCTAGTAAGATTTACATCCTAGCAATAAAATTGCTCTACAACTTATCTATGAGTGGAGTTGTTTTATGACATGCAATAGAGTTGAAGTAATTAAAAAAATTCATCTCTACTCATAACTTATCAAAAATAATATTAAAAATAAAAAATTTATGTATTCACAAAATAAAAATAAAAATGAATCAGAATTTTCGTGCCATAAGGTTCCGAGTTTTCCCCTATATTGTAATAATGCAGCAGTTTCAGTTTTCCACTTGTTCAATTATAGTAACTGACCGTGTTATATTTGAGCAATTTTCTATTTATAAATTTTGCTAATTTTGTTCTGTTCCACTTCGTCGCCCTCAGTAACATTTCTCTGCGAATGGAATCACCTCACTGACCCAACACAATACGATATAATTAAATCAATAAATGGAGTTTGACAACATTGTTATGCTTCGATAAATTAAGGTGAACGACCGTGCTTAATTACACATAAACTAATTAACGAATTTGATTTCGCCACTCAACAATGATACAGATAAACTAATTACTAAAAATTAAGAGCTTGAGTTTGAGTACGCCACTTATACTATTTATTCAGTTTACAATACTACTTTTCGATGTTTGGCCTTTTCATTTTTAAATAATGTATTGGTGAAGAGATTCAAAAGTATCTCTGTGAATGTGATGTTTGCTGTATACAAAGATACAAAAGAGTGTCATCACTTCCACGTTATTATATAAATATTTCAATAATTTTTATAACATAAATTGTAATTATATTAATAGGTGTTTATATCTTAGAATTTGGGGTTAATTACCATCTATGCTTTTCTTAAATTGAAGGAGGATAACAGATTGATTTTATGGTAGTTGTTTAAAATTCTAAATAAATAATTATACAAAAAAGAAATATAAAAAATAAGTGGTAGTTGATGCATACACTAGCATAGATCCATTTTAAACCCGTATCTATCAAGTACTAATAAGGATCCAATTTCTTGAGATGTGTTTCCTTTTTTAAAATTTAAACTCAAGAAATTTGATCTCTCTTAATTGATAGATTAGTAACAAACGATTACATCACAAACATTACAACATCTCCCCGTACTAAATTATAAAGCACCTAATTTCATAATTCAACTTATAACTTATAAATAACCACAATTTAAATAACCATACTAATTTTATTTACTGAAAAAAAAATTACAAAATTACATTTTCCATACTGGTCAAAAGCTCCATGAAATGAAAAAACCCATCAGATCACACAGCCAGAAACACGGCCACGTCCAAAGATGCATCTATCATAAAAGAGGATCCAAAACAATCCCTTCCATACATAAATCATCCACTGATACCAACAAAAGCAGACCACCTACGGCTACAATATTTTACATGAAAAAATATAAAGGAAGACATCACTAAAAGAGCTCGATATACCAACCAGGGATGGAAGATGGAATTTCCTGAGACAATTTGCCCGTCAAATATGATAAAAACATAAATTTATATTCCTTAAAATTTAAGGTTAAAATGCTAAAACGTTTAAAATTTCTGATGTAGCCGTCAAATTTGATTCAAGCTAACTAGATTTGAAATTCCAACCCTCATACCAACTGATCTGCAAACTTTTCAAATACTTACTGGACTTCCTGAAAGGAAAGATGGAAGTAACCGGACAACTTACCTTCTCGACAACTTACCTTCTCTAAATTCGGATATGTACCAGGTGCCATGAGTGAGTAACAATCCCACCTTTGATTGAATATCCACTTCAACGTTTCGCTCCCTTAAAAATATGCTTAAATGAAAAAAATCAAATACTTTATTGGCACCCTCAACCTCCTCCAAAATAATCGATAGAGCCAAATCATTGCAGTGATGTTTTCCATTGAATAACAAACAGTAAGTGAGCAATAGAAAGAGAAGTCCATGTTTGTAATGACTTTATAGCCCTCCAAAAAAAAAAAACAGGAAAAAAAAGTAATTAATAGGTTTTTTTTACAGTGAAAATAATAGAAAAAAAATAATTAAAAAAATTCATGTTTATTTAATAAAAAATAATTATTATATTTAGAGTACTGAGGTGCTTTACAACTCATTATAGAAGAGATGTCAGGTTACGTTACACAATACAAAGTTTTCAAAAATAAAAAATAAAAAGAAATAATTAAAAAATCAATGTCAACTTATAAATAAAAAGTTAAAGCCAACATAGATCCATTTTTTTTGTAAGTTAGAAATTATATTACATCATATAAAATTGGGATTCCAAAAAAGAAAAAAATCCCATATCAAAGATGCCATATGCCTATATATCCATCATATTCAGCTTAATTATGATGCCCATAAATTTTTTAAGACCAAGAGGAAGAGTAACTAATTACTTAGGAAGAGGTGTAAATTTTTTCTTCAAGTGTAAAAAATTTAAGATTAAAAAAAAATTACACCTCATGAAATTGGATCCCTTTAGCTGCTTGATAAATTTGAGTTTAAAAGATGGATCTATCTTGATTTTATAAATATTACCACAAGAGAATGGAACACACAAATTTTCTTAGACCATATTCTATTTTTTTTTGTTGTATCTTTTGCACTTATCATGATAATACCATGTGACCTTGGAATTGGTCCTAAAGTGTACAAGAACTTGCTAGAACCTAGGAGTCTTCAAGGATCCTCTCTATAGCACATTTCTTTGTGAAATTTTCAATGTGAATCGCATGATCATTATTTCCTTAATAAGGTTTATGGAACTCATTCTATTCACCATCCAAGAGGGACATATATTGTAGTTTAAATTGAGGAATATGGAATATCATAAATTATATTTTGCTTTAGTTTGGTGGATTATCTTTATTTGCGACTTACAATAGGTTAGAAAACCTTTTTACAGCAAGGTTTAAAGAAATAAATAAAACTCATAATTATGCAACAATGTAGCTTAGACTCAAATAATTTTTTTGAATGGCCTCATCAACAACCTGAATGTTAAATGCATGGAAATGGGTTATGTGCAAAGATTTCTTTTAAAAAGAATCCAAAAGAGGTATAGTCCATGGAATGCATTAATTGTAAGGCACGGTTAACACAAAAGTTTTAATGGGGCTTTGAAGTTATTTTATCAAATACAATTATTGGCTCCTTTATAATGAACCTTCATTGCATGGAATACAATTAATTTTTATGGGCTATCCAAAATAGCCAAAGATAACACGTAGTGAAATTCTTTCGAAAATTGAATTTTGTGGGTATAAAACTAAACTTAATTCACGAATAGTGATGATACTCACATGTGCTTAGAATTTAGTCATCCTACAAAGGTATTAGAAATATATCATTCTTCCATTATGTACTCACTTTTCTGGTTTGGATTAATAAGGACAGTAAATCCATGATCATATTTTTAGATATGTATATGGATAATATATTTTTGTGGGAAATTTCCTTTAAAAACATAGACATATTAATATTTTCAATGACTATTTTATTATGGTTATGCTCATATTAATAGAAAAGTATAGACAATATGATATTAGATGCATCTAAGTAAATTACTTGAATTTGTTTTTGTAAGGTAAAGTATTATATTAAATTGAAAAAATATACAAAAGTTTAGTTGGTTGGTCGACCGCATGGGAAACTAATTAATAGCAAAACATGAGGTCATTTCTTAAGAGTATTAAGGTTCTGTAGCGAGTGCTTTTGAAAGTCCCAAGTTAATTTGAAATAGTTTAATAGACCTTACTCTATTGATCCCAGAGCTTTGAGTATCTAGGTATCCAAAACTTTGATCGCAAGTGGAAATCTACTTACGTTGATAATTGGCTACTTATAATCCATCATTTATGTCTCATAAGGGGTTTTATAGGATGTTTGAACACATTCACGTATACTAATTTCTATGTTATATTGGAATACCTACCACCAAGGTGGATGCCATCAAAGTTTAGAACCATTATATTATATATGACAAAATTTAAGAGAGGATATTGGAATTTGTATTGATTGTCAATTTTGCATCGTATGAATAAAATAGGCGGGATTATTAAGAGAGAAGTCACAACCCTTTTCATTCATCTTTATCATTCTCATTTTTCCCAACTTTTAGGCAACATACAAATTATTGTCATCCTTTCTATAGTACCCTAAATTTTTGAAGTTGCTAGTGAGATGGACACGCCCAAGCAATAAAATTTCTCTACAACGTATCTATAAATAGGAGTTTTTCCATGACCTGCAATGGAGTTGTGATTTAGGAATATTACCATAGGAGAATGGAAAACACAAGTTCTCTTAGACCATATTCTAGTGTTTTTTGTATCTTTTGCATTGATCATGGTTATACCATGTGACCTTGGGATTGGTCCTAAAGTTTACAAGAACTTGTGCACCTAGGAGTCTTCTAAAATCTCCTCTATATCCCATTTATTTGAGCGATTTTGAATGTGGATCACATGATCCTTATTTCCTTAGTAGCTTTATGGAACTCAATCGGTTCACTACCCAGAAAGGACATGTATTGTAGGTTAAATTGAGGATGCGACACAATCCTATGGAATATCATAGATTATATTTTAGCCTGTCTTTGTATCTTATCTTTATTTGTGTCCCACCAATAGGCTAGATCACCCTTTAAAGTAAGGTCCAAAGAAGTTAACATATGCTCATCTCTAATTGTGTACCTCATTTGTTTCAAAATTCTTTGACATTGTCATTTGTTTCAAAATTCTTTGACATTGTCATTTGTTTCAAAATTATTTGACATTGTCAATCACATCATAAAGGTATTATAATGATGCAATATAATTATTTTCTAAATGAAAGTGGAAGGACTAAAACTTAACTTAGTTGCAATGGTGAGTAGTCTCAATGTCTTTTCCCAATCAACAATTCGAGAAAAGACAAATGAGACTCATAATTATGCAATTAGAGGTAGTTTACAATCAATTTTTTTTCTACTAATGGTCTCACCAACATGAATGCTAACTGCATGGAAATTGGTTATGTACAAAAAGTTTTTTGAAAAGAATCCCAAAGAGATGTAGTCCCATGGAATGCATCAATTACAAGGAACATTTAGAACAAAATTTTAGATGAGGCCTTCAAGTTATTTATCAAATGCCATCAAGATTTCTATAATGAAACTTCATTACATGGAATACATTATTTATAGTGTATATCAAAATATCCAAGGAGATGAGGTAGTGAAATTCTTTCAAAAAATAAATTTTGTAGGCATAAAACTAAACTTGAATTCATGAACAATGATGATAGGTATACGTACTTAGAATAGTCATCCTACAAAGGTATTTGATCTCTATAATTATCCCAGTATGTATTCAATTTTCTTGTTCGGATTAACAAGACAAGTAAATCCATGATCATATTTTTAGATATATAGATTAGCCCCGAGGGGTAGCTCAGTTGATTGGATCTTCTGAGACCAAGACGGCACAAGGTCGAGGTCGGGGGTTCAATTAGGGATGATTTTAAGGGAGAAATATAGCCCATGGGAGATTTTAGAGGGGTTCAAATTTTTTAATGGGCGAATTTGGTATATTAAATCGTTTTTTTTTAATATTAAAATAGCCCATAATTTATTAATAAAATAATTGTGAAATATTAAATAGCCCCATCAAATATAGTATGAAAAAAACCCAAATTAAAAATTTGTCCCCTAAAATTCACTAAAATTCCAGGAAAATAGTTAGCTCGCCTGCCTGATTTCTACCAAATTTGGACAGGATTCAAGGTTCGTCCCCATTTCCAGTCGAAATTTCCCTAATTTTGTTCAATTACCCTTGATTTCCAACCAAATTTGACTGGCTCGCCCTCGATTTCCAACAAAAACATTTTTTTCTTAGCTTGCCCCGATTGCGTGCAATGTGGATTGCGAAATTCGTCCCTTCACCCTGATTTCGAGCAATTTCGATCATGAATGCAGTTGAATTCGTCCCTACAAATTGTGTTTCTTTCCCACTGGATCACCCACTCAAAAAATCGATACGCATCAGCAAAAATTGCAGGGATTTGAGGTTCAGCATTCAAAGACTGGGGTTTAGCATATTTTTGTTTGTTTGAAGACTTGCAGTTCAAGTTCAACGTTCCTGGGCTTGCATTTTGTACAAAGAATCAAGATTCTAGATTGCAGGTATGGTCACACTCATCTAGATTGATTTCTTTACCAGGTTAACTTCAAATATTAGATCGATTTTGTAACATCCCTCCTAATTTGATCCATAATATTATTATTCTCAGTAAATGTAATTGTATCTATGTAAATGACCCTAGTGAGGAGCTCAAGTCCAACGCCCCACCAGTGGAACTTGGGAGTATTGTTAGGTTATTTCCTAAATGATTACTGAGGATATGACACTACTTAAAGGAAAAATAACTAAATCCATTAAGATAGAGAGAGTGGTCGACTGGATAGGAAGCCATGAAGGTCTACGACTAGATGACGGATTTCATCTTGTCGCCAGTAAACACTTTAAACAAAGTAACAATTTCTTGGTGACGTCTTAAGATCTAGCGAAGTAACTAGTTGTTACAAGCTAGTAGTAAAAAGTCTCCTAAGAGCCAAAACTTAGCACTAAAATAATTATTGTTAAGAGTTGTTATGAGGAACTAAGGAGTTCTTGGGAATGTCTTTGACATCCTAGTCTCGACCAAGGTTGTCGAAGGTTCCTTTCACTATCTAGTGACGACTGTAAGCTACTAAATATCACTAAATAGACCAAGTGATCTAGAAGATAGACACTTAAATATTTAGGTTAGGGAATAAGATGAACATTTATATATTGGTATGTTTATATACAATACAATGTCCTAAGAAAGATAGGGCTAATCCTAAGCAAAGTAATGTTAAGCTTTATACATATAAGGTTATGAATAAATAAAGGAATTGAGATACACAAGTGATTTGATTAATTATTATTAATAATGCATATAAATGTATATGATATACAAACAAGGGTACATACTCAAAGCTAAGTGGAGTTCTTTAGTAGTAAGAATAACTATAATAGATAGCATTTATTTATATATAAAGTTATACAGGTATGAATATATATATTACCTCTAATAAAAATGAATAAAACTAAGGGAAAACATATGAATTGCATATGATATATATATATATATATATATATATATATATATATATATATATATATGCAAATTATGCATTATGCATTATGCTATACTAAGAGATAATCTAACAAAATATATCTATGTTATCTAAACAAAATTTAAGCATAGGAGAAATTATCTCTTTTTGGGAACTCGAACTCGAGTTTTGGGGGAACACTATCACACCTTTTTAGGAACACGTTGGAGAGCTACTTGGGCGCATTCACTAATCTAACAAGCAGTTTATGAATTGATTATTTTCTTAGATGGAGAATCAAGTTAGCTAATGTTTAGGAGAGTGGTCTCCTTAGTGGAGCTCCTCTCACCATTTCTATTGCCATTTGTTCCCCATCATGAGAATAATCCAGGGAGGAGTTACCCCCACGAATTTGCTTAAAGGCTCGGTGCAGGCAGCCATCATCCAAAAATCGTGTGAAGGTAGATGGTTTTAATGATCGTATGAGTTCTCTTTTTTTTAAGGTGGGCACATGATTTCAAAGAAGAGTGGAGTTTAAAGGTTATTTAACCTTGTGGAGATTTTTGTGGGAGCTTGTCCCCTTAGAGGAGTATTGAATCCATTTAGGCGCCACTTGTTCCTCTTATTGAAATGTTAGGCGTTAGAGGAACCATGTGTCATTCTAGAGAGAGTAGGGTTTGTTCTTCTTAAGGTGAGGGGGAAGTCGATTATGAGCAGCTGGACGGAGGGTGATAGCACACCTACATCAGAGTGATAATTTCGGATCTCTGCATTTCGATTATGAGTAGAGGCGCTCCAGCTTAGGGAAAAGAGTTAGTCATGGTGGTGAAATGTTACCCCTACAGATCATTCAGATGAAAAGGAAATAGGCGATAATGGAGGTTTGACTGGTAGCACGGGGAGAGGGATAGCCAGTTGATGACGAATGGAGGAACCCCGCGAGCAAAGCAAATCAAAATGGTGATTACCTCTGCACACTCGAAAAACATGTAAACTCTCACCTAATCTAGATCATATCGCTGTGATGGAGGTAAGTATCTACTGTACCAGGAAAGATGCGTTTATAGAGGACTCAGTAAACTAAGTGAAGTTGTAGATCGGTTTTAATGGTGATATTTTTCATTTGCTTTACTTAATTGTAAAAACAATAGTTCTGCCTAGAAACTGAGGCAAGTAATAAACCTTGTTTGTATGCCGATTATGGCGTGGATCTTTGAGTTTAGGTCGCGATTTTTGTATATCACAATGCCCGGCTTAATCTTGACAATGATGTTCTGCTCCTGAAACCACAGATCTTTAAACATGTACTAAAATGCCATAATAGTTTCCTGAAGATAATTGCGCTGTTTTCCTGTTCCATTATTTTTCTCTTACTATGTGAACACGAAAATCATGTCTTCTGGAAAATCACAGATCTATAGGTTTATACTGAGATGCTATCATACTTCCATCTGGTTGGATTGATGTGTTGGACCCTTTTTTCACTTCTTTCTATGCCGAGTCGAATGCATCCTGTTTTAGTAAACCTGATTCAATGATTATCTGTATTTTGATTTCCTTATACCTGTGTGTGGAACACACCCTTTTTTTTAAAAGGTAGAACCTACACCTAGCGTAGGCAGAGAGGCGTCGTCCTCAGCCTAGAACCTGAAGCTTCATCCTCTATGTGATCCCTTACTTGTGTAACTATTTATATTGTGTTTTTCATATTGGGTCTCCTATATGTGATCTCTTTATATGTTCTTAAGCGTTTTAATCTCTTGAGGATGGTTTCATGGTCTATATCCTCATGTAGGAAAAGGTTGGGTAAAAGCAAAAATTGTCGTTATTTAATATTGATTTTGGAGTATATGTTTGTATCTTGTGCACACTTATGAAGAGGTTAGTTGGTCCGAAAGGATGAAAACATGTTGAAATTATCAGAGTTATGCAAGTTAGACGTAGTGAAGTTTTTGTGTTCCAAAAATGGTTTGACATTGTAAGTTAAGAATTAGTTAGAGTTGAAATTAAAATGTTCATTTAATTTGTGTTATATAAAATATGGGTGCAAGTATGATGGACATTGGTCCTTATCGCACATAAAATTCATTGAAGGGATCTTTCATATTAAGAATTTTTTTAAAAATTCACTCAAATTCTAATAGTAAAAAATTGGGTTCGTGACATATGGTATCAAAGCAGTAGCTTACAACACTTGGGCCTAATGGGATAAATGTGAAATAAATAAGAATGAAGGCTAATCAAGTTGTTTTTGGTTTGTTTTGATGCATGGACTGGACTGGACGAGGGGAAAATGTTATCCGAACTCAACTCCAAGCCTCGCTAAAAAGAGTAAAGATAAGTATTTTATTCTCGTAAAATTGCGAGTCAGGTATGTTATCTTGTTGTAAGTTTTCCTTGATAGATGCAAGATATATATACTCACATTATCGAATGGTATGTTAAAGAAATTGGTATTTTGATGAAATAATTTCAGTATATGTGCAAAGGATTATGAACATGCAGATTAAACTAATAGGAAATTTCAAAATTGCATAAGAGTATGTAAGTTCTCATTATAGTTTGTTGATATTCAATTTTTTATCTAAAAAACAAATTACTGAGTGCACCACCTATGAGCTTCATTAGGATAGAGGGTGAATACCAATATCAGTTTCCATATTTCTAAGAGTTGTTTTTTTTTCTAAAAGTCGAATAGACCTCGTGCAAGTGAGCACTATTCTAACGTTATGTACACTTTTAGGACCTAATCATAGAGAGTGTTATATAATTTTTGATGTTTGATTACCCTTTTATTTAATAGTTTTCAAAGCATTATGTTCTTCTATGATTAGACTAATATCTTCATTGTTGTTTGTGAAGAGGAAGAAAACAATAAAAAGAGGACAAAATATTAGGTTCGATTTGGTAAAGTCACTCGAACATCTTCAATTTCATAAATTATATAGTAGCTGATAATGCTTAGTTGTTACGGCAGCTTCATGGAAAGTTATATCAGAAAAGATAGCCTCATAGATGTTATAGGATAAAAATGAAGCTATAGCTACAAAAGGTTGGTTCTCAAGTATCAAAGTTAGAATGTACATCGTTTTACTTAGGTAAATGGTAGTATGCGTATTGCAAAAATAATTGTTGACTTTCTTTCATTTTCTTTCGTGGATCGAATAGTATGGAGTCCATAGCCTAAGTAATTATTAATCTCATTTATTGATAGTCCATATGAATTTGACATACTAAGTTACAATATATGTTTAAAGACATGAACGAATTCATGTGATAATATGACCGATGTATTGAACTATTATTTTTGTTTATAAATCGTCATTTTTTAAATGTTGAGATTGTATTACATAACAAATTTCATTTTAGAATTTCTTATCGTTATTAGTATAAGCTTAAAGGTGTATTACTGTAAGGAATTGTATGTTGGTGTATATGTAACTTCGGAATGTATTTCATCTATGTATTTCATATATATTTATTGTACCCTTATTAGAGATGTGTTATTCCTCTATAAGGAAGTGTCGTCATGTGGATTGACAAGTGTCGCAAGTGTGTGTACTTGCCGATGGGTTATTAGACCACCATGTGTGGGGTCGGCCCTGAAATATATATATTATAATGTGGATGTACCTAGCTAGACATGTCGGCCCCATAAGGTCACTGGGCAAATAGGTTAGTATAAATAGAGATCAGGTGATCTCTATTTAGATCATTCGGAAAGTCATATCTCTCTCACTCAGAAAGTGGCGCACTAGTGAGGAGGAGGACCATCTGCTACTAGGAGACTATCTCAGTGTATTTTGGTTGTGCTTTGGTTGAGCCATTGCTCTCTCTATCTCTGAGGAATTTGTGGGGTTTTTCACCTTAGGGTTTTCCCCACGGAAACTCTGTGTCTCTTGTCTCTCATGCTTTTGATTCTTGTGATGCTTGTCATGCTTATTGTGATTGTTATGCATTGATATACTATACATGTTATTCTCTCAGTGAAGATCCTAGAGTATTGTGAGTTAATGCTCAAAATTTAACATGGTATCAGAGCTAACCTGAGAAGAAGACATTTTGCAGTGACGAAAACTTGAGTTTCTTGTTTATTGAGTTTCTCTCCACAGTTTTTGGAAACACAGTATAGTATATTGACTCTATTCATCAAGGAGAATCTATCTATCCAATCAGAATTCAATTCTGAGCATTTTCAGATTTGGCCCTAAAAATTAGGGTTTCCACAAAAATAGGAATTTATGAAATCTGAAGACATAGCTAGAAGCTCCTTGAAAAAATATTAGAGCTTTGGATTGAGATTTTTGGCTGGGTAGATCTCCAGGAAACTCAAACCCTAATTCAGGGCTCTCCCTAGTGAACCCGGGAGGACAAAAAGACAAATCTGAAGGGTAAAACTTTGCTGATCTCAAATTCTGAATGCACCAGGTTGATCAGCTCATCAAAGTGCATCTTTCTATCCTTTCAGAAAATTAAAATTCACATTTTGAATTTTTAGGGTTTTTTTGACAAACCCTAATTCGGGACCAGAACCAGTTTTCAGCATTTTAAGTGGTAAGACCTAAATCTTTTCTATTTCCATTTGAAGTACTCTTTAAGATGTCTCACCACACCAAGCTTGAGGATAAGCTTGAAGGGGCTGATAAATTCCGAGCTTGGAAGTATAGGATTGGGTTAATCCTGGAAGAGAATGAGTTGGACTCATATATAAAAGAAGACATCCCTATCCCAGAGGATGAAGAGGCCAAGGTATTGCATAAGAAGAACTTGGTCAAGGCAAAGAGAATCATTGCTGATTCTATCAAAGACCATCTCATACCCCATGTGTCTTCTCTAAAGACACCCAAGGAGATGTTTGACTCTTTGACCAAGCTATTTGAAGGGAAGAACATAAATCGGAAGATGACTCTCCAGAATCAATTGAAAGGGGTCAAGATGTTGAATGGAGAAACTATTCAATCTTACTTCTCCAAGGTCTCTCAGATCAAGGAACAACTTGAAGCTGTGGATGAAGTAGTGGACAATGGTGAAGTTGTTATGACCACTCTGAATGGCCTACCTAGGTCATGGGACTCCTTTATTCAAGGAATCTGTGCAAGAAAGAAATTGATCGCTTTCAGTAAACTATGGGAGGAATGCTCTCAAGAAGAAGCTAGACTTGTAGCTCATGAGAAAAAGATGGGAGGTGAAGATCAAGCTCTCGCAACTCACACCAAAAGAAGCAAGCCCAAGAAGGAGCACTCTCGCTACAAAAGATCCTATCAAAAGAATAAGAAGGATCTAAGATGCTTCACATGCAATGAGAAGGGTCACTTTGCTTCAGATTGCCGCAAGAACAAAAGGGATAATAACAACAACTTCAACAAGAAGAAGAAGGGCAGGAAGAGAAAGTTCCATGCTCATGCTGCCGAGGATGATGAATCTCCAAGGAAGAAGGCTAGGGAAAAAAGTGATGATGACTCATCAAGTGAAGAAGAGTATGTTCTAATCTCTGCTCTCACAGGTACTATCTCCCATGGTTGTAATGATTGGTTGATTAATAGTGGGGCTTCCAAACACATGATTGGGTTTAAGGAATCTTTTGTGAATCTAACTGAACATGAATCACCCCATAAGGTGAAACTTGGGGATGATTATCAATACCCAATCAAAGGAAGTGGTGAAGCCTCCTACAACCTAGATTCTGGAAAATATTTGAAGATGAAAGAAGTCCTTTATGTACCTGGGCTCAATAAGAACTTACTTTCCATCTCTGCATTGGATGCAAAAGGTATGAGGGTTGCATTTGTGGATGGCCAAGTCCTAATGTGGCCAAAGGGAAAGACCATAGATGATGCAGTAGTGATTGGAGATTAAGAGGGAGGATTGTATAAATTGAAGGGACAACCTGAACATGCCATGGTGCATGAATCCATGGAGCCAAGTGAACTTTGGCATAGAAGACTTGCTCATATGCACTATAGGGCACTTCCAATTGCAAGCAAGGCTGTAGAAGGTCTTCCTGAAATCAAGACCAAACATGAAGGTGTTTGCAAAGGATGTGCAAAAGGTAAGAACATTAAGAAGGCTTTCCCAAGTAGTGAAAGTAGGGACAAAGATATCCTGGAAATCATCCACTCAGATGTATGTGGTCCTATGTCATCCAATTCTCTTAGTGGGTATGTTTACTATGTCTCATTTATTGATGACTTCTCCAGGAAGACTTGGGTATACTTCTTGAAGAACAAAGATGAGGTGTTTGATAAGTTCAAGGAATTCAAAACTTTGATGGAGAATCAAAATGACAAGAAGATCAAAACATTCAGATCTGACAATGGTGGAGAATTCACCTCAGGTGACTTCAAGAAGATTTGTAGTGATTCAGGGATTAAGAGGGAGTTGACTGCTCCTTATAATCCTCAACAAAATGGAGTTGCGGAAAGGAAGAACAGAACTATCATGGAAGCAACAAGGGCAATGCTGCATGACCAGGATCTACCTATGCATCTATGGGCAGAAGCAGCTAGAACAACTGTATATGTGCAGAATAGAACACCCCACAATATATTGGACAACAAGACACCAGAAGAGGTCTTTTCTGGTGAGAAACTTGACGTCAGCCATCTCAGAATATTTGGTTGTCCAGTATACACTCATGTCCCAAAGGAAAAGAGAACTAAACTAGATCCTTCAGGAAAGAAGGGTATCTTTGTGGGTTACAGTGAAAGCTCGAAGGCTTACATAATATTCTTTCCAGGGTTCAAGAAGATTGATGTCAGCAGGGATGTAACATTTGATGAAAACTCAGCATTCATCAAATCAAGGAAGGCACCTATCGAAGTTTATGAAGAATCTAAGGAAACTAGATTTCAAGACACTACCATGACTGAAGCAGTTCCAGAAGTTGTTCGTGTGTTTGAAGATCCACAAGAACCTGTAGATCCACCCCGTGAGGATAACTCTCACAAGAGGAAACCTGCATGGGCTAGAGAGCTCATTCAAGATGCAGAAAGATTTGGCATTCCAAAAGAAGAACACAAAGCAAAGAAGAGAACTAGATCACATACCAGCTATGTTGCTTTACTCTGTGACATTATGAACAAAGAGCCTTCCAGTTATGAAGAAGCAACGGAAAAGAAAGAATGGAAGGATGCCATGGTTGAAAAATACCAATCAATAATGAAGAATGATGTTTGGGATGTTGTCCCAAGACCTAAAGAGAGGTCTATTGTGACTTCCAAATGGATTTACAAAATCAAGCATGCTGCAGATGGTAGTGTAGAGAAATACAAGGCAAGATTCGTAGCTCGTGGCTTCTCTCAGAAAGAGGGAATAGATTATGAAGAAACTTTTGTACCTGTAACTAGGTATAATTCCATCAGAACAGTACTTTCCCTGGCTGCAACAATGAAATGGAAAATACACCAGATGGATGTCAAGACTGCTTTCTTGAATGGTGTAGTTGAAGAGGAAGTATATGTGGAGCAGCCACTCGGTTTTGAAATACATGACAGGGAGTCATATGTGTGCATATTGAAGAAAGCCTTGTATGGCTTGAAACAAGCTCCCAGAACCTGGTATGGTAGGATGGACAGTTTCCTATCTAGTTTGGGCTTTACCAAGAGTAAAGAAGATTCCAACCTTTACTACAAGGTTGAGGAAGGGAATCTTGTGATTCTACTCCTGTATATGGATGACTTATTTGTAACAGGAGATGACAGATTGATTGCAGATACTAAGAGGAAGCTTGCTGCCGAGTTCGATATGAAAGATTTGGGAATGATGCATTATTTCCTAGGTATGGAGGTGTGGCAGAGTGCAGGTGGGATCTTCCTTGGTCAAGGGAAGTACACAGTAGATATCCTGAAAAGATTCGGGATGATGGATTGCAAGGCCATGGCCACACCTATGGCATCGAATCTGAAGCTTCTATGTGATGCTTCATCTGAGCTGGTTGATGTCTCTATGTATCGTCAAATGATTGGGTCCTTGATGTACTCGACGAACATGAGACCAAATATTTGCTTTGCGGTGAACACATTGAGCCAATTCCTGACGGATCCGAGGAGTGTGCACCTGGTTGCTGTAAAGCATGTTCTAAGGTACCTGAAGGGTACAGTGGATTATGGGCTCAAGTATGAAGCGAATCAAAAGTTTAACCTGCAGGGTTATGTTGATTCAGATTGGGTTGGAAGTGCTGTAGATAGGAAGAGCACATCTGGGTGCTGCTTCAGTATGGGATCAGGTGTGATCTCTTGGTTTAGCAGGAAGCAGTCCTGCGTAGCACTGAGTACAACTGAGGTAGAGTATGTTGCAGCCTGTTCAACTAGTTTTGAGGCAGTATGGCTACGAAAGCTACTGTCTGAGTTGTTTGATCTCCCGTTGGATGCTACTGGTATCTTCTGTGATAATCAGAGTTGTGTGAAGCTGTCTGAGAACCCAGTGTTTCATGACAGGTCGAAACAAATAGAGATCAAATATCACTATATCAGGGATATGGTGCAGAAAGGAGCTGTGAAGCTCTTGTATGTTGTGACGGACGAGCAGATTGCAGATGTGCTGACAAAGCCACTAGCCAGGGTGAAGTTTGAGTACTTCAGGGAGAGGCTTGGTGTTCTTTAGATCAAGGACACTTCAAGGAAGAAGTGATGGACACATTTGCTGAAGCCATTCCAAGCATGTTGGAAGGAGGATCCTTCACATGGCTATGGATGTAAGCGTTGGATGATGAGCATCAGGATGATGTTCTGGTTTCTGCTGAATATGATCAGTTGGATCATTTATATGTATTTATGCATCATGTTGGATGCTGGATATGATCAGTTTGATCATTTATATGTATGTATGCATCATGTTGGATGCTGGATATGATAAGTTGGATAATTTATATGTATGTACGCATCATGTTGGATGC
The DNA here is from genome assembly GCA_027924585.1 of Larix kaempferi. NCBI lineage: Eukaryota > Viridiplantae > Streptophyta > Pinopsida > Pinales > Pinaceae > Larix > Larix kaempferi. The sequence continues at coordinate 5,968,874 of BSBM01001068.1, read as the reverse complement.
TAGATATGATCAGTTGGATCATTTATATGTATGTACGCATCATGTTGGATGTTGGATATGATCAGTAGGATCATTTGTATGTATTTTGTATATGCATCATGTTGGATGCTTGGACCATGTATCTGTATATGTATCAGGTGGATACATTGTATGATCAGGTGGATCATGTATGGTGATATGTATCATGTACTTGTATTTGTATCAGGTGGATACACTGTATGATCAGGTGGATCATGTATGATGATATGTATCAGGTAGATACTTGGTATGCATCAGGTAGATGCATTGTATGATCAGGATGATCATGGATGACGAGCTTCAGGATGTTTCTCCAGATGACATGTAGCAGGATGTTGCAGTGATGATGATCAGGATGATCATGTGTACATCAGGATGATGTATGGTGAGTATCAGGTTGATACTCTATGGCCATGGATCAGGTTGTGCAGATGAGCATATAATTTGGCCCTGGGAGATTTGCAGATAGTCTTTCAAGGTTTTGCCTATGGCATGTAATCTGGCCCTGGGATATCTGGCAAATGCTCTTTCAAGGTTTTTCTCTGGGAGGACATATAATTTGGCCCTAGGAGATCTGCAAATAGTCTTTCAAGGTTTTTCCTATGGCATATAATTTGGCCCTGGGATATCTAGCAGATGCTCTTTCGAGGTTTTGTCCTATGGCATATAATATGTCCCTGGGAGATCCGATAGGTTGGGCTGTGTTCCCGTAATAAGTCCTGGGATGCTCTTGCGAGGTTTTTCCATGACCACATATAATCTGTCCCTGGGAGATCCTATAGGTAGAGCTGTGTGCTCGTAACAGCCTGGGATGCTCTTGCAAGGTTTTGTGGTGACCACATATAATCTGTCCCTGGGAGATCCTATAGTTAGAGCTGTGTGCTTGTAACAGCCTGGGATGCTCTTAGGTTTTATGGTGAGGTCACATATAATATGGCCCTGGGAGATCCTATAGGTAGAGCCGTGTGCTTGTAACAGCCTAGGATTCTCTTTTGAGGTTTTGTGATGCACGTAATAAGTCCTGAGGATTCCATAGTATGGCCAGTGATGACGAAGACCTATAGGTGGTGGGACTACATCTAGTATGAAAAAGGACTGGCTCTGTAGAACTTCCTATGACAAGTAGAGTCATATATTGGTTGAGATAGCAGCAGCAGTGACGATGTTGATAACGATGCCTTGATGACGATGATTCCGAGAAGAAGACTTGTCTAGCAGATCTGTGTCGAGAAATACCTTCCTAGTTAAGAGGGAGTGTTGGTGTATATGTAACTTCAGAATGTATTTCATCTATGTATTTCATACATATTTATTGTACCCTTATTAGAGATGTGTTATTCCTCTATAAGGAAGTGTCATCATGTGGATTGACAAGTGTCACAAGTGTGTGTACTTGCCGATGGGTTATTAGACCACCATGTGTGGGGTCGACCCTGAAATATATATATTATAATGTGGATGTACCTAGCTAGACAAGTCGGCCCCATAAGGTCACTGGGAAAACAGGTTGGTATAAATAGAGATCAGGTGATCTCTATTTAGATCATTCGGAAAGTCATATCTATCTCACTCAGAAAGTGGCGCACTAGTGAGGAGGAGGATCATCTGCTACTAGGAGACTATCTCAGTGTATTTTGGTTGTACTTTGGTTGAGCCATTGCTCTCTCTATCTCTGAGGAAATTGTGGGGTTTTTCACCTTAGGGTTTTCCCCACTGAAACTCTGTGTGTCTTGTCTCTCATGCTTTTGATTCTTGTGATGCTTGTCATGCTTATTGTGATTGTTATGCATTGATATACTGTACATGTTATTCTCTCAGTGAAGATCCTAGAGTATTGTGAGTTAATGCTCAAAATTTAACATTGTAAGCAGTATTCCTACGAGTTTGAATGATCTTATTATTGAATGAATTATTTGTTCATAGATAGACTCTTGGTAGGATTTGTTATATCTTCTAAACAAAGATTGATGTATATCAAGTTAAAAGATCTTGTTAATAGTACGAGTTTGATTATATAAAAAAAGAAGAATCCTAAATCTTGTTATGATTGAGTTAAATTATGGTATCTTTTAAAAAGAGTATGGAACGATTATGGTATCTCTAGATAATGAGTCTTAGACAAAAATAAATCTATAGGTAATTAACTGTTTAAGATATGATACTAACATGTTTGTTTGTTAGCAGTCTTTACCTCAAAAGGATATTGAAGAGTTTACATCGGGATGAATTGAAGAGGATGCACAAGTTATTGAATGAGCATGTGTGTAATGCTATGGGACTAATGTGTTCAATTGATGAGCAATTGAAACAAGAAATTTTTTCTTTTATATACTAACATTGCAGGAAGTGAAATTAACTACGACTGATGTCATGATCAGAGAGGAATGTTTATTATAAAACTTATATAGAAAAGTTGAGCTAAAACGCTCAAGAGTAAGTAATGATTTACTTTACATTTTGGATTACATAATTTTATAAATCACGATTGGTGATAAAACTTATGATTAATGATGTGTAATCATCAAAATGCATAGAATGTGATAAGCAAATAAGTGAATATATTTGTTTTTATTATGATGCATGTGGCATATAAAACTATTCTTACTATGTAAATTTTCTGGACTCAAACGGGGATGTTTGAGTGGAAAAGAATATTTCCTGGACTCAAACGAGAAAGTGAGAGTGGAAAAGAATAATTCTTGTACTCACTTGTAGAAAGGAAGATTTTGCACTCAATTAGTAGCCGTTGCGGGAGCCAACATCCCTAACAAATGTGGTCATGTTCCCCAAGAAAGTGGAACATAGTAGGTGGCTCATTGAATGGTATACTGACCCATAAGACCTATGCAATCTTTATATCCATCGAATTGAGCGGGTGGCTCATTATGTTTCTCCTTGTGACAATTCTAAAAAGGTGAGAATGCACAATAGATTCGATGAGGGGATGCTACTAGTGGTTTGAAAAGTAAGACTGAACATGAATTTCTGAGAGTACAGAGAGTGTTCTTAACCACAAATTTTATTCACAAGACCATAGAAAAACTCGAGGACGAGTTGTGTGTCCAGTAAGGGAGTGTTGAAGTTTCAGACTCATGGGAGAGATTGATGATCAACAAAGTGTTGTTGAAAGATTGTGTTATGACATAACCAGTATGAATGATTTGTGAATGTCTTGATGTGTGAAGGACATAAATGCTAGAGTAAGCAAATACACCCTCAAGGATGAGGATGAATTATAAATGATTAACAGTTACTGTTTGAAATTTTGTATACTTATGTATACTCAAAAATGTTGAAAGATCTAGTATGATATGTACAATGTGCAGGTTGTGAAAGAATTACAAATACTTGTAAATTTCATGGAAGATTCGAAATACAATCAAATTACCAAAAGAGAGACGACAAGTGAACTAAAGAATGATGACCCTTGAAGAGTAGACAAATTGCTGGAAAATGTGAACACCAAGGATGGTGTTATTCTTAAGGGGAGGAGTATGTAAAAACCCTCCTAATTTGATTCCTAATATTATTATTCTCAGTAAATGTAATTATATCTATGTAAATGGCCCTGGTGAGGAGCTCAAGGCCAAGGTCCCTGTCACATACCCCAATTTTGTAAAAATTATGTAATTTTTTTCATTATATTACTGAGACATTATGTTAAATTTAATGATAAGTAGGAATTGATGACTCAGCAAAGTCACTAGAAATGGAATGTAATTCTGAATATTTTATTATTAATAAATAAATTATGGAGACAACAGCATGGGAGAGCTGTTAAAAAGAGGTTACTGGTCAAACTGGTGGATAGAACTAGGTGGAAAGGCAAAAGACAAGTGGCATCATCCTCAAACACTTCCTAAGTTGCAGGTGGCAACTTCCCTATATTTTGGGGTCATGATTCCCCAAGAAAGTGGAATCAGAGCAGGTGGCTCATTAATGACAGTTAACCCAACAAAGACCTAGGCAATCTTTAAAATAGTACTCAATGAACTGAGCTGGGGGTTGAATTGTTCTGAGGGGAGAATACATTTAGGTGAATGTTATTCAGGAGTCCCATTGAGGAAAAGGGAAATTATACAGTAAGAAAGTGGTTTGAGAAGGATGCTGCAGTAACTTGGTTCCAGTATAGCTGTTTGGGCTGAGTGAATTATTCTGCTACACCTAGTTCCAGCCAGGGAGATCAGAGCAAGCTCGGGGGTCCTGAGAAGTGCTGTCTGGGCACTCTCCAGGAGTTGGTAGGGAGGAACAACCTCCCATTACTATTGTTGTCCTCAGATTAAACAGGTTCTGCTATTTATTGCTTTATGATTATTAAGTATAATTGAATGTCTATTATGATTATCATCTATTTATTTGAATAGTATCAGTTTAGTAAAAGATAATATCCCAGAATATCAGTAGTAAGATTTTAAATAATTACTGTGTCTTCATAGCATTACTTCAGTACTGATAAGGTATTTTCAAGCATGCTATACAATAGTAATATCGCAAGCAATATTTTATTATTGAATTTCTCAAGCCTAGTTTAATTGTAATAGTTAAATAGATAAGTAGGGTTTATGTATACAATAAGTATTCTCGGGGAATACAACTTGTTTAAACAGTCAAAGGAAACAGTATTAAGATGCAACTAAATATATTACAGTATCGATAGTATTATTAACATCGTTGCAGAACTTTTGTAGCCACAGTTATATTATGTATCTCAGGGTACAAAACCTTAGTCAGAGTTTAACCAGTTTTAAATCTAATATTTAAATTAAACACAAACCCTAGTTAAATATTACCCATTCTTTATCAACAAAACGATTATGCCAGAAACCCTAACAGAATTGCATCATACATAATTTATTAATAGTTAAATAACTAGTTATTGTTTTAGGAACATAAAATCAACAGAACCATATTTAACTCATTTTCGAGCTTAAACCTTAATGTAATACTCTTCTTTTGATTCTCATTATCGACAGAGTCTTATTTGTAAACCTAGTTACTGTTTAAAAACCAAATGACTAGCAGAACAGTAATTTTGCTCATCTATCGAGCTCAACTGTGGAATAATATCGATCACTTGTTTCTCAACTACCAACATAAGCTTATTCATAACAATAGAATAAACATTTAAACAAAAATCGTAACTACAGAATCAGCATCTGAACAAAACCATCACTGTCGTTTTGGATCGAACCATCATTGTAAACTTTACAGGTATTAAACATTGAGAATCAATACAACGATTCACCTATGGCCGCAACCCTTTTATTAATAGAAGCAGTACGTAAACATAGAAATTTTACAACGCAAGCTACACCCAGCTCATTTATATAGAATGACTGTTACAAGTCGTATTAAAAAATGGGCTTACATTATATAGGAAAAGAGACGTATAAGCAAGACCGATGCTCAATAGTTAATATACTATTCTACCTACAGCCGAGCCACATTCTACTGTGTAAGTGTTTTAAGAACTAAAGAATTACTACCACTATACACAGCTTATAACAAAAAGAAAAGGCATGCATTATACAAGCCGATATACAGGCAGAACTTATATTAAGTTAACTTTCAAAAACCCTGAGCGTTTTCCCAAAAATCTGTTAAAAGAGTTGTAACGAAAACATAAAAACCGAGGTCGTAACCTCACCTGCAGAACAGGCTCACAAACCCTTGTTCTTTTCAAAATTTACAATAAAATTCTTCGGTATAAAAACCTAAGTATCAAAAGGAGTACCAATAGCTACAACACCGACTGAAGCCATACATCCAAATCCAACACAGGAATAAACCCACATCTTCTTCATTTAAATTATACAGTTAGAAGATTTTTGAAAGGCTGCCGTGACTTGTAATTCAAACCAAAACCCTAACCGCCAAAACAACCCACAAGGAGGAAATTGCCATGGTAAGAACCAGGCTTACCCGGAAATGCCTGTTGCCGCAGCTGGTTTCGTCCATGCTGTAAGTGGAGTTTGGACCTGCAATGAAGGAGCAAGATTTGTAAACCTTATTTGTGTTGTTTAGAGATTAAATAAATTCGTGTAACTTTAAATAAACAAATTTAAACCCTATAGCTTACCGTAGTGATGAACGCAGATGCAAATATGGTAGATAGTTCGACAACCACGAACACAATATGTGTGAAAACCCCACCCTTGCCACCGAGTAACTAAACTGGAAAAAGTGATGGATGTCTTCCACAACGGGAGCCTTATTAAAAACCAAGCCGAGGGTTATGGTCACGCTGTGACAGGGTTAATCTGGACAACGAAAGTATAAACCCTAGATTCTTGACAAGCTCCAGCTGCTAATAGCAAAACATTTGACTCCCAAACGATACAGTGGGCAAGTATGAAGACCGGGAGCAGCATAGAGGCTGCTAGGACACAGGGTTCAGACAAGAGGGTTTGCAGAGCGGGCGAGCCCGAAGGAAAAGGGAGGAATGGCCAGGTAGGGTTGGTCAACTGTTATATATCACCAGATGCATGGCTCAAGATTAACCACGTAGCACTTTAAATTTTGTTATACAGTGGGTCGACGCTCCTAAGTTCCACGATGTGATACCAATCAATTGCATTTTGATTAAAATCATCGCGTAAGCAAACTAAAATCATAGCAGGGATATTCCAAAATGGTAATAACCATAGTTTAAACTTGCAAATCATTCCATGGTAAAACAATGCTTCGAACATTGCATATAAAAACAATGACACCTTGCCCTACAACCAATACAACAATGCAGATGTTAATAATGTTCAATTTTCACGTTGAGATTCTTAGCATTATTGCTAGATAAATACCATATTATGGGTGAATAGAAATTATCGAATGATCATCTATAAGGGTGCAATACCTTAGTTCAATTGTTATCTTTTTAATAATCAAAGCATTAGGATAATACCATGAACCTTACTTATTATATAACGAAAATGTTGCCATACATTCTTTAACCATGTAATTTTTACATAGTCCAAATTCAGTCTTGAAGCACTACATACATAAAGGAATTTTGATTGCATTATAAAAATTATAAGAGCAAGGGTATAATATTTAGCCTTAAGTAGTTCACAATACCTTATTACTAATTCTTCATAAATACTAGCTTCATGGGAAGAGACAACTGATATTTCACCTCTTGTAAGTCTATAAGATAGTGTGGTGATGTTGGGTGTAGTAATTTTCAATTCTAGTACAATATTACCAATTGCTATGACTTGCATAGAAGTACAGGATTTGCCATTTTCCTCCTTAGAGGACTCAAACTTGTAAGATATAAGTTACATAACGCAAAGTTTAGAATAGGGTTATTCTAGCTCTCCCATTTGTTGTTAAAATTTAATAACCATCTTTTAATAGACTCAGACCTATCGTAAGGACATGTATACTTTGGTTATCCTTAGACTCAGCAGATTTAATTTTGATAGATTATAAATCTATATTCATTCGGCAGTTATAAAAAAAAAATAGGAGTAGTTCCAATTCAGGTAAACCCTTAAAGATAGTTAAGAGGAGACTGGTATCTGACAGTACATTTGACAACTGTTAGAATTAAGAAAAGTAAACATTGGTAACTACAGGTTTTTTTTATTGAAGCTGCATTTCAAAATAAATTCTATTTTATGAAATATGACCTGTTGCAATAACATTGAGAAAGTAAAAACTGGTCCTAGAATAGTCACTCAGTGGTATTTTACATTGCTAGTAATGAAATACAAATGCAATACAGTAATATCATCCTAGAACAAATGATCCATATTGTTAGTATCTCCTTGTCCTCAAGAAACATAGCTAGAATACTCTCTAGTAGTTCAAATTTTATAAACAGAAAGATCAGAAGGAGATCATGGGATGAATGCTACCTTTTAACATTGGAACACATGGCTAGCATGCTTAGAATTTTTATTGAAGGATATGGTACAGCTAACTGATTTATCATACTTTAAAGATTAAATGTAGCGACCCGCACTTTACCTATATATCTGTAAGAGAAAGACATTTCGATGCATTAGCTCGGAAGCTAAGTAAGCCTAGTCTGCTGTGGCAACTCCCCCTTGTGGTAGAAAACATAAAACAATCAGTAACTTTAAATAAAACTCACATTCAAATTTAAGTACAATAACGGATCATCCAGGCATATTTATGATCACTTAACTAAAACAAACAGATCAAGGAATGCATTTAATAACATTAATTGCTATTTAAAAAATTTTAAATTTTTTGGAATTTTTGGGTTTTGACATGTGGTATCAGAGCATGGTTCAGATTATAGGCCTTGATGTGACTCATCTAGTTTCCGCAGAACAGTGACAATGAAAAGAAAAATTTATATATATATATATATATATATATATATATATATATATATATATATATATATATATATATATATATATAATGTACTAACTTGTATTTCTGTTTCATAAAAACAGAGCAGAAAAATTTCCTTGTTCTGAATCTAACAGGAAGGTATGGAGAAGCTAGGAGAATATGCTGAGGAGGAATCTCCAAACAATGAGACAAGAAGAATGTCCAGAGAACCTGTGATAGAGGAGGTGGTTGCTCACTCCTCAGAATTGATGCAGACAATAAATGGTCTAAAGACTGAGATAGAAACAGTCAAGAAGGATAATGAAAGGATTCTGAAAACTCAAGAGTAGTTAAACCAAATTTTGATGGAAAAATTTCAGATTGAAGGAAGAAACAAAAGATCTGAATCTGAAGAAGCTAGTCATCAAAAAGCGTCTAAAAGGGTGAAACTAGCAAAATCTGACAGCAGTTCATCATCTGAAGGAAGAAGGGAACAACACAGTTATCACACTACTAGTGACAGCTGTGAGGCTGAATTATATAACAGAAAGAAGAAATTTAGGCCTTACGAAGAGATTTCCGAGGAGTTTAAGAAAATAAAACCCCCAACTTTCAACAGAGAATCTGAAACAGGAGAAGAAGCAGAATCTTGGTTATCTGGGATGAGAAAATATTTCCAGATCTACAATTATTCAAATCAGCTGAAGGCGAGAATGGCCATCTATAACCTTTCTGGAAAGGCAGATATATGGTGGCAAGACTTGAAAAGGGTCAAGGGGATCAAAGAAAAAGAGGTCAATAGGAGTACTTTTAAAAGATACTTCAAAAAGAAATTTCTGTCCGAACAGTACTATGAGGAGAGGGCCAAGGAATTTTATGAATTAAAGCTAGGATCCGTGACGATTAAGGACTTAAACAGTAAGTTCTTAAGTCTGTTGAGATATGTGCCATATTTTGTTGAAGAGAAACCTAAAGTACAGCGGTTCCTTAGCTTCTTGCCATATAATATCAAGGACAGAATCGAATATGATAACCCCAAAACTCTAGAAGAAGCTATGCGAAAGGCTAATTTCTGTTTTGAACAGAATAAAAAGAAAGAAGGGATAGCCAACTGGAAGGCTAAAAAGAAAAGCAATCAGCTTGAGTACAGGAAAAAGGAGTTTGTACCCCAGAAAAATTTCAAGAATAATAAAAACAGAAACCATTTTAATGGTAAAAACTTCCAGGGAAGCAAAAATGGAGTTGCTAATAATTCCAGTAACTTCAAGGGCAGCAAGGAGGTTTCTAACAATCATGGAAATTACACTAAGAAATTTGAGCGAAAGGAGCTTGTTAAGTGCTGGGAATGCAATGGCCCACACTACGCATCAGTTTTCCCGAATCGGAAGAAACAAAATGGCAATATTCATACTATATAAAATGAAATGACTGTTGGAGACTTTGCAGGGACTATGCCCCGAATCAACGCAGCATTGGAGAACCGCCAAGCTGATTATCAAACTTCCATGGTGGAAGTAGGAGGTATGATTAACAAAATCCCTGTAACTATTTTAATAGATCCAGGTGCTAGTCTTAGTTATATTTCACCCCAGCTAGTAGAAAAATGCAATCTGACTGTTGAAAGGTTTGATAATTCTTGGTCAGTACAACTAGCTACTGGGGCAAAAAGGAAGGTAAACTGTTATGTTAAGGAATGTGTTCTAGATATGAAGGATTTTAGAACTACTGTTAAACTAAATATTCTTCCACTTGGCTCGTATGACATACTTATTCGTATGGACTGGTTAGAACAGCATAAGGTAGTTTTAAACTGTTTTGATAAAACTTTTACCTTTTTAAAGAACAATGAATAGCCTGTAACCGTTAAGGGTATTCCTAGGAAAATAGTAATCATGCAGATTTCTGCTTTACAACTTAAAAGAGCAGTCAGAAAAGGGTGCAGAGCCTATGCTGTAACTATTACAGATGAGGCAGATAAGTCTGAAATCAGCAAGATAACAGTAGAGGATATCCCTGTAGTAAACGAATTTACTGATGTTTTTCCGGAAGAAATTCCAGGATTACTTTCCAAGAGAGAACTGGATTTTACAATTGCGCTGGAACCAGGTGCTGTACCCAGTTCAAAGGCTCCATATTGTATGAATATTCTGGTGCTTAACGAATTAAAAACACAGTTAAAGGAATTAATAGATAAGAATTATATTCGACCCAGTGTGTCCCCTTGGGGAGCACCAGTAATCTTTGTTAAAAAGAAGGACGGAACTATGCGACTTTGCATAGATTACCGTCAACTAAACAAGATGACAATTAAAAACACCGTTGCCTCGCATAGATGATCTGTCTGATCAGCTACGTGGAGCTACGGTATTCTCTAAGATAGACCTGAGATCGGGCTATCATCAGGTGAGAATTAAAGAAGAAGACATTTTCAAAACAGCTTTCAGAACAAGGTATGGACATTACGAATTTGTCGTAATGCCATTTGGGCTTACTAATGCTCCAGCCGTCTTTATGTGCCTAATGAATAACATAATGGATAAATACTTAGATAAATTTGTTGTCTTATTCATCGATGACATTTTCATTTATTCTAAGAATGAAGAGGAGCATAAAGAACATTTACGGATAGTCTTACAAGAACTACGAGAGCAGCAGCTCTTTGCGAAGTTCAGTAAGTGTGATTTCTTCAAGGATGAAATTCAGTACTTAGGTCACATAGTCACTAAGGAAGGGATTTCAGTTGATCCCGAAAAGATCCGGGCGATCGAAGAATGGCCAGTACCAAAAGACGTAACAGATGTTAGGTCCTTCATGGGAATTACCGGTTATTACCGGAGATTCATTGAAGGCTTTTCAAAAATAGCCAACCCAATCACTTCTTTGCAAAAGAAAGGCAAGAAATTCGATTGGAACTTGAAGTGTGAAGAAAGCTTTCAGAAATTAAAGACTTTATTAACAACTGCGCCTATTCTAAGAATAGCAGATCCTAGTAAGGATTTTGTGGTTTGCACTGACGCTTGTAATGACGGTCTAGGCGGAGTGTTGACTCAGGATGGGCATGTCATTGCTTATGAGTCCATGAAGCTGAAGATTCATGAAAAGAATTATGCCACTTATGATTTAGAGTTAGCTGCTGTTATTCATGCTTTAAAGATGTGGCGACACCACTTAATAGGCACAAAGTTTACTTTAATGACTGATAATAAGGGTCTGAAATACCTTTTAGATCAACCTAACTTAAATGCAAGGCAATCCAGATGGTTGGCCTTCTTAAGTGAATACGATTTCAAAATTCAGCAAATAAAAGGAAAGGAAAATAAGGTAGCTGATGCTTTCAGTAGAAATGCAAGGCTGAATTTTATATCAGCTAGCAGCACTTATACCTCTGATTTTAATGAACAGTTGTCTGAAGGGATAAAATCAGATTAAATTTATCAACATTTACAAGCTACAGCTAAAGAAGAACCTGCAGAAAGTTTAATAAAGGGTTACAGTTTAAATAAAGATGGATTTTTATTGTTTAAAGACAGGCTGTATGTTCCAAATGTATCCAAAGTTAAACTGTTAATTCTGGATGAGGATCACAAAACCCCTTACTCAGGGAATCCATGCTACCAGAAGACTGTCACCATGTTGAGAAAAGATTATTTTTGGCCTAATATGAAATCTGAAGTAGCTGAGTACATAGCCAGATGTTTGGACTGCCATCAAGTGAAAACAGAACACCAACATCCAGCTAGGTTACTGCAACCTTTACCTATTCCCAGTTGGAAGTGGGAAATAATCAGCTTAGATTTCATTACTGGATTACCCAGAAATTAAAATTAGAATGATTCCATTATGGTGGTAGTAGATAAATTGAGTAAATCAACACACTTTATTCCTGTTAAAACCACTTACAAGGCTGCAAATATAGCTGATATATTTCTGAAACAGATTTTTAGGTTACATGGGGTCCCAAAAGTTATTATTTCAGACAGGGATCCTAAATTCACAGGAAATTTCTGGAAATCCTTGTTTAAAGGATTAAACACAACACTGAATTTCAGCACTTCTTTCCATCCTGAGATGGACAGACAAACTGAAAGAGTTAATCAGGTATTAGAAGATCTGCTAAGAATGTATGTTAAGGAGCAACCAGGTAAGTGGGAGGATTATTTACATTTAGCAGAATTTGCATACAATAACAACTATCAATCGTCAGCTAAGTTCAGTCCTTTTGAAATTCTGTACGGGCGTAAATGTAACACTCCTATCTCTTGGAATAATCCAGTAGACAGATTAGTGTTAGGTCCTGAATTATTAAAAGAAATGGAACAGATTGTGAAACAAGTGCAGGTAAATTTGAAGATTGCCCAGGATCGGCAAAAGAGCCAAGCAGATTTGAAAATAACTCCTCAAGACTTCCGGGTGGGTGAATATGTGTTCATAAAGGTAAGACCAAAGAAGAGCTCCCTAAGATTAGGGAGTTGTGCAAAATTAGCACCACGTTACTGTGGTCCATTTGAAATTTTATCTAGAATTGGTCAAGTTGCTTATCAGCTAGCATTACCACCTAATTTAAAAGTGCACAATGTTTTTCATATTTCTGTTCTGAAAAAGTATGTTCATGATGCTACTCATGTGATTGATTGGAACGTTGTACAGGTAGAACCAGAAGAGGAAGTTCTGGTGGAACCGGATTGTATCCTCGGGAGGAGGTAAATTACTCTGCGGAACCGCACAATTGGACAGCTGAAGGTGCAATGGAAGCACCTTAGTCCTGAAGAAGCTACCTGGGAACTGGAAAGTAAGATGCGGGAAGCATACCCAAATCTATTCCAGTAGGTGGATGAGAATGAGGAATAAGTAACATCGAGGACGATGTTACATTTTAAGGGGGTGTGTATGTCACATACCCCAATTTTGTAAAAATTATGTAATTTTTTTCATTATATTATTGAGACATTATGTTAAATTTAATGCTAAGTAGGAATTGATGACTCAACAAAGTCACTAGAAATGGAATGTAATTCTGAATATTTTATTATTAATAAATAAATTATGGAGACAACAACATGGGAGAGCTGTTAAAAAGAGGTTACTGGTCAAACTGGTGGATGGAACTAGGTGGAAAGGCAAAAGACAAGTGGCAGCATCCTCAAACACTTCCTAAGTTGCAGGTGGCAACTTCCCTATATTTTGGGGTCATGATTCCCCAAGAAAGTGGAATCAGAGCAGGTGGCTCATTAATGACAGTTAACCCAACAAAGACCTAGGCAATCTTTAAAATAGTACTCAATGAACTGAGCTGGGGGTTGAATTGTTCTGAGGGGAGAATACATTCAGGTGAATGTTATTCAGGAGTCCCATTGAGGAAAAGGGAAATTATACAGTAAGAAAGTGGTTTGAGAAGGATGCTGCAGTAACTTGGTTCCAGTATAGCTGTTTGGGCTGAGTGAATTATTCTGCTACACCTAGTTCCAGCCAGGGAGATCAGGGCAAGCTCGGGGGTCCTGAGAAGTGCTGTCTGGGAACTCTCCAGGAGTTGGTAGGAAGGAATAGCCTCCCATTGCTGTTGTTGTCCTCAGATTAAACAGGTTCTGCTATTTATTGCTTTATGTTTATTAAGTATAATTGAATGTCTGTTATGATTATCATCTATTTGTTTGAATAGTATCAGTTTAGTAAAAGATAATATCCCAGAATATCAGTAGTAAGATTTTAAATAATTACTGTGTCTTCATAGCATTACTTCAGTACTGATAAGGTATTTTCATGCATGCTATACAATAGTAATATCGCAAGCAATATTTTATTATTGAATTTCTCAAGCCTAGTTTAATTGTAATAGTTAAATAGATAAGTAGGGTTTATGTATACAGTAAGTATTCTCGGGGAATACAACTTGTTTAAACAGTCAAAGGAAACAGTATTAAGATGCAACTAAATATATTACAGTATCGATAGTATTATTAACATCGTTGCAAAACTTTTGTAGCCACAGTTATATTATGTATGTCAGGGTACAAAACCTTAGTCAGAGTTTGACCAGTTTTAAATCTAATATTTAAATTAAACACAAACCCTAGTTAAATATTACCCATTCTTTATCAACAAAACGATTATGCAGAAAACCCTAACAGAATTGCATCATACATAATTTATTAATAGTTAAATAACTAGTTATTGTTTTAGGAACATAAAATCAACATAACCATATTTAACTCATTTTCGAGCTTAAACCTTAATGTAATACTCTTCTTTTGACTCTCATTATCGACAACGTCTTATTTGTAAACGTAGTTACTGTTTAAAAACCAAATGACTAGCAAAACAGTAATTTTGCTCATCTATCGAGCTCAACTGTGGAATAATATCGATCACTTGTTTCTCAACTACCAACAGAAGCTTATTCATAACAATAGAATAAACATTTAAACAAAAATCGTAACTACAGAATCAACATCTGAACAAAACCATCACTGTCATTTTGGATCGAACCATCATTCGAAACTTTACAGGTATTAAACTTTGAGAATCAATACAACGATTCACCTATGGCCGCAACCCTTTTATTAATAGAAGCAGTACGTAAACATAGAAATTTTACAACGCATGCGACACCCAGCTCATTTATATAGAATGACTGTTACAAGTCGTATTAAAAAATGGGCTTACATTATATAGGAAAAGAGACGTATAAGCAAGACCGATGCTCAATAGTTAATATACTATTCTACCTACAGTCGAGCCACATTCTACTGTGTAAGTGTTTTAAGAACTAAAGAATTACTACCACTATACACAGCTTATAACAAAAAGAAAAGGCATGCATTATACAAGCCGATATACAGGCATAACTTATATTAAGTTAACTTTCAAAAACCCTGAGCGTTTTCCCAAAACTCTGTTAAAAGAGTTGTAACGAAAACATAAAAACCAAGGTCGTAACCTCACCTGCAGAACAGGCTCACAAACCCTTGTTCTTTTCAAAATTTACAATAAAATTCTTCGGTATAAAAACCTAAGTATCAAAAGGAGTACCAATAGCTACAACACCGACTGAAGCCATACATCCAAATCCAACAGAGGATTAAACCCACATTTTCTTCATTTAAATTATATAGATAGAAGATTTTTGTAAGGCTACCGTGACTTGTAAGTCAAACCAAAACCCTAACCGCCAAAACAACCCACAAGGAGGAAATTGCCATGGTAAGAACCAGGCTTACCCGGAAACGCCTGTTGCCACAGCTGGTGTCGTCCATGCTGTAAGTGGAGTTTGGACCTGCAATGAAGGAGCAAGATTTGTAAACCTTATTTGTGTTGTTTAGAGATTAAATAAATTCGTGTAACTTTAAATAAACAAATTTAAACCCTGTAGCTTACCGAAGTGATGAACGCAGATGCAAATATGGTAGATAGTTCGATAACCACGAACACAATATGTGTGAAAACCCCACCCTTGCCACTGAGTAACTAAACTGGCAAAAGCGATGGATGTCTTCCACAACGGGAGCCTTATTAAAAACCAAGCCGAGGGTTATGGTCACGCTGTGACAGGGTTACTCTGGACAACGAAAGTATAAACCCTAGATTCTTGACAAGCTCCAGCTGCTAATAGAAAAACATTTGACTCCCAAACGATACAGTGGGCAAGTATGAAGACCGGGAGCAGCATAGAGGCTGCTAGCACACAAGGTTCAGACAAGAGGGTTTGCAGAGCGGGCGAGCCCGAAGGCAAAGGGAGGAATGACCAGGTAGGGTTGGTCAACTGTTATATATCACCAGATGCATGGCTCAAGATTAACCACATAGCACTTTAAATTTTGTTATACAGTGGGTCGACGCTCCTAAGTTCCACGATGTGATACCAATCAATTGCATTTTGATTAAAATCATCGCGTAAGCAAACTAAAATCATAGCAGGGATATTCCAAAATGGTAATAACCATAGTTTAAACTTGCAAATCATTCCATGGTAAAACAATGCTTTGAACTTTTCATATAAAAACAATGACACCTTGCCCTACAACCAATACAACAATGCAGATGTTAATAATGTTCAATTTTCACGTTGAGATTCTTAGCATTATTGCTAGATAAATACCATATTATGGGTGAATAGAAATTATTGAATGATCATCCATAAGGGTGCAATACCTTAGTTCAATTGTTATCTTTTTAATAATCAAAGCATTAGGATAATACCATGAACCTTACTTATTATATAACGAAAATGTTGCCATACATTCTTTAACCATGTAATTTTTACATAGTCCAAATTCAGTCTTGAAGCACTACATACATAAAGGAATTTTGATTGCATTATAAAAATTATAAGAGCAAGGGTATAATATTTAGCCTTAAGTAGTTCACAATACCTTAATAATAACTCTTCATAAATACTAGCTTCATGGGAAGAGACAACCGATATTTCACCTCTCGTAAGTCTATAAGATAGTGTGGTGATGTTGGGTGTAGTAATTTTCAATTCTAGTACAATATTACCAATTGCTATGACTTGCATAGAAGTACAGGATTTGCCATTTTCCTCCTTAGAGGACTCAAACTTGTAAGATATAAGTTACATAACGCAAAGTTTAGAATAGGGTTATTCTAGCTCTCCCATTTGTTGTTAAAATTTAATAACCATCTTTTAATAGACTCAGACCTATCATAAGGACATGTATACTTTGGTTATCCTTAGACTCAGTAGATTTAATTTTGATAGCTTATAAATCTATATTCATTCGGCAGTTATAAAAATAAAATAGGAGTAGTTCCAATCCAGGTAAACCCTTAAAGATAGTTAAGAGGAGACTGGTATCTGACAGTAGATTTGACAACTGTTAGAATTAAGAAAAGTAAACATTGGTAACTACAGGTTTTTTTTACTGAAGCTGCATTTCAAAATAAAGTCTATTTTATGAAATATGACCTGTTGCAATAACATTGAGAAAGTAAAAACTAGTCCTAGAATAGTCACTCAGTGGTATTTTACATTGCTAGTAATGAAATACAAATGCAATACAGTAATATCATCCTAGAACAAATGATCCATATTGTTAGTATCTCCTTGTCCTCAAGAAACATAGCTAGAATACTCTCTAGTAGTTCAAATTTTATAAACAGAAAGATCAGAAGGAGATCATGGGATGAATGCTACCTTTTAACACTGGAACACATGGCTAGCATGCTTAGACTTTTTATTGAAGGATATGGTACAGCTAACTGATTTATCATACTTTAAAGATTAAATGTAGCGACCCGCACTTTACCTGTATATCTGTAAGAGAAAGACATTTCGATGCATTAGCTCGGAAGCTAAGTAAGCCCAGTTTGCTGTGGCAACTCCCCCTTGTGGTAGAAAACAGAAAACAATCAGTAACTGTAAATAAAACTCACATTCAAATTTAAGTACAATAACGGATCATCCAGACATATTTATGATCACTTAACTAAAACAAACAGATCAAGGAATGCATTTAATAACATTAATTGCTATTTTAAAAATTTTAAATTTTTCGGAATTTTTGGGTTTTGACATGTGGTATCAGAGCATGGTTCAAATACTAGGCCTTGATGTGACTCAACTAGTTTCTGCAGAACAGTGACAATGAAAAGAAAATTTTATATATATATATATATATATATAATGTACTAACTTGTATTTCTGTTTCATAAAAATAGACCAGAAAAATTTCCTTTTTCTGAATCTAACAGGCAGGTATGAGAAGCTAGCAGAATATGCTGAGGAGGAATCTCCAAACAATGAGACAAGAAGGATGTCCAGAGAACCTGTGATAGAGGAGGTGGTTGCTCACTCCTCAGAACTGATGCAGACAATAAATGGTCTAAAGACTGAGATAGAAACAGTCAAGAAGGATAATGAAAGGATTCTGAAAATTCAAGAGCAGTTAAACCAAATTTTGATGGAAAAATTTCAGATTGAAGGAAGAAACAAAAGATTTGAATCTGAAGAAGCTAGTCATCAAAAAGGGTATAAAAGGGTGAAACTAGCAAAATATGACAGCAGTTCATCATCTGAAGGAAGAAGGGAACAACACAGTTATCACACTACTAGTGACAGCAGTGAGGCTGAATTATATAACAGAAAGAAGAAATTTAGGCCTTACGAAGAGATTTCCGGGGAGTTTAAGAAAATAAAACCCCCAACTTTCAACGGAGAATCTGAAACAGGAGAAGAAGCAGAATTCTGGTTATCCGGGATGAGAAAATATTTCCAGATCTACAATTATTCAAATCAGCTGAAGGTGAGAATGGCCATCTATAACCTTTCTGGAAAGGCAGATATATGGTGGCAAGACTTGAAAAGGGTCAAGGGGATCAAAGAAAAAGAGGTCAATTGGAGTACTTTTAAAAGATACTTCAAAAAGAAATTTCTGTCCGAACAGTACTATGAGGAGAGGGCCAAGGAATTTTATGAATTAAAGCTAGGATCCATGACGATGAAGGACTTAAACAGTAAGTTCTTAAGTCTGTTGAGATATGTGCCGTATTTTGTTGAAGAGAAACCTAAAGTACAGCGGTTCCTTAGCTTCCTGCCATATCATATCAAGGACATAATCGAATATGATAACCCCAAAACTCTAGAAGAAGCTATGCGAAAGGCTAATTTCTGTTTTGAATAGAATAAAAAGAAAGAAGGGATAGCCAACTGGAAGGCTAAAAAGAACAGCAATCAGCTTGAGTACAGGAAAAAGGAGTTTGTACCCCAGAAAAATTTCAAGAATAATAAAAACAGAAACCATTTTAATGGTAAAAAACTTCCAGGGAAGCAAAAATGGAGTTGCTAATAATTCCAGTAACTTCAAGGGCGGCAAGGAGGTTTCTAACAATCATGGAAATTACACTAAGAATTTTGAGCGAAAGGAGCCTGTTAAGTGCTGGGAATGCAATGGCCCACACTACGCATCAGTTTGCCCGAATCAGAAGAAACCAAATGGCAATATTCATACTATACAAGATGAAATGACTGTTGGAGACTTTGCAAGGACTATGCCCCGAATCAATGCAGCATTGGAGAACCTCCAAGCTGATTATCAAACTTCCATGGTGGAAGTAGGAGGTATGATTAACAAAATCCCTGTAACTATTTTAATAGATCCAGGTGCTAGTCTTAGTTATATTTCACCCCAGCTAGTAGAAAAATGTAATCTGACTATTGAAAGGTTTGATAATTCTTGGTCAATACAACTAGCTACTGGGGCAAAAAGGAAGGTAAACTGTTATGTTAAGGAATGTGTTCTAGATATGAAGGATTTTAGAACTACTGTTAAACTAAATATTCTGCCACTTGGCTCGTATGACTTACTTATTGGTATGGACTGGTTAGAACAACATAAGGTAGTTTTAAACTGTTTTGATAAAACTTTTACCTGTGTAAAGAACAATGAACAGCCTGTAACCGTTAAGGGTATTCCTAGGAAAACAGTAATCATGCAGATTTCTGCTTTACAACTTAAAAGAGCAGTCAGAAAAGGGTGCAGAGCCTATGCTGTAACTATTACAGATGAGGCAGATAAGTCTGAAATCAGCAAGATAACAGTAGAGGATATCCCTGTAGTAAACAAATTTACTGATGTTTTTCCGGAAGAAATTCCAGGATTACTTTCCAAGAGAGAATTGGATTTTACAATTGAGCTGGTACCAGGTGCTGTACCCAGTTCAAAGGCTCCATATCGTATGAATATTCTGGAGCTTAATGAATTAAAAAACACAGTTAAAGGAATTAATAGATAAGAATTATATTCGACCCAGTGTGTCCCCTTGGGGAGCACTAGTAATCTTTGTTAAAAAGAAGGACGGAACTATGCGACTTTGCATAGATTACCGTCAACTAAACAAGATGACAATTAAAAACACCGTTGCCTCGCATAGATGATCTATTTGATCAGCTACGTGGAGCTATGGTATTCTCTAAGATAGACCTGAGATCGGGCTATCATCAGGTGAGAATTAAAGAAGAAGACATTTTCAAAACAACTTTCAGAACAAGGTATGGACATTACGAATTTGTCGTAATGCCATTTGGGCTTACTAACGCTCTAGCCATCTTTATGTGCCTAATGAATAACATAATGCATAAATACTTAGATAAATTTGTTGTCGTATTCATCGATGAAATTTTAATTTATTCTAAGAATGAAGAGGAGCATAAAGAACATTTACAGATAGTCTTACAAGAACTACGAGAGCAACAGCTCTTTGCGAAGTTCAGTAAGTGTGATTTCTTCAAGGATGAAATTCAGTACTTAGGTCACGTAGTGACTAAGGAAGGGATTTCAGTTGATCCCGAAAAGATCCGGGCGATCGAAGAATGGCCAGTACCAAAAGATGCAACAGATGTTAGGTCCTTCATGGGAATTACCGGTTATTACCGGAGATTCATTGAAGGCTTTTCAAAAATAGCCAACCCAATCACTTTGTTGCAAAAGAAAGGCAAGAAATTCGATTGGAACTTGAAGTGTGAAGAAAGCTTTCAGAAATTAAAGACTTTATTAACAACTGCGCCTATTCTAAGAATAGCAGATCCTAGTAAGGATTTTGTGGTTTGCACTGACGCTTGTAATGATGGTCTAGGCGGAGTGTTGACTCAGGATGGGCATGTCATTGCCTATGAGTCCAGGAAGCTGAAGATTCATGAAAAGAATTATGCCACTTATGATTTAGAGTTAGCTGCTGTTATTCATGCTTTAAAGATGTGGCGACACCACTTAATAGGCAGAAAGTTTACTTTAATGACTGATAATAAGGGTCTGAAATACCTTTTAGATCAGCCTAACTTAAATGCAAGGCAAGCCAGATGGTTGGCCTTCTTAAGTGAATACGATTTCAAAATTTAGCACATAAAGGGAAAGGAAAATAAGGTGGCTGATGCTTTGAGTAGAAATGCAAGGCTGAATTTTATATTAGCTAGCAGCACTTATACCTCTGATTTGAATGAATAGTTGTCTGAAGGGATAAAATCAGATGAAATTTATCAACATTTACAAGCTATAGCTAAAGAAGAACCTACAGAAAGTTTAATAAAGGGTTACAGTTTAAATAAAGATGGATTTTTATTGTTTAAAGACAGGCTGTATGTTCCAAATGTATCCAAAGTTAAATTGGTAATTCTGGATGAGGTTCACAAAACCCCTTACTCAGGGCATCCAGGCTACCAGAAGACTGTCACCATGTTGAGAAAAGATTATTTTTGGCCTAATATGAAATCTGAAGCAGCTGAGTACATAGCTAGATGTTTGGACTGACAACAAGTGAAAACAGAACACCAACATCCAGCTGGGTTACTGCAACCTTTACCTATTCCAAGTTGGAAGTGGGAAATAATCAGCTTAGATTTCATTACTGGATTACCTAGAAATCAAAATCAGAATGATTCCATTATGGTGGTAGTAGATAAATTGAGTAAATCAGCACACTTTATTCCTGTTAAAACCACTTACAAGGCTGCAAATATAGCTGATATATTTCTGAAACAAATTTTTAGGTTACATGGGGTCCCAAAAGTTATTATTTCAGACAGGGATCCTAAATTCACAGGAAATTTCTGGAAATCCTTGTTTAAAGGATTAAACACAACACTGAATTTCAGCACTTCTTTCCATCCTCAGACAGACGGACAAACTGAAAGAGTTAATCAGGTATTAGAAGATCTGCTAAGAATGTATGTTAAGGAGCAACCAGGTAAGTGGGAGGATTATTTACATTTAGTAGAATTTGCATACAATAACAACTATCAATCGTCAGCTAAGTTCAGTCCTTTTGAAATTCTGTATGGGCGTAAATGTAACACTCCTATCTCTTGGAATAATCCAGTAGACAGATTAGTGTTAGGTCCTGAATTATTAAAAGAAATGGAACAGATTGTGAAACAAGTGCAGGTAAATTTGAAGATTTCCCAGGATCGGAAAAAGAGCCAAGCAGATTTGAAAAGAACTCCTAAAGAGTTCCGGGTGGGTGAACATGTGTTCATAAAGGTAAGACCAAAGAAGAGCTCCCTAAGATTAGGGAGTTGTGCAAAATTAGCACCACATTACTGTGGTCCATTTGAAATTTTATCTAGAATTGGTCAAGTTGCTTATCAGCTAGCATTACCACCTAATTTAAAAGTGCACAATGTTTTTCATATTTCTGTTCTGAAAAAGTATGTTCATGATGCTACTCATGTGATTGATTGGAACGTTGTACAGGTAGAACCAGAAGGGGAAGTTCTGGTGGAATCGGATTGTATCCTCGGGAGGAGGGAAATTACTCTACGGAACCGCACAATTGGACAGCTGAAGGTGCAATGGAAGCACCTTAGTCCTGAAGAAGCTACCTGGGAACTGGAAAGTAAGATGCAGGAAGCGTACCAAAATCTATTCCAGCAGGTGGCTGAGAATGAGGAATAAGTAACATCGAGGACGATGTTACATTTTAAGGGGGTGTGTATGTCACATACCCGAATTTTGTAAAAATTATGTAATTTTTTTCATTATATTACTGAGACATTATGTTAAATTTAATGCTAAGTAGGAATTGATGACTCAACAAAGTCACTAGAAATGGAATGTAATTCTGAATATTTTATTATTAATAAATAAATTATGGAGACAACAGCATGGGAGAGCTGTTAAAAAGAGGTTACTGGTCAAACTGGTGGATGGAACTAGGTGGAAAGGAAAAAGACAAGTGGCAGCATCCTCAAACACTTCCTAAGTTGCAGGTGGCAACTTCCCTATATTTTGGGGTCATGATTCCCCAAGATAGTGGAATCAGAGCAGGTGTCTCATTAATGACAGTTAACCCAACAAAGACCTAGGCAATCTTTAAAATAGTACTCAATGAACTGAGCTGGGGGTTGAATTGTTCTGAGGGGAGAATACATTCAGGTGAATGTTATTCAGGAGTCCCATTGAGGAAAAGGGAAATTATACAGTAAGAAAGTGGTTTGAGAAGGATGCTGCAGTAACTTGGTTCCAGTATAGCTGTTTGGGCTGAGTGAATTATTCTGCTACACCTAGTTCCAGCCAGGGAGATCAGGGCAAGCTCGGGGGTGCTGAGAAGTGCTGTCTGGGTACTCTCCAGGAGTTGGTAGGGAGGAATAGCCTCCCATTGTTGTTGTTGTCCTCAGATTAAACAGGTTCTGCTATTTATTGCTTTATGCTTATTAAGTATAATTTAATGTCTATTATGATTATCATCTATTTGTTTGAATAGTATCAGTTTAGTAAAAGATAATATACCAGAATATCAGTAGTAAGATTTTAAATAATTACTGTGTCTTCATAGCATTACTTCAGTACTGATAAGGTATTTTCATGCATGCTATACAATAGTAATATCGCAAGCAATATTTTATTATTGAATTTCTCAAGCCTATTTTAATTGTAATAGTTAAATAGATAAGTAGGGTTTATGTATACAGTAAGTATTCTCGGGGAATACAACTTGTTTAAACAGTCAAAGGAAACAGTATTAAGATGCAACTAAATATATTACAGTATCAATAGTATTATTAACATCGTTGCAGAACTTTTGTAGCCACAGTTATATTATGTATGTCAGGGTACAAAACCTTAGTCAGAGTTTGACCAGTTTTAAATCTAATATTTAAATTAAACAGAAACCCTAGTTAAAGATTACCCATTCTTTATCAACAAAACGATTATGCCAGAAACCCTAACAGAATTGCATCATACAGAATTTATTAATAGTTAAATAACTAGTTATTGTTTTAGGAACATAAAATCAACATAACCATATTTAACTCATTTTCGAGCTTAAACCTTAATGTAATACTCTTCTTTTGACTCTCATTATCGACAGAGTCTTATTTGTAAACCTAGTTAATGTTTAAAAACCAAATGACTAGCAGAACAGTAATTTTGCTCATCTATCGAGCTCAACTGTGGAATAATATCGATCACTTGTTTCTCAACTACCAACAGAAGCTTATTCATAACAATAGAATGAACATTTAAACAAAAATTGTAACTACAGAATCACTATCTGAACAAAACCATCACTGTCGTTTTGGATCGAACCATCATTCTAAACTTTACAGGTATTAAACATTGAGAATCAATACAACGTTTCACCTATGTCTGCAACCCTTTTATTAATAGAAGCAGTACGTAAATATATAAATTTTACAACGCACGCTACACCCAGCTCATTTATATAGAATGACTGTTACAAGTCGTATTAAAAAATGGGCTTACATTATATAGGAAAAGAGACGTATAAGCAAGACCAATGCTCAATAGTTAATATACTATTCTACCTACAGCCGAGCCACATTCTACTGTGTAAGTGTTTTAAGAACTAAAGAATTACTACCACTATACACAGCTTATAACAAAAAGAAAAGGCATGCATTATACAAGCCGATATACAGGCATAACTTATATTAAGTTAACTTTCAAAAACCCTGTGCGTTTTCCCAAAACTCTGTTAAAAGAGTTGTAACGAAAACATAAAAACCAAGGTCGTAACCTCACCTGCAGAACAGGCTCACAAACCCTTGTTCTTTTCAAAATTTACAATAAAATTCTTCGGTATAAAAACCTAAGTATCAAAAGGAGTACCAATAGCTACAACACCGACTGAAGCCATACATCCAAATCCAACACAAGATTAAACCCACATTTTCTTCATTTAAATTATACAGTTAGAAGATTTTTGCAAGGCTGTCGTGACTTGTAAGTCAAACCAAAACCCTAACCGCCAAAAAAAACCACAAGGAGGAAATTGCCATGGTAAGAACCAGGCTTACCCGGAAACACCTGTTGCCACAGTTGGTGTCATCCATGCTGTAAGTGGAGTTTGGACCTGCAATGAAGGAGCAAGATTTGTAAACCTTATTTGTGTTGTTTAGAGATTAAATAAATTCGTGTAACTTTAAATAAACAAATTTAAACCCTGTAGCTTACCGGAGTGACGAACGCAGATGAAAATATGGTAGATAGTTTGATAACCATGAACACAATATGTGTGAAAACCCCACCCTTGCCACCAAGTAACTAAACTGGCAAAAGCGATGGATGTCTTCCACAACGGGAGCCTTATTAAAAACCAAGCCGAGGGTTATGGTCACGCTATGACAGGTTTACTCTGGACAACGAAAGTATAAACGCTAGATTCTTGACAAGCTCCAGCTGCTAATAGCAAAACATTTGACTCCCAAACGATATAGTGGGCAAATATGAAGACCGGGAGCAACATAGAGGCTGCTAGCACACTGGGTTCGGACAAGAGGGTTTGTAGAGCGGCCGAGCCCGAAGGCAAAGGGAGGAATGGCTAGGTAGGGTTGGTCAACTGTTATATATCACCAGATGCATGGCTCAAGATTAACCACGTAGCACTTTAAATTTTGTTATACAGTGGGTCGACGCTCCTAAGTTCCACGATGTGATACCAATCAATTGCATTTTGATTAAAATCATCGCGTAAGCAAACTAAAATCATAGCAGGGATAATCCAAAATGGTAATAACCATAGTTTAAACTTGCAAATCATTCCATGGTAAAACAATGCTTCGAACTTTGCATATAAAAACAATGACACCTTGCCCTACAACCAATACAACAATGCAGATGTTAATAATGTTCAATTTTCACGTTGAGATTCTTAGCATTATTGCTAGATAAATACCATATTATGGGTGAATAGAAATTATCGAATGATCATCTATAAGGGTGCAATACCTTAGTTCAATTGTTATCTTTTTAATAATCAAAGCATTAGGATAATACCATGAACCTTACTTATTATATAACGAAAATGTTGCCATACATTCTTTAACCATGTAATTTTTACATAGTCCAAATTCAGTCTTGAAGCACTACATACATAAAGGAATTTTGATTGCATTATAAAAATTATAAGAGCAAGGGTATAATATTTAGCCTTAAGTAGTTCACAATACCTTATTACTAATTCTTCATAAATACTAGCTTCATGGGAAGAGACAACCGATATTTCACCTCTCGTAAGTCTATAAGATAGTGTGGTGATGTTGGGTGTAGTAATTTTCAATTCTAGTACAATATTACCAATTGCTATGACTTGCATAGAAGTACAGGATTTGCCATTTTCCTCCTTAGAGGACTCAAACTTGTAAGATATAAGTTACATAACGCAAAGTTTAGAATAGGGTTATTCTAGCTCTCCCATTTGTTGTTAAAATTTAATAACCATCTTTTAATAGACTCAGACCTATCGTAAGGACATGTATACTTTGGTTATCCGTAGACTCAGCAGATTTAATTTTGAGAGCTTATAAATCTATATTCATTCGGCAGTTATAAAAAAAAAAGGAGTAGTTCCAATCCAGGTAAACCCTTAAAGATAGTTAAGAGGAGAATGGTATCTGACAGTACATCTGACAACTGTTAGAATTAAGAAAAGTAAACATTGGTAACTACAGGTTTTTTTTACTGAAGCTGCATTTCAAAATAAAGTCTATTTTATGAAATATGACCTGTTGCAATAACATTGAGAAAGTAAAAACTGGTCCTAGAATAGTCACTCAGTGGTATTTTACATTGCTAGTAATGAAATACAAATGCAATACAAATGCAATACAGTAATATCATCCTAGAACAAATGATCCATATTGTTAGTATCTCCTTGTCCTCAAGAAACATAGCTAGAATACTCTCTAGTAGTTCAAATTTTATAAACAGAAAGATCAGAAGGAGATCATGGGATGAATGCTACCTTTTAACACTGGAACACATGGCTAGCATGCTTAGACTTTTTATTGAAGGATATGGTACAACTAACTGATTTATCATACTTTAAAGATTAAATGTAGTGACCCGCACTTTACCTATATATATGTAAGAGAAAGACATTTCGATGCATTAGCTCGGAAGCTAAGTAAGCCCAGTCTGCTGTGGTAACTCCCCCTTGTGGTAGAAAACAGAAAACAATCAGTAACTGTAAATAAAACTCACATTCAAATTTAAGTACAATAACGGATCATCCAAACATATTTATGATCACTTAACTAAAACAAACAGATCAAGGAATGCATTTAATAACATTAATTGCTATTTTAAAAATTTTAATTTTTTCGGAATTTTTGGGTTTTGACAGCCCCACCAATGGAACTTGGGAGTATTGTTAGGTTATTTCCTAAATGATTATTGAGGATATGACACAACTTAAAGGACAAATAACTAAATCCATTAAGATAGAGAAAGTGGTCGACTGGATAGGAATCCATGAAGGTCTAAGACTAGATGATGGATTCCATTTTGTCGTCAGTAAACACTTTAAACAAAGTAACAGTTTCTTGGTGACGTCTTAAGATCTAGTGAAGTAACTAGTTGTTACAAGCTAGTAGTAAAAAGTGTCCTAAGAGACAAAACTTAGCACTAAGTTAATTATTGTTAAGAGTTGTTATGAGGAACTAAGGAGTTCCTGGGAATGTCTTTGACATCCTTATCTCGACAAAGGTTGTCCAAGGTTCCTTTCACTATCTAGTGACGACTGTAAGCTACTAAATATCACTAAATAGACCAAGTGATCTAGAAGATAGACACTAAAATCTTTAGGTTAGGGAATAAGATGAACATATATATATATTGGTATGTTTATATACGATACAATGTCCTAAGCAAGATAGGGCTAATTCTAAGCAATGTAATGTTAACCTTTATACATATAAGGTTATGAATAAATAAAGGAATTGAGATACACAAGTGATTTGATTAATTATTATTAATAATGCACATAAATATATATGATATACAAACAAGGGTACATACTCAAAGCTAAGTGGAGTTATTTCGTAGTAAGAATAACTATAATAGATAGCATTTATTTATATATAAAGTTATAGAGGTATGAATATACATATTACCTCTAATCAAAATGAATAAAACTAAGGGAAAACATATGAATTGCATATATATATATATATATATATATATATATATATATATATATATATATATATCTATCTATATATATGCAAATTAATATGACTAGGGTGAGATGTTTGCGATTCAAAGAGCAGGGGAGTGAAAAAACCTAAAAGACTAGGGTTGCGAGCCGAATGGTGAAACCGACGGCCATGGATCCTTCCATTGCCACCATCCCTCCTTCTCTTTTCCATTTCGTGACCAGGGAGAGCTGCATGGAAACGTTTTCTCGGCGCATGGGTGAGAACGGCTCCCTTGATGGCGACGGATGCACTTAGGCGAGCTGGTGGGCGTTCTCCTGCAGCCGCGATGGCTATTTTTTGCACCTCTTCTTGCAGGGACTGAGGCATGGGAGGTAGGCACACTGAATGCAGAGGGGTGGTGGGGTCTTTTGCGTGGAGACTCATTGCCATGCGACTCAATGGCGGTGACGGCGGAGCTTAGAGATTAAAGGTGTTGACAGGGAAATGTGTCCACGACGGGGGCATTGACCGCGGTTAGTTTGGGGTGGAGATCCACTCTGAAGTGGGCTTCCAGTCTTCTATATTTAGCTGCGGCACCGATCGGCAGACATTGTCTACAGACAATTTGGCTGGATGCTTCACGGTGCGGTGTGAACTTATCTTTCGTCAACACCATCGGATCTTCTGTTTTAGGATGCTGGTGGCTCTACTACACTTTCATTTTCTGTGGGACAACTTCTGATCTCTCTTCTTCTGTGACTCACTTTTTTATTTGTGTTCATTCAGCTCCACATGAGATGGTTATTACCTATACGTTGCAATTTTTTGAGGTCTTTTGAGATCTATCTCATATTACTGCATTTTTTTGATACAAGCTGAAAAGCCTTTTTACTGAAAGAGCTCTCAGAAGCTCTTATACAATATGTAATTTGATTATTCTTTTAATAAAATTACGCTTTTTTCTTTGGAAAAAAAATATATGCAAATTAATATGCGTACCAGTTCTTTCTGTCAATTATGCAGTTGTTTATATAAGTAGCACACCACCACCAAGGGCATAACATGAAGCAGATTACGTTCCAGGCAAAGGCAGATCCAAAGTCCGTACTTATTTGAGATACTATAATAGATTGAGACCGATTGAAAAATATTATCAGATCCTGCAGCGGCATATGAGCCACCAGCATATGAGCTAGATCGAGTGCCAAAGTCCATCTTTTTGAATCCTTCTAATCTTCCGAGTTACTCGGGTTATCAATGGGTTATACCAGAATGAGAGTTCCAAGTTAGGGTTAACCTTATGTGATACGTTGGCATTAAATTAATCTAACAAAATATATATATGCTGGCTAAAAAAAATTTAAGCGTAGGAAAAATTATCTCTTTTTGGGAACTTGAACTCGAGTTTTGGGGGAAGAGTCTCACACCATTTTGCGAACATGTTGGAGAGCTACTTGGGCACATTCACTATTCTAACAAGCAATTTACGAATTGATTCTTTTCTTAGATGGAGAATCAAGTTAGCTAATTTTTAGGAGAGTGGTTTCCTTAGTGGAGCTCCTCTCACAATTTTTACTGCCATTTGTTCCCCATCATTAGAATAATCCAGGGAGGGGTTACCCTCACGAGTTTACTTAAAGGCTCGGTGCGGGAAGCCATCATCCAACAATTGTGGAAAGGTAGACCGTTGTAATGATTGTATGAGTTCTGTTTTTTTAAAGTGGGCACATCATTTCAAAGAGGAGTGGAGTTTAAAGGTTATTTAATCTTATGGAGATTTTTGTGGGAGCTTGTCCCATTAGAGGAGTATTGAATCCATTTAGGCGCCACTTGTTCCTCTGATTGAAATGTTAGGCATTAGAGGAACCAGGTGTTATTCTAGAGAGAGTAGGTTTTGTTCTTCTTAAGGTGAGGGGGAAGTTGATTATGAGTAGTTGGGCAAAGGGTGATAGCACACCTACATCAGAGTGATAATTTTGGATCTCTATGTTTCGATTAGGAGCAGAGGCGCTCTAGATCACGGAAAAGAGTTAGTCATGGCGGTGAAATTTTACCCTTGCAGAGATTTCGAATGAAAAGGAAATAGGTGATAATAGAGGTTTGATTGGTAGCATGGGGAGAGGGATAGCTAGTTGATGATGAATGGAGGAACCCCGTGAGTAAAGAAAAGCAAAATGGTGATTACCTTCGCACACTCGAAAAACATGTAAACTTTGACCTAAGCTAGATCACATCACTGTGATGGAGGTAAGTATCTATTGTACCCTAAAAGATGTGTTTATAGATGACTTAGTAAACTGCGTGAAGTTGTAGATCTGTTTTAATGGTGATATTTTCATTTGCTTTACTTAATCGTAAAAAAAATAGTTCTTCCTAGAAACTGAGGCAAGTAGTAAACCTTGTCTGTATGTCGATTATGGTGTGTATATTTGAGTTTAGTTCACGGTCGTTGTATTTCACAATGCCTGGCTTAATCTTGACAATGATGTACTGCTCCTGAAACCACAGATCTTTAGACATGTACTAAAACGTCGTAATAGTTTCTTGAGGATAGTTGCTTTGTTTTCCTGTTTCATTATTTTTCTCTTACTGTGCGAACACAAAAGTCATGTCTTCTGGAAAATTGCATATCTATAGGTTTATACTGAGATGCAATCATACTTCCATCTGGTTGGAATGATGTGTTGTACCTTTTTTCAACTTCTTTCTATGCGAGTCGAATGTGTCCTGTTTTAGTAAACCTGAATCGATGATTATCCATGTTTTGATTTCCTTATACCTGTGTGTGGAACACGCCCTGGTTTTTTTAAAGGTAGAACCTACACTTAGCGTAGGTAGAGAGGCATCGTCCTGAGCTTATAACCTGAAGCTTGATCCTCATTGATATGCTCTTAACTTTGAAAGGAGATGTAGTCAACCTATGCATTTGTTGGTGTTTAAGTTAACCTAGGATTCATATCAATTTATACCTTACGATGGATAGAGAAGTGCTATCTTAGTATGAACATTGTATGCGCCAGCTACACTCAGGTTAGAGGATACCGTTGTTTTCTTGTACTCTGTATTAAAGTTGAAGTTATCTTTTTATTCGCGTTAATATCATAACAAATCTCTGTAATCAGGATTTATTTTGTTATAGTTCCATCTGGATGGATACTTCTCGTTCTTTTAGAATGTTACATCAGTACTGAACACTTAGATTTGAGTTAAAATTGTGTAGCATCTCGGTGAAAGATTTAAAATCCTTTATGAAATCCTAGAAATAGTTGATAAATATGTCTTTTATAAATTTCGAGTTTAGAAATATTTTGGGTAGGGTCTAAATACATAGTGTATAAAATTTTACAAAGAAGGCCACCCATCGTTAATATCATAAAGATATATAATATGGGATGTGGATAGAGGGAGGAGATATCCTTTCCCAATTTACTAGTCCCTTGAGAGAAGTTATGAATACTACTAAAGAAGGTTTAGTGATATAGATTTTACTAGAAGATGAAATGGTTATGAAAGACTTTATATAAATGTTGATAAGATATGATAATACATAAAAGGTTATGCGACCTTTGGTTCAAGAACTAAATAAGAGTATGGTCATACTTTTGTTATGCGGAAAGCAATAGTTGTGATGCAGAATGTATCTCTCAGCTTTTGATGAATAAAACAATAACAGTTTTGTGGATGTAGCCCATGGTTTGGGTGAACCACGGTAAAATGGTGTGCTTTGTGTGTCTCTTATGTGTCCCTTACTTGTGTAACTATTTATATTGTGTTTTGCATATTGGGTCTCCTATATGTGATCTCTTTATATGTTCTTAAGTGTTTTAATATCTTGAGGATGGTTTTGTGGTCTATATCCTCATGTAGAAAAAGGTTGGGTAAAAACAAAAATTGTCGTTATTTAATATTGATTTTGAAGTATATGTTTGTATATTGTGCACACTTATGAAGAGGTTAGTTGGTCCGAAAGGAAGAAAACATGTTGTTGAAATTATCAGAGTTATGCAAGTTAGACACAGTGAAGTTTTTGTGTTCCAGAAATCGTTTGACATTGTAAGTTAAGAATTGGTTATAGTTGAAATTAAAATGTTTATTTAATTTATGTTATATAAAATATGGGTGCAAGTATGACAGAAGTTGGTCCTTATCGCACATAAAATTCATTGAAGGGATCTTTCATATTAAGAATTTTTTTGAAAATTCACTCAAATTCTAATAGTAAAAAATTGGGTTCGTGACATATGGTATCAGAGCACTAGGTTACAACACTCGGGCCTAATGGGATAAACGTGAAATAAATAAGTATGAAGGATAATCAAGTTGTTTTTGTTTTCTTTTGATGCATGGACTGGACTGGACGAGGGGAAAATGTTATCCGAACTCAACTCCAAGCCTCTCTAAAAAGAGTAAAGATAAGTATTTTATTCTCGTAAAATTGTAAGTCAGGTATGTTATCTTGTCGTAAGTTTTTCTTGCTAGATACCAGATATAGATACTCACATTATCGAATGGTATTGTTAAGGAAATTGGTATTTTGATGAAATAATTTTAGTATATGTGCAAAGGATTGTGAGCATGCAGATTAAACTAATAGGAAATTTCAAAATTGCATAAGAGTATGTAAATTCTCATTATAGTTTGTTGATATTCAATTTTCTATCAAAAAAAAATTCGACGTGCACCACCTATGAGCTTCATTAGGATAGAGGATGAATATCAATATCAGTTTCAATATTTCTAAGAGTTGTTTTTTTTTCTAAAAGTCGAATAGACCTCGTGCAAGTGAGCACTATTCAAATGTTATGTACACTTTTAGGACCTAATCGTAGAGAGTGTTATATCATTTTTGACGTTTGATTACCCTTTTATTTAATAGTTTTCGAAGCATTATGTTCTTCTATGATTAGACTAATATCTTCATTGTTGTTTGTGAAGAGGAAGAAAACAATAAAAAGAGGACAAACTATTAGGTTCGATTTGATAAAGTCACTTGAACATCCTCAATTTTAGAAATTATATAGTAGATGATAATGCTTAGTTGTTACGATAGCTTCATGGAAAGTTATATCAGAAAATATAGCCTCGTAGCTGTTATAGGATAAAAATGAAGTTATAGTTACAAAAGGTTGGTTCTCAAGTATCAAAGTTAGAATGTACATCATTTTACTTAGGTAAATGGTAGTATGCTTATTGCAAAAATAATTGTTGACATTCTTTCATTTTCTTCCATGTATCTAGTTGTATGGAGTCCATAGCCTAAGTAATTATTAATCTCATGTATTGCTAGTCCGGATGAATTTGACATACTAAGTTACAAGATATGTTTAAAGACGTGAACGAATTCATCTGATAAGATGACCGATGTATTGAAATATTATTTTTGTTTATAAATCAACATTTGTTAAATATTAATATTTTATTACTTAACAAATTTCATTTTAGAATTTCTTATCGTTATTAGTATAAGCTTAAAGGTGTATTATTGTAAGGAATTGTAAGTAGTATTCCTAGGAGTTTGAATGATCTCATCATTGAATGAATTATTTCTTCATAGATAGACTCTTGGTAGGATTTGTTATATCTTCTAAATAAAGATTGATGTATATCAAGTTAAAGGATCCTGTTAATAGTAGGAGTTTGATTATAGGAAAAAGAAGAATCCTAAATATTCTTATGATTGAGTTAAATTGTGGTATCTTTTAAAAAGAGTATGGAACGATTATGGTATCTCTAGATGATGAGTCTTAGATGGAAATAAATATGTATCCAATTAACTATTTAAATTATGATACTAACATGTTTGTTTGTTAGTAGACTTGACCTCAAAAGGATATTGAAGAGTTTACATCGGGATGAATTGAAGAGGATGCACAAGTTATTGAATGAGCATGTGTGTAATGCTATGGGACTAATGTGTTCAATTGATGAGCAATTGAAGTAAGGAAAATTTTCTTTTATATACTAACAATGTAGGAAGTGAAATTAACTACGACTGATGTCATGATCAGAGAGGACCGTTGATTATAAAACTTATATAGAAAAGTTGAGCTAAAACGCTCAAGAGTAAGTAATGATTTACTTTACATTTTGGATTACAGGATTTTATAAATCATGATTGGTGATAAAACTTATGATTAATGATGTGTAATCATCAAAATGCATAGAATGTGATAAGAAAATAAGTGAATATATTTGTTGTTATTATGATGCATGTGGCATATAAATGATTGTTACTATGTAAATTTCCTGGATTCAAATGGGAATGTTTGAGTGGAAAAGAAGATTCCCTGGACTCAAACAAGAAAGTTTGAGTGGAAAAGAATAATTTTTGTACTCACTTGCAGAAATGTGGATTTTTCACTCAATTAGTAGCCATTGCGGGAGGAAACATCCCTAACAAATGTGGTCATGTTCCCCAAAAAGTGGAACATAACAGGTGGCTCATTGAATGTTATATTGACCCATAAGACCTAGGCAATCTTTATATCCATAGAATTGAGCGGGTGGCTCATTATGTTTTTCCTTGTGACAATTCTAAAAAGGTGAGAATGCATAAGAGATTCGATGAGGGGATGCTACTAGTGGTTTGAAAAGTAAGACTGACCAGGAATTTCTGAGAGTACAAGAGTGTTCTTAACCACAATTTTATTCACAAGACCACAGAAAAATGTGAGGACGAGTTGTGTGTCTAGCAAGGGATTGCTGAAGTTTCAGACTCATGGGCGAGATTGATGATCAACAAGTGTTGTTGAAAGATTGTCTTATGACATAACCAATATTTATGATTTGTGAATGTATTGATGTGTGAATGATATAAATGCTAGAGTAAGCAAATATGCCCTCAAGGATGAGGATGAATGATAAATGAGTAAGAATTACTGTTTGAAATTTTGTATACTTATGTATATTGAAAAATGTTGAAAGATCTGGTATGATCTATACAATGTGTAGGTTGTGAAAGAAGCACAAAGACCTGTAAACTTTGTCGAAGATTCCGAATATAATCAAATAACCAAAAAATAGACGACAAGTGAACTAAAGAATGATGACCCTTGAAGAGTAGACGAATTGTTGGAAAGTGTGTACACCGAGGATAGTGTTATTCTTAAGGGGAGGAGTATGTAACATCCCTTGTAACGTCCCCAGCTTAACCCCATTGCATTAATATTGTAAATGATGTAAATATTGTCATTTAGTCATGGTGAGGAGCTCAAGGCCAAGGCCCCGCCATTGATTAATCGTTCTATGTATCGGCAATTAGAATAGATGCATCAAGTTCTTGTGCTAGCGGTGCACAATGTAACATCGGAAATCATGTAAATATGAAATTTTAATGAAAAACCCACAACCAGCTACGCAATGCAACAAAAGAGATGGGGGCACGATCTTTACAAGGAATAGGGGGGGGGGGAAATAACCCAAACCATTGAACCATGGTGTTAAGCCATTTCATTGAGGAAAGCCATGAACTCTCAACTACCCATTTTTGGGTTAGGGACCAATCATTTAATTCTCCCAAGAAATTGGTTAAGGCAGTTAATGCCTTGGAAATGAAGAAGTATGGGCAATCCATTTTCGTGCATGGGCAAGCCATCAACCTGGAAATTCGTGTTTTTGCTTGTTGGGCAAGAAAACACCCACGAAATGGTGCCCAAAGCCATTCTGAAGGGGGAGTCTTCACTCATTCACGCAGTTGGAGCTAGTTGGGTCTTTCCCTACACGTTTTTCATCCAAATCCTGCATTTCTCCATGACTGGGAGTTCGTTTTTGCATATGCAGTAGCCTGGGAGAGGAGAGCCACGATTTGGGGACTGTATGGAGGTCGTTTTTGCCCCCGAATGTCCAAGGACGTCTTTAAAAAAAAAAACGGATTTGCTTCCTAGGGTTTTTCCCCATCTTCCCATTTCGTTTTTGTGTGTTCTCACGTTTTTCTGAGTGAGTTGAAACCCCATCTCATGCATCCCACTGTGGAAAGCGTTTTCCTCATGCCCAGTAATTGTGGTTTGTTGTTAAGTGCATCCCGTTTTGGGTTTGGACTTGTGAGCAGGAGCTTCAAGAGTGGAAGAGGATAAATTTGGCTTGGTGAGCCCAATGAAGCATCCATAGCTCCTTGGTTGAGCCACTAGCCTAGTAATTCACCTCTGCCCATCTCTTAACAGCCTGAGAAACCCAACTGCTGGTTGGATTGGCTGATTTTGGCATATCTTTGGCTATGTGAGAGCCTGTTTCCCCTTTTCCTTGTGGAGATCGTGCCCAGCTCCGGGGGTGGCAGTGGTGCTGAGAGATTGAGGAGCACACTGACCTACGGTTGGGTGGAACGTTGCAGAAGCGTAGCTGGTTGCTTGGGATTACTTCATTAAGATAAGTATTCTCTTGTGTTTGTAAATTTGCAATTGTTCCTTTGATGAATGGCTGGAATGGATTATGTATGTGCTAATGAATTTACTTCCGCTGTGATTTTATTAAAATCATACTTTTCCATATGTCTTTGTTATATTCTGTGAATGCTTATGGTTGAAAATTTCATGGGGCTAATTGCCCGGTTTACCCTCACGATCCTCTCCATCTAGCTGGTAGAATGGGAGGGGACGTGACAGAATGGTATCAGAGCTGCGTTGCAGCATTGGGCCTCTATGGGCGAAATCTGATAGCAATTAGAAGGGAAGATTTTAAATTTTTCCTTAAGAGTTTTGAAAATTTTTGGTTTAAGCCTGTTTTTGGAAAATTTTGATTTTGAGTCTGTTTCGGGGAGTCCTCCCGAAACTGCGGAAAGGTTCCGCGAACCTTCCCG
Organism: Larix kaempferi; assembly: GCA_027924585.1. Taxonomy (NCBI): domain Eukaryota; kingdom Viridiplantae; phylum Streptophyta; class Pinopsida; order Pinales; family Pinaceae; genus Larix; species Larix kaempferi. Next base: position 5,931,870 of record BSBM01001068.1, on the reverse strand, counting down.
CAATTGCGGAAGAGTTCCGCGAACATTCCCGCAATTGCGGAAGAGTTCGGCGAACCTTCCCGCAATTGCGGAAGAATTCAGCCAACTGCTCCGAAACAGCGGAGAAAAATGTTTTTAAGTGAAAATTTTCTAAGTATCGGAAATTTCGGAAAGAATTCTCTTCCGAAATTGCGGAAGGAATTCTCTTCCGAAATTTTGGAAGGATTCCGCAAATCGTTCCGCAACGCGGAAGAGTTCGGTGAGTCGTTCCGAAATTGCGGAAGACTTCGGCGAATCGTTCCGCAACTGCGGAAGACTTCGCCGAATCGTTCCGCAACTGCGGAAGACTTCGCCGAATCGTTCCGCAACTGCGGAAGACTTTGGCGAATCATTCCAAAAATTGCGGAAGCATTCCGCCAGTTGTTCCGAAAAAGGCATTCCGAAAACCGCCCCGAAACCCGGAAGCATTCCGCGGACGGCTCCGAAATTGCGGAAGCCTTCGTCGAATGGCTCCGCAATTGCGGGAGCATTCGCCGAATGGCTCCGCAATTGCGGGAGCAGTCACCGAATGGCTCCGCAACTGCGGAAGCCTTCGCCGAATGGCTCCGCAATTGCAGAAGCGTTCGGCGAACTACTCCGCAGTTGCGGGAGCCGTCGCCGAACCGCCCCGCAACGGAGGTGAGCCGAAAAACACCCGAACGGCGGGAGCATTCCGCCAACCGCCCGGCAGTTGCGGGAGCACATAGTGAACCGCCCATCGCCCCCTTGACCCCCTTTCTTTTTCCCCCTGATGTGTCTTTGTTTGTGATTTGACGAATTGTCAGTATGGCATTCTTCCCACGTGCATGAAGTAATTTGTGAATTTCCGAGAATATAATGCAACTGTGTAAAATGTGCAGAATGGGAGTGAAAGTTGTCATTTTGAAAGGATGCAGTTCCCGCACCTGATGTCAGAATGGAGCATGAAGACAGGCATTGGAAAGCTTGTCCAGCAGGGAACAATGATGCATGACTAGATTTTGAAGGAGGTCTATATATATCATAGATATTTAGTGCAGAAGAGTGCCAGCGGCTATTTTGACAAACAAATTTTGTTGTCAATATGGGCAATCTCTACAATTGCAGGATATGGAAGAGGAATTCCATGTCACGATGAGGGATCGAAAGGGGAAGAATTTCTTAAACCTCTGTTTGTTATCATGATTATAATTATGAAATTGTCATATGGCATAAAAATGTTAAAAATGTAAAGGATTACATAGATGTATATGCACTAGATGGCATCTTAACAAATTGCATAGTGCATATAGAAATGCTTGTGCATAAATGGGATATTGCACATTGGTAGAATAATGAAGTCGGCATATGCAATAAACCACTAATGGAGAATATTGTGGTTGATAATCACCATTGATGTTGGTATTGGTTGTAGGACCAAAGATAACAAAGAACATGGCTAAATGTGCTGAGGATATTGTTGCATGAAGCCAACAACCTTATGCAGAAAGGATGGCGCAACAAATCTGTGATCATAAAGTTGGAAAAAAAAAGGACTGAGCAACCTTGGTAAGAGGCCAACTGATCAGGTGACATCAGACGACGTTAATGGTAACCATGTAGGTAATGATTATTGGTGCCAAATTGCATGAATGTTGAAAGGGAATTTGGTAAGTTCTCTTCAACTATGTTTGAGCTATGTTGAGCTAATTTGCATGAAATATTGAATATCGACTGGGGCTGACCCTCACACCCTATGACTGTTTAGAAATCTCAATGCATTCATGTGAATTTATATCATGCCATGCGTATGATTGGTTATGTGCTTAACAACCCAAGCAAGTGAGGACTGGTGGTCCTAATTATGGTAATGCAGGTTATATGAGATAGTCATGTTTCGATCATAATATGCTTGAATGCATAGTACTCATGAAACAATGCAAGGTAGCATTGAGTAGATGTGCATTAAGAAATTTTATAAATCTTGTGATGCATTGTATGAATGCATAGGGATGATACATATGTCATTGCAAAATAAATAATGAATGAAATGATGAATTGATGATAATTCTAGGACCATTTCATGGGCTATTATGAATGCAGAATAGTAAGTGCATGAAGATCCCAATCATGATCGATGGGATGCTAGAATGCTCTGTGGAAGGACAGAGTTGTATGAATGATATGACTGTGAAATTCGATCTAGAGCTTATGAGAAGGAATCTCATGGTTGAGAGCTCTAAGTTCTGTTAGTAAGAACAGTTGTAAATCTCAGATGGGTAAATATTTCGGATTTGAAATTTTGCTAATAATTGCTAATGACTGTTTGGCTTATATGAAAATGTGTCAGGAGGACATGCTGTAAGTGGATGCTCATGTATGGAAACAGGCACAAGACCATAACGGGCAGAGTGGTGTCCCTTATAGGAGCCAAACAATATGAGGATAGCCTCATGAACAAGAAAACTAATTTCTGTAGGACACAGAATCGTAAATTCATATTGAATTTATTTATGAATGTTATTGATTGGTTAATTGTATTTGAAGCTTATTGCTAAATGTTGCTGACGGTTTGGCTATTTGATAAAGTGTGCCAGGATGACACATTGCAGGAAGATCATGTGTGATGGCCTGCAGAAGCCAAACCAGATGGGAAAGACCCCATGCTTTGGAAATGGGTTTCGGGTGAAACGCCATTGATAATGTCTCAGCCAAACCGCATGACGGTAAACCATGAAAGTGAGATGGTAAAGCTATGCCCAGAAGGCATGTGAGACAAATCTGCAAAATGAATGAGTATTCCTTGACCCTAGACAAGAACATGCATGTCTAAATTATTAGGGTTAATACGCAGAGCATGCTCTATCTTATTTATATCATTGCAGATTGCTTGAGTATGATTAGGGCCTACATGACGCACATCGAAAAGGGGGTGCACACCTTTTCTGGTGCTGGGTCATGATAGGGTTTTCAATATTGACTACACCCTAAGGGAATGGACGCATTCCTGGTGTTTCAATACTTGGTAGTGAATGATATGGAATGGGGTTAAGAATTGAATAGCAATACTGATGAGCTTGCTTATCCTTCTTGTGTTGTCGGCCTACACAGATGCAGATTGATACTGCACATTAACAGGCAGAGTGAAGAAGGGTACGCAAAGAGACTGTATGGGAATTAGCAACCTATCTATGCTCACGTGAAATATTACCAGAAGGGATGGACAGGTCCGAAGAGCTGTGTAATAAGAGAAGGTATCATCCTTGTGTGAGTAGGGGTCATGTTAACCTGCAGTCAAGAAAGTCACCTATAACGTTCCTAAAAGGAACCACCGAATTGCACAAAAGAAGGAGTGGCGTCCTTGTATAAATAAAGAGCCGATGTGTGTGAAGGGTTATGGTGCAAGAAGGTGTGGTGGCATTGGTAAAGGCATGAAATCTCTATTGGGTCAGCAGTGGGAGGGCGGGCGCCGATGACTGACTGAAAACCCTGAGATGCCTATTGGGTCAGCAGTGGGAGGGCGGGCGCCGATGACTGAATGAAAACCCTGAGATGCCTATTGGGTCAGCAGTGGGAGGGCGGGCGCCGATGACTGACTGAAAACCCTGAGATGCCTATTGGGTCAGTAGTGGGAGGGCGGGCGTCGATGACTGACTGAAAACCCTGAGATGCCTATTGGGTCAGCAGTGGGAGGGCGGGCGCCGATGACTGACTGAAAACCCTGAAATCTCTATTGGGACAGCAGTGGGAGGGCGGGCGCCGATGACTGACTGGAAACCCTGAGATACCTATGGCTCCATAATAGAGCCTTGACCTATGATGACCAGTGGCGCAGTTTCATTCCATTGGTCGATGACCCAGACGAATGTGCTAGCTTAGCACTGGAGAGGGCCAACCAGGTATGGGACTGGTTGGGAACCACCACATGCTTGTTAAATCCAGCCGATGGGGAGGCGTACTGGTTAAGCATTAACTATATCCAAGTCCATAGGCGATCCCAAGGCTTGCAGAAGCGAAGCAGGATCCTGTGGACCAGAGGGGAAACGCACAATACAGATAAGTATTCGTTTTCATTTATGTCTTGTTTGAAATAATGAAGATTACAGGTATAAGTCTTCTAACAGCTAAGCTGATACACTATTGTTTCTTTGTTGGAAACCTTGGTCATTGCAGGAAGGCAAGACCCTAAAAGATATGAATTGCTGGTAAACCCAAAAAGTAAATGAGTGGGCGATATGAATTGCTGGTAAATCTAGAGAGTAAATGAGTGGGCGATATAAATTATTAAGAAATCCAGGGAGTAGCTGGTTGAACGCTATAAAGTTCTTGATAAGTCCAGAGAGTGACTAGTTGGGCATTAACCACTTGATATGGTAAAGCAGCGTGTACGCTGGCCCAACACCCCTTAAAACGATTGATAAAACCAGTCGGAGCACTGGCCTGGCATATTGCTAAAGGAAATGATTGATAAACCCCGTCGGTGTACTGGCCTGGAATTGCCTATTCGAATGGTTGTGGAGTAGCCTGCGTGCTGGCCCAACATTCGTTGTTGTATCCACGGGAAATCCAATGCTTGGAAAGCGAAGAAGGATCCTGTGGAGTAAAGTGCCGACATCCAATACAGATAAGTATTCAGCTACCTTGCAGCTTCTTGCTCATGAATATACGTGTGTATATGGTTTGGTTATGATTTCCTAAAATTCTTGTTTAGAGAAAAACCCTATGAAAATGAACTAAACATGTGAATTAATTCAATGTTTGAGTGTAGGTATTGCTGGAAGCAAGGATTATGAAGGCATCCTAGAGATGCATGTGGACATGTGACCATCCTAAGGAGCTCCGTATGAGCAGTAATGAAATATGGTGCTAGTGGATACAAGTGGATCCTAGCAACCCAAGGTTCTGTAGGCAATAATGGGGAGGGGTGCCCTAGCTGAAAATCCATATACAGACCTTAGACACTAAGTGTCATAGCCAAGAAAGGAAAGCCAAGGAATTCACATTGAAGTGAAAGAGACTAAGGAGCATGAAACCACAGCGGTGGTGTAGCTCCATTATAGAACAAGACTAAGAGGGAGAAACCCCTACTCTTCTCTTTCCTTTTGATTGATGCATTTATAAAACAAAAGATTGTTGAGTGCATATCATGGCTGAAAATAGATTGTGTTTAATTGCTTGAGATGAATTGTGAATGATGAAATAGTAAATTTCCTGTGAAAGGATGAACATGAATGAATTCATGTGTATGTTGGGAAAGCATTAAAATATGGGAGTCCCATGAAGAAAGCATGGACATTCCATGTCAATTGGGAAAATAATTGACTAATCTTAATGTTTATGTTATGCTTGTCCTAACAAAGAATTCCCATGATGAATTTCACAGGTAAGAAAGTGAAACAATTGGTTGCAGCCGGCACAAGAAAGTATTGCTAGTAAGCAAAGTGTGTTCAGTTGTTCCCATTGACCACGGCAGCAGACCGAGGGCTATTAGAGTTGGATGAAAGTCTTCTTCAAACAATTGTCAGGACCCAAGAAAATCTTGGGGAGATGCTCAAGCTACAGAGGCAACAGAATGAGATAAACCATGAGGCTTTGCGGGACTCTATTCGTCTACAAAAAGAGGTAAAAAGCATTCTGGGAGCAATGAGCAAGGGAAAGGAAAGTGGATCAATGAAGAAGCATTCATCCAACTGTCCGAGTAAGAAATGCTCCAGGTGGGAAGACTCAAAGGAAATGGATCGGGAAAAGGTAAAGACGCCAATGAAATGTTGGGGATGTGGAGGAAATCATTGCCCCTGTGACTGCCCAACAAGAGAATATCAAGAGGGAAGAAACCGTAAATTCTCCAAGTTCATGGACCAGTTGGAAGGAAAAGAAAAAGAAGGAATTGTTTTGGAACAATGTCCTCATGCAGAGCTAGAAGGTCCTAGCCAGCAAAAGCAGCTTGTAAAGACCAACGGACTTAGTCCTGAAAGACCCAAGTAAAGGGTGAAATGCAAAACAAACCTACCACATTTTGTGAATTTTGGACATATGTAAAGTGGGTATCTATTTTCCGAAGTGTTGGAACACCGAGGACGGTGTTATTCCAAGGGGAGGGGAATGTAACGTCCCCAGCTTAACCCCATTGCATTAATATTGTAAATGATGTAAATATTGTCATTTAGTCATGGTGAGGAGCTCAAGGCCAAGGCCCCGCCATTGATTAATCGTTCTATGTATCGGCAATTAGAATAGATGCATCAAGTTCTTGTGCTAGCGGTGCACAATGTAACATCGGAAATAATGCAAATATGAAATTTTAATGAAAAACCCACAACCAGCTACGCAATGCAACAAAAGAGATGGGGGCACGATCTTTACAAGGAATTGGGGGGGGGGGGAAATAACCCAAACCCTTGAACCATGGTGTTAAGCCATTTCATTGAGGAAAGCCATGAACTCTCAACTACCCATTTTTGGGTTAGGGACCAATCATTTAATTCTCCCAAGAAATTGGTTAAGGCAGTTAATGCCTTGGAAATGAAGAAGTATGGGCAAGCCATTTTCGTGCATGGGCAAGCCATCAACCTGGAAATTCGTTTTTTTGCTTGTTGGGCAAGAAAACACCCACGAAATGGTGCCCAAAGCCATTCTGAAGGGGGAGTCTTCACTCATTCACGCAGTTGGAGCTAGCTGGGTCTTTCCCTACACGTTTTTCATCCAAATCCTGCATTTCTCCATGACTGGGAGTTCGTTTTTGCATATGCAGTAGCCTGGGAGAGGAGAGCCACGATTTGGGGCCTGTATGGAGGTCGTTTTTGCCCCCGAATGTCCAAGGACGTCTTTTAAAAAAAAAACGGATTTGCTTCCCAGGGTTTTTCCCCATCTTCCCATTTCGTTTTTGTGTGTTCTCACGTTTTTCTGAGTGAGTTGAAACCCCATCTCATGCATCCCACTGTGGAAAGCGTTTTCCTCATGCCCAGTAATTGTGGTTTGTTGTTAAGTGCATCCCGTTTTGGGTTTGGACCTGTGAGAAGGAGATTCAAGAGTGGAAGAGGATAAATTTGGCTTGGTGAGCCCAATGAAGCATCCATAGCTCCTTGGTTGAGCCACTAGCCTAGTAATTCACCTCTGCCCATCTCTTAACAGCCTGAGAAACCCAACTGCTGGTTGGCTTGGCTGATTTTGGCATATCTTTGGCTATGTGAGAGCCTGTTTCCCCTTTTCCTTGTGGAGATCGTGCCCAGCTCGGGGGTGGCAGTGGTGCTGAGAGATTGAGGAGCACACTGACCTACGGTTGGGTGGAACGTTGCAGAAGCGTAGCTGGTTGCTTGGGATTACTTCATTAAGATAAGTATTCTCTTGTGTTTGTAACTTTGCAATTGTTCCTTTGATGAATGGCTGGAATGGATTATGTATGTGATAATGAATTTACTTCCGCTGTGATTTTATTAAAATCATACTTTTCCATATGTCTCTGTTATATTCTGTGAATGCTTATGGTTGAAAATTTCATGGGGCTAATTGCCCGGTTTACCCTCACGATCCTCTCCATCTAGCTGGTAGAATGGGAGGGGACGTGACATCCCTCCTAATTTGATCCCTAATATTATTATTCTCAGTAAATGTAATTGTATCTATGTAAACGACACTAGTGAGGAGTTCAAGGCCAAGGCCCCACCAGTGGAACTTGGGACTATTGTTAGGTTATTTACTAAATGATTACTAAGGATATGACACTAATTAAAGGACAAATAACTAAATCCATTAAGATAGAGAGAGTGGTCATCTGGATAGGAAGACATGAAGGTCTACGACTAGATGACGGATTTCATCTTGTTGTTAGTAAACAATTTAAACAAAGTAACAATTTCTTGGTGACGTCTTAAGATCTAGCGAAGTAACTAGTTGTTACAAGCTAGTAGTAAAACGTCTTCTAAGAGCCATAACTTAGCACTAAGTTAATTATTGTGAAGAGTTGTTATGAGGAACTAAGGATTTCCTGGGAATGTCCTTGACATCCTAGTCTTGAAAAAGTTTGTCGAAGGTTCCTTTCACTATCTAGTGACGACTGTAAGCGACTAAATATCACTAAATAGACCAAGTGATCTAGAAGATAGACACTTAAATCTTTAGGTTAGGGAATATGATGAACATATATATATTGGTATGTTTATATACGATACAATGTCCTAAGAAAGATAGGGCTAATCCTAAGGAAAGTAAAGTTAACCTTTATACATATAAGGTTATGAATAAATAAAGGAATTAAGATACATAAGTGATTTGATTAATTATTATTAATAATGCATATAAATGTATATGATATACAAACAAGGTTACATACTCAAAGCTAAGTGGAGTTATTTAGTAGTAAGAATAACTATAATAGATAGCAATCATTTATATATAAAGTTATAGAGGTATGAATATATATATTACCTCTAATCAAAATGAATAAAACTAAGGGAAAACATATGAATTGCATATTATATATATAGATATATAGATATATGCAAATTATGCATTATGCTATACTAAGAGATAATCTAACAAAATATATATATGTTGGCTAAACAAAATTTAAGCATAGGAGAAATTATCTCTTTTTGGGAACTCGAACTCAAGTTTTGGGGGAACACTCTCACACCTTTTTAGGAACACGTTGGAGAGCTACTTGGGAGCATTCACTATTCTAACAAGCAATTTATGAATTGATTATTTTCTTAGATGGAGAATCAAGTTAGCTAATGTTTAGGAGAGTGGTCTCCTTAGTGGAATTCCTCTCACCATTTTTACTGCCATTTGTTCCCCATCATTTGAATAATCCAGGGAGGAGTTACTGTTGAGATATTGTAACTTCAAAGAATATTATATTTGTACTTTATTATTCCGTAGATGTTTCATTCCTCCATGAAGATCTTATTGTATATCTGGAGATGTTTATTACTCCGTCGGAATGTGGTAACTTGGGTTATTAGACTTCCCTAGTGGGGGTTGGCCCTGTATGTGTTATGTGGGTCAAAGGGTTGCTAGACCACCCTAGTGGGGTCGGCCCAGTCAGTTGCAATGGGGTATTTAACCCAATGGTTAGATACGAGCCAACATGATTTGTGTAAAAGACAAGTCGGAGTAGTGTATAAATAGAGGAGGTGTATCCCTCATTTAACACACACTCACTCACTTGAGAGTGGCGCACTTATGAGAGAAAGGTATGCTATGGAGAAGGAGGAGCTTATGCTTAGGTTTACATATTTTGTATTTGTTGGTCATCTATATTGAGGAAGCTTTGCTGGGTTTTCTACCCCATGAGGGTTTCCCAGGATAAATATGTGTCTCTTGTGTTTATGTTGTGCTTGTTGTTTCTTCAGTGATCCTGTATATGCTATTGTTGTGAAAAGGAATGTAATGCTGCTATATTTTCTGTCTTAGCATATTAAATCTTAACATGGTATCAGAGCTAACCTGAAGGAAGGCAATGTATGGCATTTATGACACTTGCTTCAGTTGCGACAATTTGAAGGTTTGGGTTTTACATAGAAAAACCCAGTCATCGTGGAACTTTCGGTATAAATCCATTTCTGTGAAGGTTCAGGATCTGAAAAGTTTACAAGTCGTAGATAACATCCCTAGGTACCTTGTGTCCAAAGGAAACCCTTAGATTCGTTGTACTTTGTGAGTTATGATCAGTACAAGTTAGGGTTTCCGCCTCTTCCAGATCTCAGTCAAAATCAAGTGACCTAGGAAAAAAGGTCATAACTTTTGCTAGGAAGCTCCAAATGAAATTTTGTAAAACGTTACAGGTAGTACATAGACTGTACTATCTTAGGAAACGTTTTCAGAGGCCGAAGCGGAACCAGTGACACATGGAACGCCGTACAAGTTCGCTCTCCTATTTTATCCCATAAACAAGTCACGTTGCGACACTTGGCATAACTCTCTCTCAGAAAATACAATTGAGGTCAGACCTGTCGGGATGGAAATATGATAGGTCAGGCGACCACAGAAAATGTTTTTAGATCCCGTGGAGCGAAAAGTTCGGAGTTACAGCAGAAACAATCAGGTACATATTTCTGTCAAAACATAATTATTTTTTGAGCACATTCATTCATGGCTTCCGAAATTTAGGGTTTCAGAGAAAGTTGGAATTTTTGGAATCAGATTCCACGGCTGAATGCTAATCAGGAAAATCAAAATTTAGAGACCAAGATCGAATTTTTTGGTTGGGTAGAAGACCGGGCTTGATCAAACCCCAGTTTGGGATTTTGATTAGAAAGGTGGAAAATTAGGGCTTCAGCAAAAGTTGGAATTTTTGAAGTCTGTGACCACGGCTGGAAGCTCCTCAGAAAAATAAGAGTTTAGAGCCTTGGATCGAACCTTTTGATTGGGAAAAAGGGTGGGCTTCATCAAACCCTAGTTCGAGATCCTGTCCAGAAGATCCAGAAGTTTCGAAGGCAAATTTTGAGGGGTCAAATTTTGGAGATTTCAAAATTGAAGTATGCTAGTTTGATCAACTCAGGAAGACACATCCTTCCATCCATTCAGAATTGTGAAAGTCAAAGATTGAATTCTTAGGGTTTCTATAGCAAACCCTCATCAAACTCTAGATCCAGTTTCAGGGGGAGTTGAGGCTAAGGCCTTACATAAGAAGACTACAAGAAGTCTCGACAAGTATGACTTAAGGAGGTTCAGGTATGTCTTGAAATCTGATTCTTGATTAAGTTCATAATGTGTTTGTATTCATATTATTTATTAGTACAATCTTGATTAATGTTAGAATTGTCTTATCACCCTAGTAACAGTATGAATGCATGTGAATGATTGAAGACATTCATTGATTAGGGCTATATGATTGTACTAATGCATTATGGTGTTGTATGAGGTTGATGTTGTCCGCTAACAAGATACAGGTACATCACGAAAGACAAATCAAGTTCCATGACCATGACAACATGAAGATAAAGACTCATCCATAATATTTGTTCTACTTACGAGGTATGTATGAATTTGTTATATTATTCTTAACCTATGAGATATGCAGGTTCTAGCACAGGATCTCTAAATCATTGAAGAGAACAAAGAAGATATTGTTTAGGGATGTTAGACATAACTAAGTAGGTATACTAATCCAGGTATGTTTTCCTATGTCAAGTTAGAATCTTACCTTGTGTTAGGATCCCTTATATAAGTATACTTGGTATGATTGGTTATGCTTATTCATAAAGTTAGTAATCAAGGGATTATGCATATTCTGTCTTTTATCTTGATTGATGATATGCATGAGTAAAAGAAGACTTCCCTGAAATCTTGAATACTAATGTTTATTATCTATGATCATGACTATACATATTCAAAGATTATTTAGAATTATAATGTTTTGATAATATTTATAATATACTAATGAATGTATGTTTGTGTATGAGATCATGAGGATGACACTAGTGCACACTTGAGTATGCATAGTGGTACAGAATGAATAGAAGTTCAAAAGACATATAGAAGATCAAGCGGGAGGAAACCGCACAAACATAAAAGATAAGTATTTGAGTTGTTATTTGAAATAGTAAATGATATTGCTTGTATGCATATTTGTATTCCTAGAATATATCATGCTGAGTGTAAACATTCATAGAGCATTGAACAATATACTACTAATATGCATATGATTGGTAAGTTGGACAAACATTCCATTGTTGCTTGTCTAGAATGAAACCTCTTTGCTGACATGCTGAGAGTTGTGCACACTCTCGATAGTATGTTCTGGTAGAGATGGAAGGCATCTAGATAGCCACTGTATGCATACAGGATATGGAAAAGTGTTGTGCCAAACTATTGGTCAAGATAGTTGCATAACTATGTAAATGATATCTGTATGCATAATAGGTTATCACGTCAACATGATTTCATGATTATGAAGTATTACTAATCATGTACTTAATTTTGATTTGTAGGAAAGATCATGAAGAATGATGAACACCGCACAAGTGATGGATGTTCAACAAGAATATTTACAAATCAAACATAATATAGAAGGCTCGTGGCTAAAATATTCTCTTAGAAAGAGGAGGAGAATCATGACAAGATGTTTTCTCCAAGTGACTAGATAAGACCATTCTCTTAATGATGTAATTAAAGAAGAAGTGTGAATCAAGTTCTGTATGGGTACCCAGGATCGATAGTAAATTGATGAGCTTAATGATCACCATGGGTGATGTGGATCTCAACCTTTGCTACAAGGTTGAATATGGATTCTATACATAGATGACATGGATGCAAGAAGTATCTCACCACAGAGTTCAAATGATATTAAGGCTCATATCAGCAGACCCATTTGACGAGAGATGGCACAGATAGATATGCAGAAGATCACTCAATGCAGAGTGTGAATGATGGAGAATTGATAGCTTCTTGACAAAGCTTGGGATTTAATAGAAGTAAAGCTAATCCTAACCTTTACCTTAAGGTTGTGGATGATGAACCTATCATACCATTATTGTATGAGGATGATCTCTTTCTAACAAGGAATGAGAAACAGATCATGAAAAGAAAGAAGAAGATGGTTGCAGAAATGAAAATGAAAGATCTCAGATTGATGCATTACTTCCTAGGTCTGGAAGTATGGCAAGGCTTAGAAGGAATCTTTCTCAATCAGGGAAAATATGCCGATAAATATTAAAAGGACTTGATGTGTTGGAATGGCCACTCTCATGGATTTCAACTTGACGCTGTTAGCGGATGACTCATCAGAATTAGTGGATATAACTCTGTACAGACAAATTATTGAGTCATTGATGTATCTAACGAATACCAGGTCAGATATAAGCTTTGTTGTGAACACCTTGAGTCAGTATCTAGTGGAAACTAGATGTGTTCACCTGATAGTTGCAAAGCATGTGATGAGGTACCTAAAGGATACGATAAACTTTGATCTATGCTATTTTGGAGATCATGACTTCAGATGACTACACAGATGTTGATTGAGCAGAAAGTGTATCAGACAGGCAGAGCACATCAAGAGGATGTTATTGTCTGGGATCAACCATGATCTTGTGGTTTAGCAGGAAGCAGTCCAGTATGGCTCTCAGCACAAGCGAAATATATGGCTGCTTGCTCTGCTAGTTGTGAAGAAGTATGACTTCAGGATTGTTTGACTTAGAGATAGACCCAACTGTGATCCTATGTGACAAACAGAGTTGTATCAAGATGACAGAGAATCCAGTGTTCCATGATAAGTCAAAGCACATAGAGATCTGACATTTCTATATACAAGATATGGTGCAGAAAGGAACTATAAAATTTGAATTTGTAACAGGCTACCGATGTACTAACCAAACCTCTACCTCAAGTGAACAATTTTCCGATGTACTAACCAAACCTCTACCTCAAGTAAATGTTTATATTTTCGAGACAAGCTTGGTGTAGTTCAGAAGGACTCTCATCGAAAGGGGGAGTGATGTGGTCACTTATGATGAGATTTCCTGCATCGACAGAGAGGTCGATGATGTGGTTACCTATATTGGTGATGCCAATAGAGAGGTTGGTGGATGGTCCTTAGATAGGGTCTAAGTTGACAAAGGGATTGCATCATCCTTGAACACATGTTCTAAAAGGATCCGTAGACAGTTGTCTTCGAGAATGAAGTCCTTAGTGGACAGGTGGGGATTGGATCATCCTTGGACTTCAGTCCTAAAGTGAGCCGTAGACAGTTGTCTTCGAGAATGAAGTCCTTAGTGGACATGTGGGGATTGGATCATCCCTGGACTTCAGTCCTAAAGGTAGCCATAGACAATATGTCTCCGAAAATAAATCCTGAATGAACAGGTAAGGGGATTGGATCGTCCTCGGACTTTTGTCCTTTGAATTGAGCCGTAGACAAGATGTCTCCGAAAATAAATCCTGAATGAACATGTAAGGGGATTGGATCGTCCTCGGACTTTTGTCCTTTGAATTGCGCCGTAGACAAGATGTCTCCAAAAATAAATCCTGAATGAACAGGTAAGGGGATTGGATCATCCTCGGACTTTTGTCCTTTGAATTAAGCCGTAGACAAGATGTCTCCGAAAATAAATCCTGAATGAATAGGTAACAGGATTGGATCGTCCTCGGAATTTTTCCCTTTGAATTGAGCCATAGACAAGATGTCTCCGAAAATAAATCCTGAATGAACAGGTAACGGGATTGGATCGTCCTCAGACTTTTGTCCTTTGAATTGAGCCGTAGACAAGATGTCTCCAAAAATAAATCCTGAATGAATAGGTAAGGGGATTGGATCGTCCTCGGACTTTTGTCCTTTGAATTGAGCCGTAGACAAGATGTCTTCAAAAATAAATCCTGAATGAAGAGGTAAGGGGATTGGATCGTCCTTGGACTTTTGTCCTTTGAATTGAGCCGTAGACAAGATGTCTCCGAAAATAAAAATCCTGAATGAACAGGTAAGGGGATTGGATTGTCCTCAGACTTTGGTCCTTTGAATTGAGCCGTAGACATGAGGTCTTTGAGAATTGAATGATAGGATTGTATCGTCCCTGGACCTCAGTTCAAAAGGTACATGGTAGGATTGGATCGTCCTTGGACCTTGGTTCAAAAGGTACATGACAGGATTGCATCATCCATGGACCTATGTCCTAAATAGAGCAGGATTGATCATCCTGTAATATGATTGTGTGTGTTGCAGGGTATGCTGCTGATGTGGATACTTGTATTGATGATGTGTATACTTGTATTGGTGTGGATACTTGTATTGATGATGTGTATACTTGTATTGTGTGGATACTTGTATTGATGATGTGTATACTTGTATTGGTGTGGATACATGTATTGATGACGTGTATACTTGTTTTGTGTGGATACTTGTATTGATGATGTGTATACTTGTATTGGTGTGGATACTAATACTGTTGATCTAGATGACGATGCTGCTGATCGTATTGATCTAGATGACAATGATGCTGATCATGTAGATCGAGATGATCCAGATGCTATAGATCGTGATGAACCAGATGCTATAGATTGAGATGATGTGACGATGCTGATCGTATTGATCTAGATGACGATGTTGATGATCGTGTGATGATGATGTTGATGATCATGTGATGACGATGCTAATGATCGTGAGATGACGATGCTAATGATCATGTGATGACGATGCTAATGATCATGTGATGACGATGCTGATGATCGTGTGACGACGATGCTGTTGATCATGAGGATCCAGATGATGATATTGTTGTAGCTGTTCAAGTGCTATAGAAGATTCGGTACTGAAGATGTTGATGTACCAGTATTAAAGATGTTCCAGTAACTGCTTGAGTTACTGATGATGTTGAGAAAGCTTCCAATGATTTATAGATGTATCATGTATGATGTTGATGACTCCTTGCTTGTGCAGATGCTGTTATAATATCCTTCTCGTTAAGGGGGAGTGTTGAGATATTGTAACTTCAAAGAATATTATATTTGCACTTTATTATTCCGGAGATGTTTCATTCCTCCGTGAAGATCTTATTGTATATACAGAGATGTTTATTCCTCCGTCAGAATGTGGTAACTTGGGTTATTAGACTTCCCTAGTGGGGGTCGGCCCTGTATGTGTTATGTGGGTCAAAGGGTTGTTAGACCACCCTAGTGGGGTCGGCCCAGTCAGTTGTAATGGGGTATTTAACCCAATGGTTAAATACTATCCTACATGATTTGTGTAAAAGACAAGTCGGAGTAGTGTATAAATAGAGGAGGTGTATTCCTCATTTAACACACTCACTCACTTGAGTGGCGCACTTATGAGAGAAAGGTCTGCTATGGAGAAGGAGGAGCTTATGCTCAGGATTACATATTTTGTATTTGTTTGTCATCTATATTGAGGAAGCTTTGCTGGGTTTTCTACCCCATGAGGGTTTCCCAGGATAAATCTGTGTCTCTTGTGTTTATGCTGTGCTTGTTGTTTCTTCAGTGATCCTGTATATGCTATTATTGTGAAAAGGAATGTAATGCTGCTATATTTTCTGTCTTAGCATATTAAATCTTAACAGTTACCCCCACGAGTTTGCTTAAAGGCTCGGTGTGGGCAGCCATCATCTAGTGATTGTGGGAAGGTAGACGGTTGTAATGATCGCATGAGTTATGTTTTCTTTTAAGTGGGCACATCATTTCAAAGAGGAGTGGAGTCTAAAGGTTATTTAACGTTGTGGATATTTTTGTGGGAGCTTGTCCCCTTAGAGGAGTATCGAATCCATTTAGGCGCCACTTGTTCCTCTGATTGAAATGTTAGGCATTAGAGGAACCAAGTGTCATTCTAGAGAGAATAGGGTTTGTTCTTCTTAAGGTGAGGGGGAAGTCGATTATGAGCAGCTGAGTAGAGGGTAATAGCACACATGCATCAGAGTGATAATTTTGGATCTCTATGTTTCGATTAGGAGCAGAGGCGCTCTAGATCACGGAAAAGAGTTAGTCATGGTGGTGAAATGTTACCCCTGCAGAGGTTTCCGCAGAAAAGGAAATAGGCGATAACAGAGGTTTAACTGGTAGCACGGGGAGAGGGATATCCAGTTGATGACGAATGGAGGAACCCCGTGAGTAAAGCAAAGCAAAATGGCGATTACCTCTGCACACTCGAAATACATGTAAACTATGACCTAATCTATATCACATCACTATGATGGAGGTAAGTATATACTGTACCTGAAAGATGTGTTTATATATGACTTAGTAAACTGATTGAAGTTGTAGATCTGTTTTAATGGTGATATTTTCATTTGCTTTACTTAATCGTAAAAACAATAGTTCTACCTAGAAAGTGGGGCAAGTAGTATACCCTGTCTGTATGTCGATTATGGCGTGGATATTCGAGTTTAGATCGCGGTTGTTGTATATCACAATGCATGGCTTAATCTTGACAATGATGTCCTATTCCTGAAACCACAGATCTTTAGACATGTACTAAAACATCGTAATTGTTTCCTGAGGATAGTTGCGTTGTTTTCTTGTTTCATTATTTTTCTCTTACTATGTGAACTCGAAAGTCATGTCTTCTAGAAAATCACAAATCTGTAGGTTTATACTGAGATGCTATCATACTTCCATCTGGTCGGATTGATGTGTTGTACCCTTTTTTCACTTCTTGCTATGCCGAGTCGAATGCGTCTTGTTTTAGTAAATTATCCGTGTTTTGATTTTTTTATACCTGTGTGTGGAACACGCCCTATGTTTTTTAAAGGTAGAACCTACACTTAGCGTAGGCAGGGACGCGTCGTCCTTAGCCTATAACTTGAATCTTGATCCTCGCTGATCTGGTCTTTGCTTTGAAAGGAGATGTAGTCAACCTATGCATTTGTTGGTTTTTAAGTTAACCTAGGATCCATATCAATTTCTACCTTACGATGGATAGAGAAGTGCTATCTTAGTATGAACACTGTACGTGCCAACTACACTCAGGTTAGAGGATACTATTGTTTTCTTGTACTTTGTATTAAAGTTGAACTTATCTTTGTATTCGAGTTAATATCATAACAAATCTATGTAATCAAGATTTCTTTTGTTATAGTTCCATCTGGATGGATACTTCTCGTTCTTTTAGAATGTTACATCAGTATTGAACACTTAGATTTGAGTTAAAATTGTGTAGCATCTTGGTTAAATATTTAAAATCCTTTATGAAATCCTAGAAATAGTTGATAAATATGTCTTTTATAAATTTCACGTTTAGAAATATTTTGGGTAGGGTCTAAATACATAGTGTGTAAAATTTCACAAAGAAGGCCACCCATTGTTAATATCATAAAGATATATGATATGGGACGTGGATGGAGGGAGGAGATATCCTTTCCCAATTTACTAGTCCCTTGAAAGAAGTTATGAATACTACTAAAGAAGGTTTAGTGATATGGATTTTACTAGAAGATGAAATGTTTATGAAAGACTTTATATAAATGTTGATAAGATATTATAATACATAAAAGGTTATGCTACCTATGGTTCAAGAACTAAATAAGAGTGTGGTCATACTTTTGTTAAGTAGAATTTTATTATAACATAAGTATAATAATACTTATATGGGAATGGGCTATCTTATATGAGAGACGAAAGCAAGAGGAAAGCAACAGTAGTGATGCGGAATATATCTCTTGACCTTTGATGAATAAAACAATAAACCGTTTTGTGGATGTAACCCATGGTTTGGGTGAACCACGATAAAATGGTGTACTTTGTGTGTCTCTTATGTGTCCCTTACTTGTGTAACTATTTATATTTTGTTTTTCATATTGGGTCTGCTATTTGTGATCTCTTTATATGTTCTTAAGCGTTTTAATCTCTCGAGGATGGTTTCGTGGTCTATATCCTCATGTAGGAAAAGGTTGGGTAAAAGCAAAAATTGTCGTTATTTAATATTGATTTTGAAGTATATGTTTGTATCTTGTGCACACTTATGAAGAGGTTAGTTGGTCCGAAAGGAAGAAAACATGTTGTTGAAATTATCAGAGTTATGCAAGTTAGACATAGTGAAGTTTTTGTGTTCCAGAAACGGTTTGACATTGTAAGTTAAGAATTTGTTATAGTTGAAATTAAAATGTTTATTTAATTTATGTTATATAAAATTTGGGTGCAAGTATGACGGAAATTGGTCCTTATTGCACATAAAATTCATTGAAGGGATCTTTCATATTAATTTTTTTTTTTGAAAATTCACTCAAATTCTAATAGTAAAAAATTGGGTTCGGGATAGATTTATTTACCAGGTTCACTTCTTCTAGATTGATTTCTTGATTTCTCCAAGATCTGAGAAACCCTTTACCAGGTTCTAGAAACCCTTGTTCATCAGAGAAGGTTGAGTCAAGACCTCACCCCATTGATGTGATAGAAGCCCGCATGGTAGAGAAACATAACAAAAGTATACATTTATCTCTTTGAAGATCTGAAGCAAGAGTAACTTAAAAAAAGTCCACATATGTCTCTTTTGAAATTGCAGTTAGCTTTTTTCTGGCTTAGGTAATGTTCAAAATATTTGTTTTCTTATTTTACGATCAGAATATGGCTAATGATTTTTCATTCAACAGTGTTAGTTGACATTTGTGCTGGATTTTTGGTATGGGATTCTTTTACACCTTGTCGAGTTTGAGTTTTATTTTGAACCTTAGTAATTCCCAATCTGATCAATCTGCTTTCAAGATATTTTATTGGGTTAATATTTGTGAATGATTTGAAAATTTTATGTGTTGTTTTTCCCAAATTTGAGCTCCTAGCCTTTGTTTCAATACAACATCCATTGTTTCTTCTCATGTGTCAACTTTGAATTTGAGCTTTATGATGAACCATTGGGATTTCTCCGAACTCAGTGCATTAATTCAGAGCTCTTTTTTTATGTGATCGATGGAGATTGTATAAATGATCAAAATATTTTGGCTACTGCTTGCCTTGAATTTGAGTTTTAATTTGAGTTCAAAGTTTACTATTCTAAAATTTAAAGTCGAGTTTACATTGATTATTTGAAGTTTCAGATTTGAGATTGAGTGCTTTTATTTTTAAGGGAGAAACCTGTATATATGTGTATAGTTACTCAATTTCATTTAATAATAATAAGTTGTAAAACTCTTTTTGTTGAATTGTTACAATCTTGCAAGATTAGCAGAGCGTTGAGTAGCAACCTATCAATGAAGCATGGTCTATTTTGGTTAGAGTGGAGGTTGATTTTTATATACCATTCTATGAGGTTATTAAGTAAATGTCTCAAGATTAGTCTAATAGTAACACTGGACCTTCATATATTCTATTCTGAAAATGTTTTATACAAGACCTACATAGCTTGAAAGTAGAACTCTAAAGGAAAATGTCACTTTCCTTGAAAGTAAAACCCTAAGGGTTATTCGTTGAATCTCTCAGGATTAGTTTGATTGTAAAACTAAGCCTTCATGTATTTGTGCAATTTTTTTATTTTTTTTTATTTTTTTATTTTTTTTATTTTTTATTTTTTATTTTTTTTATTTTTATTTTTATTTATTTTATTTTATTTATTAATTTTTTTATTTTTATTTTTATTTTATTTTATTTATTTTTTATTTTATTTATATATTTATTTATTTTAATTTTAATTTTATTTTATTTTAATTTTAATATTTTATTTTAATTTTTATTTATTTTTTATTTTTTATTTTTTATTTTTATTTTTTTTGTAAGACCTACATAGGTGGAAGGTAAGGCCCTGGGGAAAATGTCAATGCAATACATGGCTAAAACCTTCATGTATTCTATCTTGATTTTTTTTTTCAAGACCTACACAGGTGGAAAGTAAAGCCCTAAAGAAACTGTAACTGCGATACTTGGCTAAAGAAAGAAAAGAATAGAAAAAAGCCTCATTACAAGTGAGAGCAATAGAAAATGGGCTTTTTGGGGAAGTTAGGGGTGCAAGATGTATATTCCATCAAAATTACTAATCCTCAAATGTATACTCGAAGGGATTTCTCCTGACTTGAACTTGTTTCCATTATGCTTGACCACCCTTGGCTTATAAATCATGTAGGATTGCAGGAGTCAAATACCGTAGTTTAAGTTGTTGATTGTTGTGAGCTTCATGAAAAGGTCTTGATCCATTACCCAGGCTGAATCTGTTGACAAATTTGCATTTCACTAGGTATCATCAACAAATAGAGTTTTCCCACTGGATTTTCCTTTAAATATATATATACAACTGCAGATTTTACATTATAAACAGAACATATCTATGGTTAATCGTTCAGTGTTTTCAGATCCTTTTCTAAAGGGAGTTGTAAACATGCACATCATGCAGGGTGATAGAGGCCGCAAGGTTTTCAACATCTTATCTCTTTTAAGACTGTAAAATAGAAAACCTGACTTAAATCATTTCAGGCTAGTCTAACAGTTTGATCATGATCGAGACTTCTTCGCCTACACCCTCATTTTTCCATCTTGAGTCATGTACACCACATTTTATGGTTAGTGTATGTGTGTGAAAATATGGATTCTCATCCTTTGGCCCAATGCCAATGATAAGGCACCTTTAAGATTGGTGTTTCGTAACCCAAGATTGTGGTACTCTTTGAGAGAGTCATCTCCTCATATATCACTTTTGCAATAACGCATCCATAATATGAAGGCCACAATTGTTAAATTTCCAGAATTTACTTCAATCTAATCTAGGATCTTAATTGAGAGAACAACATGTACAGCAAATCTACAACATATCAATCATGGACACAATAATGCAAGCACACAAGAGACACAGAGTTTACTTGGGGAAAACCATAAAGGTGAAAAACCCCAATAACTTCCTCAGAGATAGATAGAGCAATGATATAACCAGAATACAAGAGATAGTCTTCTCCTAGCAGCAGATCCTCCTCCTCATAAGTGCGCCACTTTTCGAATGAGAGAAGTGTGTGAATGAAATGATCAAATAGAGATCTCCCGATCTCTATTTATACTTGTTATGTCCTGCCCAATAAACTAATGGGGCCTACATGTCTAGCTTAACCCATGATTAATTTAATCCGGGCTGACCCCACACTTGGTAGTCTAATAACCCTTTGACCCACATGGCTGACCCCCAATAGGGTGGTCTAATAACCCTTCAACCCATATGACTTATACAGGGCTGACCCCAACAAGGTGGTCTAATAACCCATCAAGTATAAGTTACGACACTTACAATATAAATGACGACACTTCCGTATAGAGGAATAATAACATCTCTATAGGAATACAAACACTTCCGTATAGAGGAATAATACCATCTCTATCGGAGTACAAAATACATATATGAAATACATGGGTGAAATACATTCCAAAGTTACATATACATCAACAACAACCCTATATTTCCATTATCGACCACTAAAATTATGTTGATATCCATCATACCATCAAGGATGTTAGCCAATTTGAGTGCTCTAAACATCTAGTTGTCTCGTTCTTAAGCATTGGTGAAAGACGAGCACAAAGACAATCACCCTGGGAGAATAAGCACAATAAAAGAAGAGTCGAGATCTTTACATGTATGTAGCATATAGACATCTCCTCTTATGTTTTTAGAAGAGTTTTTTTAATTAATCAGTTTTAATTAGGGTTTATATCTCTACAACCCCTAGAGAAATATTATAAGAAGTGATCCAAGAAATCTCTAGTTTTGCATTGTAATAAGGATGTCACCAACCAATAATTTCAAGATCAATGAAAAGAATTGAGAAAGTAAGGTTTGCACTAGCTTTAATAGCATGTCAATATTTTTAAGGGTCAATCGAGGAATCAATGGAACTAAATTTCACCCAAATTCCATGCCTTGTCACAAGTGTGCTAAAAGAGACAGGTCTAGTGTGTTAGAGAGAGATAGGTTTAGTGCACTCGAGCAAATAGTGCAAAAGCTAAGCACAAGTGTTGATCACATAAATACATAATTGCGTCAAAAAAATAATTCCAATCATGAGAGAAAAATGTCAAAATTAAGTGCTTTAGGCTTATAACACTGTATATTTAGATCAAGAAAATCACAAGACGAGGAGATACATATGAGAGCTTAAGTTATGCAATTATATAGAGTTTATGTGAGACATACTTTTTGAAGGCGTAGCTTCAAAGGAGCATTATGTACCCACAAAACAATGACACACATAAGAAGTCTAAAGTTTGTAAACTTATATATCAAGTTTGACTAGATCATACTTAACCATAGATCTACTATACAGTCAAATTTGACTACATATAAAGTTTGGATAGATTTAAGCTAGTGTAATTAATAAAGGTGAAAATTTTGATATTATTATTCTCCCATATTGACATTTTGGTTTTTTGGAAGATGCTTCTGCAACAATGGGAGACCTTATTGAGAACTCTTTAGGACCACAAAATGCAAGCAAATATACAGAAATTGTGTCCAGCTTTGGATATTATATTTGGGGTTTATAAGAAAAAATTCAACATAAACAAAGCCATTATGAATTGCTGAGGATCCCTGAGCTTCAGAACTTACCTACGAAAATTTTTGTGAGTATTGAGTTGTTATGGATTGGCGAGGATCCCCTGAGCTTCAAAAATTACTTACGAAAATTTTTGCGATTATTGTTTTGATACAGTTAATCCTTTTCCAACCCTTTAGAGGACAAGATAAGATGAAATTGGATATTATAGATAACTTGGTCCAGATTATAACCACAAATATAGAAAGAAAAGGCAATCTGAACATTGAAATAATATGTAATATACATAGAAAAATCTTAATTGTGTGTGCTCAAAATAAAAATACATTGTAATTCCAAATTGTACGTGTACATGCTCATCAACGCTGTGAACTATGAATTTAATTATACATGAGTGCAACACTCTCAGCTCAGTAGAAAATAACCTCTACCGAAAGAGAAAAATAATGCTCACATCTAAAAACTGCAAATATACTTGCAAAGCTAAAGCTCTATCCATAGTATAAAAAATTGCATTCACCAAACTCATTTGTAGACCATGTTACTGTGTTACATTTGCAGTGTACTAGTTTGCAATCACCAAACTCATTTGCAAATTGGCATCATGAAACTGTGTTACATTTGCAATCAGATGTGAGCAGAATAGAGCTTCCTAAAAGCAACACATGGAAGAGATTCCATAAAAAACATTGACATTGAAAAGTCTGCATATGTCTCTTTGGAGATG
Organism: Larix kaempferi; assembly: GCA_027924585.1. Classification (NCBI taxonomy): domain Eukaryota; kingdom Viridiplantae; phylum Streptophyta; class Pinopsida; order Pinales; family Pinaceae; genus Larix; species Larix kaempferi. Next base: position 5,908,269 of record BSBM01001068.1, on the reverse strand, counting down.
GTTTTAAGTGACTGTAGTAAATTTCCCCCTTCCATTGAAATTATAAATGGGACTGCAACATATGCCAAGTTTTCCTATCCCTTCTATAGTTCCAATGACACTCTTAACTTATTCCATGAATCGACATTGCTATAATTGCTAGCGGTTAAATTGTACTACACAATTTTATGCTAATTGGCATAGATGTTAGATAACTATCTAAATCAGTTCTCCAAAGGTTTTAAAGCTTTTGTTTCCTTCTTCACTACTTGATATACCCATGTTTTCATTCTTGTAAATTATGTTGTTAGTAGAAAGTACACCTTTCAGAAGACATGGGATCTGTCTCGTCATACTAAGTCCTTCCAAACAGGAATGTACAAGCCAATGTGCAATCTAATCTCAAGATGCCTGTTATAAATGTAGGACTGGCCGTGGCTGCTAGTTTAACCTTTGTGAATGAGTATTTTTTCATTTCCTCTTTTTGTCTCTAGACCCTAAGTTCAGATTTGTTTTACAAAAACTAGGCCCACACTTTCCTAGATATATCATCTACAAATGTTCTGAAATATATTTTATTTCCTAGAGATTGTGTTCATGGGTCCAAAGCGTCAGTGTGCACACGTTCAACTTGTCTTTAGTACTTCCATGCAATGTACTTTTCATTTCCCATACTGATTGATCAGTATTCATTTCCCATTTTCCATATTGTTCATTTCCCAATTGATTGATGTTTGTATCGAGAGCTGATACAACCCAGGCCATTCTAAGAAGAAAATTTAGTGATTCCCATAAGAAGTCCTTAACAAAAATTAATTGTAAAATGTAATCAAGTAAGCTTGAAAATATAATGTTGGGCATATTTTGAAATCCTAATGTGTAGTTGTCCGCTATTACTTGCAGTATGTTCCATTGTAATTGGACAATATACTTGAGTAGATGCGAGCATGATCTCCCTAGTCCAAGTGGATCTAGAACAAATGAGAACGGAACATAAAAATACTTTCCTAGATCAAATTAGAGATCAAGGTAATCAGATGCCTTACCTTCATATTCATATATCTTTCCCCTCATTATTGCTCCAAGCTTCGTGGTCATTAGATCTATAGCTGCAAGACCTGTCAAAGCACATAGAGACAAAACAAGCAGTAAAAGTACATCTAAACACTAATTGATCCAAGTAAACACTTAAGGAAGTGATTTATAAACATCATCAATACAAATACATTTATGGAAAGAGATTATATTACTGTAAAAAGAGTGAGAAATACATAGTAGAGTCATGATTACAACCCAAGCCTTAACGCTGCAATCTTCCTCCAACAAGCCAATCCAATGCCTCCAAAGGAAATGTATGCCTCCCAAGAGATGGATAGGAATCACCTAGGTTAATTCCACCAGCATGTAAGTGCTATAGACTTCCTCCCTTTGGAATGGAGAGGAGATTTGTATTTATAATACCAAGTGGATAGAGTAGGTTGAGGATCATGGGGAGAGGACTAAGGGATCTTACCTTGAGGATCGGGAACCATAGGATAACTCACCTATATGTTAGCGATAGAGATCCACCTCATCCATCTTCTAGAATTCGCTCGAAAGCCACCTTTATCCAATTTAACCAACTCTGGCGCAAGCTGCATGAGGGAAAAATGCGTATGAGAGGGAAAGTGTAGGCTACACAAGGGCAACCTGAGCCATCGGCGCAGTCTGTCGTAATACAACCTACGCCTATCCTAGTTGGGTGATTCTTGCTAGAAGGAAACCTGCACCGGCCAAACTAGAAATGATGGACAAATATCAACAACTTTCTCTAAATGACTTCTTGATCAGGAATACTTCAGGGATTAAGGCATTGAGTTGACAAGGGTCTCATGATGACGAGATTTAGGTGTAACAAAATGCCCCCCAAAGCATGAAGCTGGAAGAATAAGATAGGTGAAGTGATTTGAAATATAGATGGAAATGACATGTTGGCTGGAAGATGTTGTTGCAGTACAACTGACTCTAAGATACTAGTCTCACATGACTCTCAACATGGTTGCCGACCAATACAATGCAGATCCATGGAAGTAAGGACCGACTGAATACAATCATGGCTACTAGACACAATCGTAGATCCATGATGAGATGATAACACAACCATGACTAATACAAAGTGGATCCATGTAATATGACTCAAACAATCTCCATCACAACCTGGGTAATATATGATTTCCCCAGGGTCTTCAAGCTGAACCTGTTATGATACGAATCTATCCATGTGATTACAATGTTTTGGATTCGAACTTGGTAGAAACCAATTGATTACAATTCATTGAGGTATATCGTTAACAAGTGCGAGGGAAATCACCATTAATGTCAATGATCCCCAAGGTATCATAGTACATATCACCGAGCGTGAATCAATGAGTTTAGGTCGAATGCTCGAAGAAATATTTCAATCAAGAGTCAATGATGTAAACTCATGTTGAAAGCGAGGTAACCTCCCATTAAGGCATGCAGGCCCAAGGTACTCGATTGGTTTCTAGATTCAATCCCTGGATGATGTGTTGAACTCGACAAGGATGAATCTGTTGAAGGAGGGACATGATGAATTCCCCATCAATGACACGAAACTCAATAATAGATGTTTGGAGTGGATCAGACGGTAGAATAATGTGCAAGACTGACTCAGGATAGACCGAAATGATGGAAGGTGTACTGACTACAGATGATGAGTAACAAACATCTCTTGAACATGGGCATGGCATGACATGGCAGTATTGACATGAGGGGAATGGTACCGACCCCCAATGAAACTGATGATAGAAACATTATTTGGATGACCCAAAGGAGTAACAAGACTCATGAAATCAGTAGGACTCGAAGACAAACGGATTACCCAAGTACTGAATGCGAATGAAAATGAGTGCCATGTTCAATAGTAACTATGTACTGCCATAAATTATAGCGTAACAACAAATCTTCCCTTTTTCCCCATCATTACTGATGAGTGCCTCTCTTGTTTTTTAATGAGCTTGAGGAGGGTAAACATATGCTCGGTATAGCTCATCCCATGGATGATTCCAATCCCAAATGTTTTACGAACCTAGGATTGGGGGGGTTCGTCCCATGACGGGCCCTTCAATGTTAATTTTTAACGATTCCATAGAAGGTAAACTTGACGTCATTTCATATTTAGAGAACTAAAGGAGACTCCAAAGGTCCTTTTTCGTAAAGTTAGCCTCTTCGCCTGAAAAAGGGTAAAACAACGCGAGAGAGGAGTCTTCTAGTCATCATTGGTTGGAGTATTCCTTTTTCGTAAATAGTGCCTCCTGGTCCAAAAAAGGGTTAAACTATCACCAAAAAGATGATCATTCAAATACTTTTACAAGCGTGAATGCATCAAGTTCCCTTTATTGGCAGGCGGTTTGGATAAGTCAGCTGCGCAGCATCGCGAAAGCTGCGAAGGGTCAAAGATGCCGCATAAGACGGAAAACGATGTGCAAGTCAATAAGTTTATGCATTTTTGGGTTTTGGGTCATCGTTTTTGTAGAGTTTGTTAAGAAGTAGTTAGGCGGTTGCCTAAGTGGACCGAAAATTTAAAGGCGCAATCCTATAAATAGACATAGCATTGTAGGTGTTTATAGATAGAGATATAGAAAATATAGGAGATCCAGGAATTGATCAATCGAAGAGATAGTTGAGAACGAATGATTTTGCTTGTTGTTGTCTGTTAATATGTGTATGCAATGGAAGAACTATAATAATTGTTGTATTTGTGGATTGTTGCGAAGGTTAATATGATATGATTTTGAGCATAATTACTATGTCTCTTTCTATTTTCCTACTATGAATGTGATGTTTGAATTGAATACATGAATGATGCAATGTTTCCTTGTTCCAAATGATGTTTTACTGCTAGATCTGTTGCACATTAATGGTTTATTTGACAATAAGATCTATTGAATGATGATGTGATTATGTCTAAATGCATAAGTCGAAATGTTAGATTTGTTTGTGAATGTTGCAATAAGTTAATAAGTGGATGCACAAAAGTCCTTCCTAATTCGGTGGAAACATGGTTCTGTTAGCTCTCCCTTGAACTTCTCGGGTGAGACTTCATTTTCTCCACAGGTGTTGTTGGACAGGGTAAAACCTATCTGGGCCATTGCTCAGGGAGATCGTGGTGGGTTGGATGTTGACAGAGTGAGGAACCTCTATTGAATAGGTTTGTGTCAACAAATGGTTCCGCTGCCAAGACCATAGCGCGAAGTGAGGGAAAGACATGTTGTGGCATTGGACAAGACTGAAAATTCAAGATTGGTTCGATCACAGGTTGCGAGAGTTCACTGAGGAAGAGAATCAGAACCCAAGGCTGACGACGGATTGGTGTATGGAAAAAATACATACACGATGGTTCGCACGAATATTTTTTCTGCAAATTCTTGATTATCTTGTATAAATGGTTGGCACAATTTACCTTTTGCAAGGTAAACTTCCAAGGTGGTGAACCAATGTCCTGGACCCCGTAGTTGATCCAGGAGTTGCAAGAAGTCGACAATAGGGCATCACGGGCTGTTGAAGTCTGGTTCGACAGTATATTGGAGGGCTATATCACCGAGTTTGCGATCGATACGATGAAATCCTATAGCGAAGCTGAAAGAGAATTTTTCAATGGACCAAGAGGCAGGTTCCTGTTGTCACTACAGTTGTCAATTAAGATGCTCATCTATGAAAAGGGCATACTGAAGATGAACCTCGAGTAGAAGAACCCTAGTGGGTAGAGGTTGTGGATACCCCACAGGAAGGGGGGGTCAATGGAATGATACGGGGTAGATGGTTGCAATTTATGATGAGACTGTGAAGGAATCCAAGGAAGAGAGTGGTCTTACGAGGGGAGGAGCAAGGTTTTGACAAGAGCAAAGGCAGACGATATGTCATACTATGATCGAACGCAATAGCGAAAAGGAAGACCAAACAGGACGAAGCAACCTCACAGTGCTGAAAAGGACAAGAAGGCTACGCCCAGGATAGAGGCAAGACCAACCCCCTGCAGTAACGTACCCACACCTCCACTTACTATCTCACAACCAGGAAGAAATACAACTTCAACACCATCGTGTTCATCGTGTCGACAACACTTAATTACTAGCGGATCAGCGACTGCAGGAAGGAAACCCAAAATGGCAGGCGAAGATGTAAAGTTACTGTTGTTCCATGGAAATAGAACTGACAACCTAGAGCAATACTCGTTCTTATGCGAAGCTATGTGGACTGTTAAGAAGATTACGGATGATGAGGCCAAGAAAGGTCAATTGGCGACAACTCTTCATGGTCGCACACTGGACTGGTCCATGAAGTTTGTACAAGTTCCTGCAAGAAGTCCAGAGAAGACATTGGATGAAGTTAGGAAAGGCTTAATTGCAGAGTTCAGGAAACCAAATTCTGAATCACAATATATTACTAAATTAAAGGAGATCAAGCAGTATCCAAATGAAACTATGTGGGACTTTGACCAAAGGTTCAAAATGCTAATGGCAAGAGTCAGCTTTGAGATGAGCGATGTTCATCAAAAAGAATGGTTCATCACAGTATTACTACCCCATATTCGAATCCCGTTAATGTAGAAAAACATTACGACACCGAGTGAGGCTCTAGAGATTGTGATGCGACTAGAAGCTTCGTCGGTTTGTGAGAATGCAGTCGGCATGTCTCAGATTTAGACGCAGCTGGCCAACCTAACAATTTAGTTGAAAGATCTTAAGAAGGGTAAAGAACACCACGAAGAGGCATGGTGTACACGGTGTTGTGCAGAAGGGCATACCAAGTATAACTGCCCAGATTTCCACAACTATCTGGTATCCAGAGCGCCAAACCCATTGAGTGGCGGAGGTATGCCATGGTTCCGCATCTTTCAGGTCTATGGGCATCGACATGAGGAGTTTCAATACATGTAGAAGATGGTCATGAAGCCGATGAATTTGAATTGTACATTATGCATGTCTGTTTGGAACGAAGATAAGGATTGTCGCGCCTATGGCCTACTTACGAAAGAACGTACAATTCATACTACGTGAAGGATGACCATAGTACAGTACAACAACTGCAGCTGCAGCCACAGGTGGCCCACTCACCACCTCAAATGTAGATGCAATTTATACCATAGCCACAACCACAATAGAATTTTGTGCCACAACTACAATACAATCCGATGCAGATGGCTCCGTAGCAGCCATGGTATGTTTAGCTAGCGCAGTATGTTCAACCAGGGCAGTGTGTTCGGCTACAACCAAACCCCTTGCAGCAACAATTTAATGAACCACAATATTAGCAGTAGGGAGGATTTCGTGGTGGATTCCGCAGAGGACGCGGAGGAGGCTTCGTTCAACGAGGAGGACCAATGTTATAATTGCAGAGTATTGGGGCATTACCAGAGAGATTACCTGTAGTTGCAAACACAGTGTATGTATTGTTTTAGTATTGATCACATGGTTCAGAACTGTCCACAGCTGATCATGAGATGGCAAGCAGGAAATGTTCAGCAGTTGTAGAATCAGAATCAGTTGCAGAACTAACAACCAGTGTAGAATCAAAACCAGCCGCAGAACCAAAATCAACATCCGAATCAGAACACAAATCAGAACGTTAATCAACCCATGAACCAACCGCTGAACTAGCCTCAGGGATCAACTGTCATGATGATTTCAGCAGAATCGAGGACGCAGGATCCTGCTTGTTCTGTTATCACTCGCGGAGGTGCGACGACAAGAGAAGATGGTCTGCATCCACTCATCCGGTTAGCTGGGAAGAAGAAGGTGCAGTTTAATATTGATGCCGAGCGAGATACATTCTTTCAAGCATGTCATGCGATGGGTAAAAATCCTGATAAGACAATTATTTGTGACATGCCCCCTGTTTTATATTCAACTTCAGAAGCAGGCCCATCACAACAGTATGGTACTTTAGAGAACTTCTTTGAAATTTGCTTATCATTGGCACGCAATCCCGATGCTCTTGCTGAGCTTGAGGGTCTGTTGCATCAACTGACCAAGGGACAGAAAGAGTCAGCTGTGAAATCTTTACAACAGAAGAAGACATGAAAAGAGATGTGCATGAATGTCTAGATTGGTAACTGCAACGTAGATTCAGTCATTCTGGATCTGGGCTCATATTTCAATATTCTAACAAAGCAGGCATGGCATAAAATGGGGAGCTCAATGCTGAGCTGGTCTCCCGTGCAGCTGCGATTGGCTAATCAGGCCAAGGTAACACCAATTCGGAGAGTTTCGCGCCTTGTTTTGGATATTAAAGGGATGAAGACATATGCTGATTTTGATGTTATTGAATTTATTGATGGAGGAAGTACCTATCCCGTGTTTTTGGGGATCGGATAGGCCAATGACAGTATGGCAGTAATTAATTTCAAGAAGCGGTTGATGACTTTTGAAAATCAAGACCTCAGAGTTATAACTCCATTGGATCCGACTGAGAGGTGTAGGTATGTTGAACCAATGAAGGATGAAGTTGTCAGAGTCTAGGATCACGCATATAACATTTCAGAAGATTACATCCATCCAACTATTGATAGTGAACTTGATTGGTGCAGCTCTAGCTCTGCGTCTTTCGATTCTGATGATGCATTAGAGAACTGGCAGAATCGCATGCATGAGGTGTCATTCAGGAAGTCTGGTTTAATCACACAGTCATTGTGCCGCATCGCAATTGAAACTGTTGAGTTTCCTGTGTACGAAGGATTGTCGGGGTTGTCTGAATTTCTTGAAGATAGGGTTTCAGAACCACAGTGATTGCTAGAATTGGAAGAGGCACTGAAGGCTGCTTTGGCACATTAGTGGGAGACCCATAAGAATTCGATCACTGGGTGGTCGCAGTGTCGAAGAATGATGACGGTTCTCTTCGGCGACACATAAGTATACCACGCTGGTAAGTATGATGGGAGGCATAACCTTGGCAGTCATCCGATGGAATGTCAGACTTTGTGGGCATCGCGACCAAAGGATGAATGGGTCGATTCCTTTATCCATACCTTGGATGAAATGCTGTGATCTTGGTATTCTGCAGCTGAGTTGTGTGGGGAGATTACCACTTGGTTAGAGTTGACGGTTTGTTTCACTCATACCTTCAGCTTCGCGGATGCCAATCCAGATGTTCACAATGCCCTGCAGCTCATCTGCGATGTTGTTCTGAAGGTGGTTTCGATCGCCTACCTTGTGGATTCGCATATACAATGTCAGATGCAATCACTGATGGAATGCTATAATATTACTGGAGGGCCAGAGGATGGTGATGACCCGCGGAATATCAATATTTCAGAATTAGAAGGGAGTCAGGATGTTGTAGCACCTGATGCACCGACCGATCCGATCAATCAGCCGCTAAAGCTTAGGAAATTCAACATTGGGACGGAGGAGAACCCAAAGTTTGTGAGTGTTGGGGACTACTGGGATGAAGAAATGATGGCGAAGGTCACAGACATGTTGCATGAGTTCCAAGATTTTTTCCCGATAAAGTTTTCCAAAATGAAGGGAATATTGGGGGATCTAGGGGAGATGAAGATTCCATTGAAGCCAAATGCGAAACCGATAAGGCAGCGAGCGTATCGACTGAATCTGCAACACAAGGAAAGGGTCAAAGTTGAAATTGACCGCATGATGGATGTGGGAATCATTGAGCCAGTTGAATAATCAGAATGGATTAGTCCCATGGTGGTGCAGGATAAGAAGATATGGGAAGTAGGGATTTGTGTCGACTTGCAGAAGTTGAATAACGCATGTATGCATGATCCATTTCCAATGCCCTTCATTGATGAGGTACTGGAAGGGGTGGGCCGTCAAGAAATGTATTCTTTCATGGATGGTTTCTTTGGTTATCACCAGATCATGATTGCAAAAGAGGATCGCTAAAAGATGACATTTGTGACTGAATGGGGTTGTTTCCAGTACATGATGATGTCATTTGGGCTTAAGAATGCACCTATAGTATTCTCCCGCATTGTTGTCACTGCATTCAGAGATTTTATTCTAAATTTTTTGCAAGTTTATATGGATGATTGGACAGTTTATGGATCTATCAGCGATCATCTGGAAAATCTATTACTCATGTTGGAGCACTGTCGGCAGCATCAGATATCGCTGAACTTGAAGAAGTGCATCTTCTGTGCACCATTTGGGATGTTATTGGGTCACGTTGTTTGTAAGTAGGGATTGTTGGTTGACCCAGCCAAGATTGCACTCATCCTGAGTTTAACACCTCCTACAAATGTCAAGCAGTTGATAGCGACGTTGGGGCACACAGGGTATTATCGCAAGTTCATCCATGGTTATGCAGTGATCACGGCCCCTATGGAGAAGTTGTTAAAGAAGGATGCGGTCTTCTTATGGAGTCCAGAATGTCAAGCCAGTTTTGAGACGCTGAAGGCTAAGATGGATTTTGCACCGATATTGGTATTTCCTGACTGGAGCAAGGGATTCCATGTCCATGTGGATGCATCATCGATTGCACTGGGAGTAATGCTCACGCAACCAGGGGAAGGATATCTGGATCACCCAATTGCTTTTGCAAGTCGCAAGCTGTCATATGCGGAGCAAAATTATACGACTACCGAGAGGGAAGGTCTGGCGATGGTGTATGTGCTGCAAAATTTTAGGAATTACCTATAGGGAGGTCATTTTAAGATGTTCAAAAACCATTCTGCTTTGAAATACCCAATCAATAAGCCTTTGTTGGGGGGGAAGATATGCCGTTGGTTGCTTCTTTTTCAAGAATTTGATTTTGAGGTAATTGTGAAGCCAGGTCGTTTCAATGCAGGGCCAAATCATCTATCATGGACTGAGACAGGGGAGGAACCAACCAACATTGAGGATGGGTTTCCAGATGCGTAGCTATTTAAAGTCGAGGTATATGACGACTACTATGCAGAAATAATTCAGTTTTTGGCGACAGGAACCGCACCAGAGGGGTTCAACACATGTCAGAAGAAGCAGCTGGTGGTTAAGGTTGCAGATTTCCAATTGATCGTTGGACAAATATATAGACTACGACTAGACCAGATTTTGAGGTGCTGTGTTCTACCTCATGAGCAAGGGAAGATATTGTCATAGGCAAATGTAGGAGTGGCTGGTGGACACTACGGCGGTCGTGTGACTGCCAGAAAGGTGCTTCATGTAGGGATTTGGTGGCCCATTCTTCACAATGATGCGACGGATTATGCGTGGACTTGTGATGTGTTGAAATATTGTAACTTCTAAGAATATTATATTTATAATTTATTATTTCGGAGATGTTCCATTCCTACGTGGAGACCCTATTGTATATCCGGAGATTTTTATTTCTCCGAGAGAGTGTGGTAACTAGGGTTATTAGATCTCCCATGTGAGGTCAGCCCTGAGTTAGCTATTTAGGGGTTATTAGACTCTCTTAGGAGAGGTCGGCCCCATTAGGGTGAAAAGTTAATTAGAACACAAGTATAAATAGAGGAGTTGTTGTTCCTCATTTATACCATTCATTCACTCACTTGTGTATTGCGCATAGGAGAGAGAGAGAGGTCTGCATAGGAGGATAAGGAGCTCTTGTTGAGGACTACATCTTGTATTGGGTTGATTATCTATATTGAGGAAATCTTTGTTGGGTTTTCTACCCCATGAGGGTTTCCCAGGGTAAATCTTTGTCTATCTTGTGATTGTGTTTCTTTCAGTGATCTTGCTTGTGAAATTAGGATAAACTTAACATGGTATCAGAGCTAGCCTGAATAGGACATCTTTCACAAGGTGAAAATACCTCTCTCTCCTCCTCTGGTGAAAATTAGGGTTTCTGCAAAAGTTGGTATTTTTGGATTATGATTGCATGGCTGGATAACCCTCCTCAAAATCGAAGTTTTGAGCCCTAGATCAAAATTTTTGAGTGGGTAGAACTCCAAGAATGTAAAACCCTAGTTTGGGTTTTGGACAAGAATTGCAGAAAACCAGTAAACCAGAAAAGTGCGCACCTGTGCACCAGTGAACTAGAAAAGCTGCGAACCTGTGCACTAGTAAACCAAAAAAGTGAAGACCAGAAAACCAAAAATTCTGTTGCAGATCCAGAAGGTGAAAAATTGAAGTTTCCAAAAGCAGAACACACTAGTATTCTCAATTCAATCAAGCACATCTCCTGGTAAGTGTTATTCTATATCTTGAGAAACTTCAATCTCTATGACCCACTGGATAAGATGGCTCCAAGCACTAAGCTTGAAGACAAGTTAGAGGGTACAGAGAACTTTCGGACATGGAAATATAAGATTGGTCTCATTCTTGAAGAGAATGATCTTTCCCAATATATCAAGGATGAGGTTGCAAAACCTGAGGAAGATGAATCCAAAGAGAAGTATAGGAAGGACTTGATTAGGGAAAAGAGAATCATTGTTGATTCTATTAAAGACCACTTTATTCCCCAAGTGGCATCCAAGAAGACTCCAAAGGAAATGTATGATGCCCTTTCCAGAATGTATGAGGGAAAGAACATCAATAGGAAGATGAACCTGAGAGCTCAATTGAAGAGCAACAAGATGAATAAAGGAGAATCTATTCAAGACTATTTCTCAAGGGTTTCCCAGTTCAAGGAACAACTAGATGCTATTGGAGATACCCTTGATGAAGATGAACTAGTCGTGACTGCTCTAAATGGTCTTACTAGATCTTGGGAGTCATTCATCCAAACTATGTGTGCCAAAAAAGAAAGTATGAAGTTTGATGTGGTATGGGAGCATTGCATTCAAGAAGAAGCTAGGGTTGCCAACAGAGAAGCCTTGCTCAAGGAATATGACCAATCCATGGAAACCCACAACAAAAGAAGGAATCAATCCCACTTTAAGAGGGATAGTCACAAGGAGTCTCATCCTCCACAAATATTTCAAAAGAGAAGAGGAACTAATCAAAGGAGAGATTACTCCTCATTCCAATGTTTTACTTGTCATAAAATAGGACACATTGCAAAGGATTGTCCTTTAAAGAAGAAAAAGGGTTTTCACCACAAAAGACATCAAGCTCATCTAGCAAAAGATGGTAGTGAAGAAGAAGAGGAGCAAAGGCCTCAAAAGAAAAGATCTAAAGTTGAAGAAGAAGAAGATGCAGAGGAGTATGTTCTATTCTCTGCACTGTCTGGGAAGTAACACCTGGAGAAGATACATGGCTCATTGATAGTGGTGCTTCAAAGCACATGACAGGCCAAAAAAAGACTCTTTCAAAACTTGAAGAGAAGACCTCTCCACAGAAAGTATCCCTAGGAGATGATTATCAATATCCCATCATTGGAGTTGGTGAAGCAAGTTACAAGCTGGATTCTGGAACCCCATTGAAGATGAAGGAGATCTTATATGTACCAGGTTTGAAGAAGAACTTACTTTCTATCTCAGCTTTAGATAAGAAAGGATATAGGGTTACATTCATAGATGGGAAAGTACTCATGTGGCCCAAAGGAAAATCAATTGAGGATGCAATTGTTATTGGTGAAGAGCAAGGAGGTCTATACAAACTCAAGGGCCATCCAGAAGCTGCCCTTGTACATGAAGCCACTATCCCAAATGAGCTATGGCATAGGAGGCTTTCTCACATTAAATACAAAGCACTACCTCATGTGAGAAAGATAGTTATAGGACTACCAGACCTAAAGATTGATCATGATGGAAAATGCAAAGGATGTGCAAAAGGGAATAATATCAAGAACCCTTTTCCAAAGAGTGAAACAAAGACTAAGAGTACCTTGGAATTGATTCATTCAGATGTATGTGGACCAATTCCCTCCACGTCCTTGAGTAAATATGAATACTACCTTACATTTATTGATGACTATTCAAGAAAGACTTGGATATACTTTCTAAAAGGAAAGAATGAAGTCTTTGGAAAGTTCAAGGAATTCAAAGCCTTGATAGAAAATCATTCATAAAAGAAGATCAAAATACTCAGAACGGACAATGGTGGAGAATATGCTTCAAGGGATTTTGAATACTTTTGTAAGGAAGCTAGAATCAAGAGGGAACTAACCACTCCCTACAATCCTCAACAAAATAGTGTTGCGGAAAGAAAGAATAGAACTATTATGGAAGCAGTAAAGACAATGATACATGATCAAGACCTACCTATGTATCTATGGGCTGAAGCAGCTAGGACTATAGTCTATGTGAAAAATATACTATCTCATAGTGCTCTTGATTTCAAAACCCCAGAAGAAGTGTTCATAGGAAATAGACCTGAGGTAAGTCACCTCAAGATATTTGGATGCCCAGTATACATTCACATTCCAAAATAAAAGAGGACCAAGCTGGATCCTTCTGGGAAGAAGGGAATATTTGTTGGATATTATGAAGCATCCAAAGCATTCAGAATTTACATCCCAGCTTTCCATCATATGGAAATAAGTAGGTATGTGACATTTGATGAAGAAGCATCTCTCAAGAGATCTAGAAAGTGCCAGTATGAAGAAGTATATCAAGAAGATGCAGCTTCCAGAACTGCAGAGACTGTACCCATTCCTGAAGATGTAACACCTGAAGACCATGACATGATAGAACCACAAGAACCCCCTATCACAAACATATCAAGAAAGAGAAGGCCAGCATGGGAAAAAGATATTATACTAGGAGAAGAAAAGTATGGATCTCCTAAAGGCTCCACCAGAGTGAGCAAGAAACCAAACTCATTTTCCAACTACATGGCTTTGATGTGTGATCTGGTAGATCAAGAACCCACTAGTTATGAAGAGGCATCTCATAAGAAAGAGTGGGTAGAGGCAATGAATGAGGAGTACCAGTCAATAATGAAGAATGACATTTGGGATATAGTTCCCAAACCAAAAGACAAAAGTGTGGCATCCTCCAAATGGATATACAAAATAAAGCATGTTGCGGATGGTAGCATTGAAAAATATAAGGAAAGGTTCATGGCCAGAGGATTCTCTCAGAAAGAGGGAATTGACTATGAAGAGACATTTGCACCAGTTGCAAGGTACATTTCCATTAGAACCATCATGGCACTTGCATCCATGATGAATTGGGAATTACACCAAATGGATGTAAAGACAACTTTTCTGAATGGTGTGATTGAGGAAGAAGTGTACATAGAACAACCACAAGGATTTGAGGTGGAATATGGAAGAACCCATGTGTGCAAACTGAAGAAGGATTTGTATGGGTTGAAGCAAGCTCCCAAAGCTTGGTATGGAAGAATTGACAGTTTCTTGACAAGCTTGGGATTTACCAAAAGTAAAGTTGATCCTAATCTTTATCTCAAGGTTATGGATGATGAACCTGTCATATTGTTGCTATATGTGGATGATCTATTTCTGACTGGAAATGAGAAACATATTATTGAGTGCAAGAAGAAGCTCTCTTCAGAGTTTGAGATGAAAAATCTTGGATTGATGCACTACTTCCTAGGTCTGGAAGTATGGCAAGGCCCATAAGGAATCTTTCTCAACCAGGGTAAGTATGCTATGGAAATCTTGAAAATATTTGATATGTTGGAATGCAAAGCCATGGCCACTCCCATGGATTCCAAATTGAAGCTGTTAGTTGATGACTCTTCAGAGTTAGTGGATGTGACTCTGTACAGAAAGATTATTGGGTCATTAATATATCTGACGAATACCAGGCCAGATATATGCTTTGCAGTGAACACCTTGAGTCAGTATCTAGTGGAACCTAGACGAGTTCACCTGATAGTTGCAAAGCATGTGATGAGGTAACTAAGGGTATGATAGATTTTGGTCTATGTTATCATGGAGATCATGACTTCAGATTGTATGGCTACACAGATGCTGATTGGGAAGGAACTGTATCATACAGGAAGAGTACATCGGGTGGATGTTATTGTCTAGGATCTTCCATGATCTCGTGGTTTAGCAGGGCGTAGTCAAGTGTGGCTCTCATCACAGCTGAAGCGGAATATATAGCTGCTTGCTCTACTAGTTGTGAAGCAGTATGGCTTCGGAAGTTGTTATCAGGACTGTTTGAGTTAGAGATGGACCCCCCTGTGATCCTGTGTGACAACCAGAGTTGTATCAAGATGACATAGAATCCAGTATTCCATGATAAGTCAAAGCACATAGAGATTCGGTATTTCTATATACGGGATATGGTGCAGAAAGGAGCTATCAAGCTCGAGTATGTGGGCACTGACGAACAAGTTGCTGATACATTGACCAAACCTCTGTCTCGAGTAAAGTTTGAGTATTTCCGAGACAATCTTGGTGTTGTTCAGAAGGACCCTCCTCAAAAGGGGTAGTGATATGGTCGATGATGATATTTGGATACTGGTATAGATGTGGATACCTGTATCGATGATGAGATTTCCTATATTTACGGTAAGGTCAATAATGAGGATACATGTATTGATGAGGATACTGTATCGATGATGTGGATAATTGTATCGATGATGAGGATACGTGTGTTGATGATGAGGTTACCTGTTCTAACGATGAGGTTGATGATGAGGTTACCTGTTCCGACGATGAGGTCGATGTAGTGCTAGTTAGAATTTGTCTAAGAGGACTATTTCGATTGCATCATCTTTGGACTCACTTTTTAAAGTGATAGGGATTGATCATCTCATAAGTGGATCAGGATTGCATCATCCTTGGACTCATGTCCTAAAGTGATAGGGATTGATCACCCAGTAAGTGGATTAGGATTACATCATCCTTGGACTCATGTCCTAAAGTGATAGGGATTGATCATCCCGTAAGTGGATCAAGATTGCATCATCCTTGGACTCATGTCCTAAAGTGATAAGGACTAATAATCCTGTAAGTTGATTCAGGATTGCATCGTCCCTAGACATGGTGAGGTGTCTTAAAGTGATAAGGATTAATCATCCTGTAAGTTGATTCTGGATTGCATCATCCCTAGACATGGTGAGGTGTCTTAAAGTGATAAGGATTAATCATACTGTAAGTTGATTCGAGATTGCATCGTCCCTAGACATGGTGAGGTGTCTTAAAGTGATAAGGATTAATCATCCTGTAAGTTGATTGGGGATTGCATCGTCCCTAGACATGGTGAGGTGTCTTAAAGTGATGAGGATTGATCATCCTGTAAGTTGATCTGGATTGCATCGTCCATAGACATGAGAGATGTCTTAAATTGAGAGGGATTGATCATCCCGTAAGTGGATCAGGATTGTATCATCCTTGGACCTATGTCCTAAAGTGAGAGGGATTGATCATCCCATATTAGGATCTTGTGCATTGCAGAGTATGCTGCTATGTTGATCGTGATGGTCTAGACGACGATGCTGCTGATCGTGATGATCTAGATGACGATGCTATTGATCGTGATGGTCTAGATGACAATGTTGATGATCGTAATGGTCTAGATGATGATGCTGCTGATCGTGATGGTCTAGTTGATGATGCTGTTGATTGTGATGGTCTAGATGAAGATGTTGTTGATTGGGATGGTCTAGATGACGATGTTGTTGATTATGATGGTCTAGATGATGATGTTGTTGATCATGATGATCTAGATGACAATGATGTTGATCAGTAGATCCAGATGATGAGGCTGTTGATCGAGTGATCCAGATGATGATGATGCTGTAGCTGATCGAGTGTTGCAGAAGATGAAGACTCAATAATGAAAATGTTGATGTTCCAGTATTGATTATGTTCCAGTAACTGAATGAGTTATTGATGATGATGTATAAAGAAAGCTTCCAATGATTTATATATGTATCATGTATAATGTAGTTGATGACTCCTTGCTCTTGCAAATGTTGTTATAATATCCTTCTCGTTAAGGGGGAGTGTTGAAATATTGTAACTTCTAAGAATATTATATTTGTACTTTATTATTCCAGAGATGTTCCATTCCTCCGTGGAGACCCTATTGTATATTCGGAGATGTTTATTCCTCCGAGAGAGTGTGGTAACTAGGGTTATTAGATCTCCCATGTGAGGTCATCCCTGAGTTAGTTGTTTAGGTTTTATTAGACTCTGTTAGGAGAGGTCGGCCCCATTAGGGTGAAAAGTAAGTTAGAACACAAGTATAAATAGAGGAGGGTTGTTCCTCATTCATACCATTCATTCACTCACTTGTGTATTGCGCATAGGAGAGAGAGAGGTCTGCATAGGAGGAGAAGGAGCTCTTGTTGAGGACTACATTTTGTATTGGGTTGATTATCTATATTGAGGAAAGCTTTGCTAGGTTTTCTACCCCATGAGGGTTTCCCAGGGTAAATATTTGTCTATCTTGTGATTGTGTTTCTTTCAGTGATCTTGCATGTGAAATTAGGCTAAACTTAACATGATGTTTGTCGACAGACTAGAAAACCCTCCAGGAGGGATGAGATGCCACTAATTCTTCAAGTGACATTACAACCATTTGATAAATGGGCTATGGATTTCATGGGCCCTATCAACCAACTTGGGAAGCGCATTGGTGCACGGTACATAATCACAGCGACAGATTATTTGATAAGATGGGCATAAGCCGCACCAGTTGTAGATTGCACCGCTGCGACAATAGCGCGATTCTTGTTCGACCATATTGTTACTCGGTTTGGAGTCACTTCATCAACTGCACAGTCCACGCATTGACTGAAGCACTTTAGATACAACATAAGAAGAGTACGTCGTATCATTCGCAAGAAAATGGAACAATGGAGGATTTCAACAAAGTGTTGGAGCATGCTCTTACAAATGTTTGTAATGCAAATCGTGATGACTGGGATTTGAAGATTCCAACAGTCTTGTTGGCATATCGCACCACCTGCAAAATATTGATGGGATATACACCCTTCAAATTGGTATATGGGAAAGAGGCAGTTATGCCTATGGAGTACATTGTTCAGAGTCTGTGCATAGCGGAAGCGAAAGGTATGAATGTTGAAGTAGTGTTGACAGAACAACTGGCGCAGCTGGTATAGCTTGAGGAAGACCGCTTTATCACAGGTTCTCACCAGCGCATGGAGAAGGATTGGAAAAAAGCTTGGCATGATCGCCATATAAAAAACAAATAGTTTCAGCAAGGTGACTTGGTTCTGTTGTATGACAGCAATTTCATGAAGCATCCAGGGAATTTATAGATGCATTGGGTTGGTCCATATCGCATTAGTTGCATAATGTCTGGAGGCGCAGTACAGCTAAAGCAGTTAGACAGAGTGATGCTATCAAAGCTAGTAAATGGTAGTAGGTTGAAGCCCTATAGGACGGGCTTGGAACAGGGCGATGCCTAACCGCAGTGTGAAAAAAAAAACATGCAGGATGCTAGGTGGCAAGATGGTGCACCAATAGGAGCAGAATGCACAAGTGGAAACTCAGATAACGCAGTTAGGGAACCATGTTGCGACAACTGCAGGGTCACGACGCAGTCAAATTAGCAATAAATGTTGATAGTTAAATGTAGTTAATTAACGACGCTCGATGAAGTGACCTGTAGTAATGGCGGATTTGGTCGTTAGATTGACAGGATTGATGACGGATTTGGATAATTAATGCAGGATTTGGTCATAATCATCAGCGTTATTTGGTCATAATGACAAAGGGATTGATTTGACGCTATAAGAACGGGCTGAGGCTGGTCGGAAGCCATTATTTTGCAACGAGTGCATTGAGCCAAGTAGTGTTGAGCTGAATTGTGCATTACAAAGTGGAATTGCATTGTGTAGAGAAAATTGCCAAGTCGGGTGAGGTTGAGCAATACTTTGGCATTGTGGTAGTTGAGTGTGGAATGCCGTGTGTACCGGATATGGTTGAGATTTTGAGCGAAGTAGAGTCACCTGTCATCCCTATCACTATTGAAGAGGAAGTTGCTAGTATGTCGGTCGGGTCGTCGTCAGTGACGCGGAAGAAGAGGGGGGGAATGTGGCCTAGCTCCTCGCCACCAGAGAAACGACAGACCCGATCATCTGCACAAGTGCCGAAAGAGGTACCTGAGGTGAGTCTGTCGAGCTCATGCATTGTGGAATCTGTGGCCCGAGCAGGGGTATCTGCTACAGATATCCTGGTGTATGTACCTCCCTATCGACCTGGTGCACAGCGCCGAAAGCTCACCAAGAACTAGTGGTACCAAATCAAGATGTCGATAATCCCACCAGGCATGGTTTGCACTATCAACATTGTTCCTGCGCTGATGTAGTTGAAGTATGACGATCATGATTTACTAGCGTTGCAGGACGTTATGATGAAACCTTTTCTGTTGAGAGCAGCAGGAGAAGTTGGCCCGACACCACGCATTCCGCATGATTGGGCACGTGGATTGGACAAAGCAGGATTGTTGGGCTTGATCAACATGCCGCACATTGGGCGGTTGACAGAGGAAAATGCCTGCGTGAAGCAGCTTTTGGCTTGCTTTCATGGTAGAATTATGTGGTTGGATAGACTGGTGACCATTACAGTCGACCTAATTTCTAAGGTCATGGGATTGCCGAAGGATGGATCAGACCCTTCGCAATATTTCAGAGGGAAGGAAGATGATAAAAAGTGGGTAGAGAGGTTGGTACAACATTACAGATTGGAACGCGATGGCCAAGCCTACCATATTGACAGTATTAACGATAGGGAGCTCTGCACTGGGGCGAGGATTCTATGTTGTTAAGTCATACAGAAAAACCAACTGAAACACTACAATTCGGGGGTCGTGGCATGCGCGGAGCAGTGCATGGAAGGCATTCAGATGAACTAGTCACTTTTCTTGTTGAACCAGTTAACATATGATGCAACACTTGTCCAAGAAGGAAAGGGGTCATTCGCGTACAACTGGATTTTGATTTTGATTGCGCTTGTAGTGTGTATGGATCCTAACGATTACCAAGGGATGGAAGTTGATGTCGTGACAGACCAAAAGGGTGCGTGCTATCATAATCTGTGGCGGGTGTAGGAACCAGAGCGACTGAAGGATTGCACAGTGCAGTTCTGGCTCTATTGGAAAACACTGCAGGTGGAAGCTGAGCATGTTCCATGGTTGTCCTAGGAATCCATGCAAAATATAAAGGGATTTCCAAGTTTGCGATTGGCCCGCACAACATTCATGTGCAAGTGCGACGTGATACGGGGAAGCAGTGGTTGCATACCCCCTACAAATTGTCTGATGAAGAGCTGGATGCTATCATCGACGAATCACCCGTAGAATGGTGAGAACTGCTTAGTCACGAAGAGGAATCGACGAGGCTACGGTTGGATGTACCAGGCATGGAACAACAGAGTCACCCTGATTCGGATCAAGAGTCATCACAGACCCCTACGGATGAATAGCGCGAGGTTGAGGAGGGAATAACAAAGGTGCACTATGAGCATGGTACGATTAGTGGTGCAACCCTAGAAATGGAAGCGCATTTGGGATGGCTTATTTTGGCCTTAACAAATGAAACGAATGTGTCAGCTAATGCAATGACGATGTAGGCAGTGGTAGGTTTCAATGAGGTAAAAGCTTGCCTTGATTCCTTAGTTAATATTGTTTCGAAGAAGGCACCGGAGGTAGCACCTATGCATGTAGTTGGCGCAATCAACACTACGCCGTGGGTTTGGAATGTGCAAATTCCCCTGACTGCAATTGCAACCGATAATGAGGCTCTCTAGGCCTCATTGCAACAATTGCAAGGTTTGTCGATCAACATCAATGTGCTATCCTCGGATACATTGGTGCAGATACAAGCGGTTTCCAGCTAGGAGCTGGCCGATAGGGAATAAGACGTTAGCGGTCAACTCTTGCAATTGCAGGAGAACGAGGCAGAGGCTCGAAAAGTAGTAGAGGAGTTAATGACGAAGGTGGTTGTAGCCAGGGAGGTGGTCGATGAATTGGAGGACAAGCTAGAGTAGCTGATTGCTGAGAAGGCTCGAGTAATTGAGGAGTTGGAGAAGGAGCAGGATCACTTGACAGTGGAGAAAGCCCACATTTGGTACAACAGCGTGCAGTTGGAGGAGGCAGTTTCTAAAGCATGTCAGTATGTATCGGATTCCACCGTGTAGTTAGATCTGGTCGAGTGATCACAATGGCTTGGGGCTGTCATTGCTTAG
Source organism: Larix kaempferi (assembly GCA_027924585.1). NCBI lineage: Eukaryota > Viridiplantae > Streptophyta > Pinopsida > Pinales > Pinaceae > Larix > Larix kaempferi. The sequence goes on along the minus strand of BSBM01001068.1, from coordinate 5,887,311 downwards.
TTACAGTGCGACAATACCGACTTAATAGCTCTAATACAACCAGGCACACCATAGGAGCAAGTAGTTGAACGAAAATGCACCATCGAGGAGTTGGTGACACAGCTGGGAGAGATGGAGCAAGAAGCAACAAAAATCACTGCAGAGACTGCACAATTTTGGGGCAGCGTAGTCTAGGATGAGAAATTAGAATAACTAACCAAGCTGCGGCATGAGGCGGAAGGGCAGCTGGCCACGCTGAAGACATCAATGTGAATGATTCCAACGGTTGTTTAGGTCACCAAAGCTGCGGAACTGAAGGAGTTATAATAGTGTGTTGCAAAGGAACATGAGCGTTAATAAAAGTGCACTATGCAGTTGGATGAGTTCCAGGAGATTGGTGCGAAGTGTTCCCTCAAGGTCATTTTTTCACTGCAGGTAGTACAAGAAGGGAAGTGGAAGGTTGCTGAGAAGCTAATTGAACACCCGTCAGCACAAGACTTGACAGAGAGTCAGGATATCGTTGTGGTGACTAAGGATAAAGTCCTAAATATTGATCAATAGTACGAGGACTTCAGGCTGAAGATCAACGAGTACACCATGTCCAGCTTACGTGGCTTGAGGGCGAGCCACAAGATTGTGTTGGGGGCCTGTTGGCAGGCGGTTTGGATGAGTCAGCTGCGCATCATAGCGGATGTTACGAAGGGTCAAAGATGCTGCACAAGATGGAAAACAGTGCGCAATTCAATAAGTTTATGCATTTTTGGGTCATTAGGACCGCAATATGTGGGTTTTGGGTCATCCTTTTTGTAGAGTTTGTTAAGAAGTAGTTAGGTGGTTGCCTAAGTGGACCGCAAATGTAAAGAAGCAAGCCTATAAATAGACATAGCATTGTAGGTCTTGATAGATAGAGATATAGAAGAGATAGGAGATCTAGGAATTGATCAATCGAAGAGACAGTTGAGAACGAATGATTTTGCTTGTTGTTGTATGCTAATTTGGGTATGCGATGGAAGAACTATATTCCTGTATCTATGGATTGTTGTGAAGGTTAATATGATATGATTTTGAGCAAAATTACTGTGTATCTTTTTGTTTTTCTGCTATGAATGTGATGTGTGACTTGAATACATGAATGATGCAATGTTTCCTTGTTCTAAATGATGTTTTACTGCTAGATCTATTGCACATTAATGGTTTATTTGACAGTAAGATCTGTTGAATGATGATGTGATTCTGTCTAAATGCATAAGTCGAAATGTTAGATCTGTTTGTGAATGTTGCAACAAGTTGATAAGCGGATGCACAAAGGTCCTTCCTCATTCAGCGGAAACATGGTTCCGTCATCTCTCCCTTGAACATCTCGGGTGATACTTCATCTACTCCATAGGTGTTGCTGGACAAGGTAAAACCTATCTGGGACGGTGCTCCAAAAGATCGTAGTGGGTTGGATGTCGACAGAGTGAGGAACCCCTATCGACTGGGTTTTTGTCAACATGCTTGGCGATCTTTTTGTATTTGGAGAGCCTGAAAAGAGCTTAAAGAAAGACTCTGAGGGGTCCTTTTTCATGGAAGTTTAACGAACCCGAAAAAGTGATAAACTATAACTCGGTGACTTATTCTCATCGTTTTACGAGAAACAAAAAGAACAAAGAGTTAGCTTGGTGTAATTAATAATTGAATTTGACGAGCGAAATAATGACATAAAGACACTCAATAAGTTGTTCATACCTGATAATACGCGTGAAATGACCACAATTGTGAAAAACAATATTAATAAGGTACGTAACTTCACCTGTAAGCTTCGAAACTAGGTCAAAATGATTAACCGAGTATAAATAATTCCAACTATAGTAAAATAACCCACAATGGAATAAATTAAAAAAGGAATATGCTCTTTTTTATATAAAAATGGGTAAATAGTCAAAAATAATTACTATTCGTTTTTACCAAGTTGGAGAGGTGAGAAGTGCCATTTGGAGCCATTTTTCCCTTGCTGATTTCGGGAGTTGTGATCAACCGTTTTGAGTGTCGTTAGTGACAGGTAACCCTAAAATCAACTATTTAAATTTTCAGCGGTTTACTCTTTTGCTTTTATTCATTTTTGTTGGGTTTTGGACATGGTGGGAGGGAGATATTGTGCTCATCGGTCGGCGCAGTCTCCCCTTTTGGGAACTACGCCATGATAGCGCCGATGCAAATCCTGAGCTAAGGTCTTGTGCCGACGGCACCCTATCTGTAAAGACTGGCTGCACCGACGCAAGTCTTCCAAGAATGTGCAAAATCTAACCACAAAGAAGCACTTTGGATGGGTTGAAAAGATTCTAATGATGTTTAAATGGATTTTTGGACAGGATTACAACGACCAAAATGGTCCTCGAGTGGCGAGAACACGAGCATGAGCTCGACGACGCTCAAGAAGAAAATGATCCCCAATTTATAGATGCATTGAGGAATTGCGGTTTTGTTTAAGTACTTCCCAGTGTAGGGCATGAGAGCCCAAGTACAATTGTTGTCATATCTGGTCCAATGTTGGGACCCGGTATAGTAACACTTTTAGATTGGTGAGCACACTTTGAGTATAGATGTTGAGGACATCTATTTTCTAACAGGGTTGTCCTGATGGGGAAACCCTATCTCCCTGACTAGATCATGAGGGGATGATCGCACTATGGAGGACATGATTGACCAGTGGTGTACTCTAGGTACTCAGACGACTCGTGGGAAGATTCCCATCAAGTACGTCAAAGATCAATTTCTCCCTACTGTGCTCTTTACCATCGTGAGGGTGCTCGGTAGTCGATATACTCATCTGGCGATCAAATCGCAGATGATGTATGTTGAGGAGTGTATGGATCCTACTGTATTCAATTGGTGTGAGGGGTTCCTCACCAGTCTATGGGATCAGCTGACCAAATGCCGGCTTGGGGAGCTGAAGCAATTTGGTTATGGTTCAGTGGTAATATCATTCACGTTGGAGTGGGTGCCGCAGTTACACCCACAGGTATATCTTGAGGATTGATATGATCGAGATCCTCATATGATTAGGTGGTCCTAGGTGATGGCCCGCCATGGTGGCAAGGGTCCTATTATTAGCTTTAGTACTTGTTTCTTCACATGGATGAGGAGACATCTCCTCATGGTGGAGGAATACCCATATGATGGGATGGACTTCAGAGGGGACCCTGAGCTGGTGCTTCCTAAGGGAGCGCAGTGGGGTGATATCAGTAAGAAAAAATATTGCTTGTGTTTTTTCACATGGATTTCACATGTTTCATGCAGATGGGGGTCTGGTGTGACCGGTTCGAGTCTATTCTCTTTCCTGGAGAGGGGCGGTGCCGGAGTTGGGCCCCACGGCCCAATATTCCATCGAGGAGATGGAGGGGGTCGAGGATAACCTCCGCAGGCTAACACTATATATCCCGAAGCCACGTGTCCATGACCTACTCCATCACTACCAGTGGCTTACGGTCAGGGTGTCTTTGCGTTTTGGCACATTGCTATGTAAAGTCGCGAGGGCCGTGGTCTACTACCATGAGCGTACCAGGGACTAGGATCATGTCTTATATGTATATACTGAAAGCCTATGAGCTTCATATTTCGTATCAGAACTACCATTTTTGTACCTATTTTATAAATACAAACACTATTGGCGATTTTTATACACATTATGTTTTATTGGTGATTGATGGGACCTTGTTTTCATGTTTTTCTTATACAATAGATGATTTACATGTCATGTCTATTTTTTTATCTTATGGATATCTTATGTGTGTGAAATGTACCAATCTAGAATGAAATTGGCCATAGCATCGGCAACTGTGTTCATGTCTTATGGAATGTGCAGGTATTGAACAGATTCAAAGGACCTTTCCAAGAGACGAACTCGTCGGAAAAGACAGAGTAGAGTGGGGTCGCGGATAGTGTAGATCTGGTTAAGATGAGAAACCACTAGTTGTGAATCCATATGGATAACAATGTGGCTCATACCCAAGGAAAGAGCATCGGTTAGGGTTCCAATTACCGCATGATATTTCGCGGTGTTATTGGTTGCGTATCCTATACAATTTCCTCCTGAGCTGATAAGATCGCATATAGGGGAATAAAGTAACTAGGCTGTCGAAGCAAGGTTACGGGTATGCCAGCTGGCGCCGTCTGCAAATCCATAGCAGGTTTCCATCTGCACATGCAGATGGAAACACGGTATAAGTAGGTAAACAAGATCCTACCACACTAAAACAAAGCATCACACCACACAAAACACACACCATGTAGAGTATATGCAATATACTTATGCGTGAAAAAATCAGGCATAGTACCTCTTCAGGTAGAGCCCATTGTGAGGCTCTCCCATAGATATTCCATTGTAATCCTCTAGCTCATATGCTCCCTTCTCCAGAACACATTTTACAATGTATGGCCCATGCCACATGGACTCAAAGTTACCTGCCCCCACCTTATCATGCCTTTGGTCATATGTGAGGACCAAATCACCCTTGTTGAAGATACGAGGTTTAACTGACCTATAATACTGATCTTTGATGCATTTCTTATGTGCCTCGTTGGCAAGAGAAGCATCGCGGTGGGTCTCGTTGATTTTTGCTAGGTGAAGGAAGCGTTCTTCCTCGATAATGGTGTTCGGGAGAAGTTCAACTGCGAGTTTGAGAGATGAAATCTTGCACTCTATTGGTAGGACTTCCTCCAATGCATAAACTAATTGGAACGTTGTGAATCTAGTGGAATTCTTGATGCAGGTCCGGTATGCCCATAATGCAGAAAAGGACATGTTATGCCAGTTCGATTTGTGTGTACCCACCATGCATTAAATCATGGTTTTAAAGACCTTATTAATGGCCTCTACTTGTCTGTTGGACTGTGGGTAGTAAGGGGTTGATTTTTTGTGGCAAAAACCCAGTCTGGCACTCAATTAATCCACAATATGGTTTTGGAAGTGAGATCCATGATCGGTAACTATGGCTTGTGGAACTTTGAAACGTGTAATGATATGATTAAACATGAAGAGTGCAATGGTTTTTCTGTCCTCATTGTATGTAGGCATAGCTTCAGACCATTTAGTAAAATAATACATGGATACTATGACATAAGCATGTCCCCCGGCCGAGGTAGGATTATAGTGCATGAAATCTATGCCCCATTTAGCAAAGGGGCCAACAACAATAACCAGGTGTAAAGGGGCTGGATGGGAGCACTTTTTCGATTGAAAGTGTTGGCATGGAGGACACTTCTTAACGACCTCAATATAGTGCTTGAAGATCGAAGGCCAATAGTATCCTGCGCGTAGTATTTTTTTGGGTTGTAGCCATCCTAGAAAGATGACCGCCACAAGCCCCATCATGATAGTCATTTAGTACATGTTCAGCCTCCTCGTGTGTCAGACAACGTCGAAGAATGGAATCAATGCCAAGACGATAAAAGGTATTGCTAATGATCAAGTAATATTTGGCGTGGTGGCGTATACGACGACGGTCGTCATGGGACAGTTGGGGGTTGAATCGTTGGGTTTGAATATATAAAGTTATATCTCCATACCATGGGTCTAATGTGCTAATGAGAAACAATGACTCATATGGAAGAGAATCGTTGGGATCAGATCCTGAATCAACATGGGGAAGATCACAAATGAGCTCCACAAACACCAAAGATTTCGTTGACTTGGCCTTCTCGAAGAGGAGATCGAATTCCTAAAGTGTCACGATTCAGCAGGAATACTTTCCCCCAAGAACTTGACGTGTCAGAACGTGGTACATGGGGTTTGATTTAGAAATAATAGTAGTGGTGCAAAGTAAGATATAATGACAGAACTTTTGGACAGCAATGACTTCTGCGAGACCGAGTTTCTCGACATGTTATTAACAATTTTCGGAGTCAATAAGACACTTACTGAGGTAATAGATCACATGTTCTTGGGCATTGTTGTCCTCCTGGACCAAAACCATGGCAATCATGTTGGAATAAGCGGAAATATAAAGGATATAATGCTTATAGTAATTGGGTGGTTGGAGCACAGGGGCGTGGGTAATGGCATGTTTCAAACTATCGAAGGATTGTTGCACTTGGTCATCCCATATGAAAGGGACGTCCTTCTTCAATAAATGCATACAGCCCTGTGTCTTCTGAGTGAAATTACATACAAAACGCTGTAGGTAAGTTGCCTTCCCTTGAAAACTTTGTAGTTTTGTAATGCCAGTAGGAGGTGGGAGAGCGACAATGTCTTCCACCTTCAAGGGATCAATGCGTATCCCATCTTTTGAAACGATAAAACCTAGGAGGCATCCTAAATTGATGCAGAAAACAAACTTGTGAGGATTCAAATGGATGTTATACCATCTACATCTGAGGAATACATCCGTCAGATGGTCGATGTGGAACTCGTGATGTTGCGAATGAGCAAGGAGATCGTCAAGGTAGGGCTCCACAAAGTCCTTCACATCATGAAAAGAATACGACATGGACCGTTGGAATGTAGCACCAGCTTTTTTAAGACCAAAAGGGAGTTTACAATAACCAAACGTACCTGAAGGGAAGATGAAAGCATTCTTATGTTTGTCGGCCAGGTGGATCTCAATCTGGTTGTAACCAAAAAATCCATCCATGAATGAGAAGATGACAATTCCAGCGCAATTGTTGATGATCTAATCGATGAAGGGATTAGGGTAGTTGTCCTTAGGACAAGACCTGTTCAGATCCCTATAATAGACACATAATCGGATGGTGCCCTGCTTCTTATCCATAGGGATGACATTGGAGACCCATTCTATTAAAGGAACAAGGTAGATAAAGCTGGCCTTCAAGAAATTTTCAATCTCAGCGTTAATTGCCGCAGCTTTTTGAAGGTGCACTAGTCGTAACTTTTGGCGGGCTGGTTTAACGTCGGGATAGGTTTTAATCTCATGCAAAACAACGGCCAGATCTATCCCAGGCATCTCCTCATAGGTCCAAGCGAACACGTCACGGAATTGCTTGAATAAGGCCGTGTACATGGTGATCTCTTTGGGAGAACAGTTTTGGCCTAAGCGAATATGTTCCATGACACCAGGGGTAATCGAGATGTCAATCAGAATCGTAGGCTCGATGTTTTCCAAGTTTCCCTTAGTGACCTGTTGTGACCACAACAGATCCCATGCTTCGGTTAAGCATGAGAGCCCCGATTTTAAAATTAGCACAAGGATTTTCCTCCAGGTGTTTTTGTGAACATGAATTTGAGCATGGTTTCTGAAATATTTTACATATGCCTTTTCTTGGCTTGATTGTATTGCTTTCCTTAGAATTTTTCAAGTGTTTTGATCACAGAAAGATTCAAATTTCAAGTCTTTCATTGTTTGTTTTCTGCCTACCCGAAACCCGACTTTTCGACACCCCAAAATCCCGAACCCGACAGTTGCGGGAAAGCAATTTTCGGTTGTTTGAGTTTGGTCAACCCGAAACCTGCAACCCGAAAGGTGAGGGTTGCAGGAACCTTTTGTTAATAAGTTTGAGAATCGTCATCCCGAAACCCGAAACCCGCAGTTGCTACTTTCGGATTTCGAATTCCCATTTTTACCTTGTAGTTGCGTAACATGATTTTGAACCTTGCAACCCTCACTTTTCAGGTTGCGGCTTTCAGTAACATGTTTTTTGTTTTGATTTATGTTTGAAATGCCAAAACCCGCAACTTTCAGGTTGCGGCATTCGGGAATCATGAATAATTTTAGGAATAATTCCTCAAGGTTTTATCCCGTATCCTACTTTTCTAAATCCTTACCGTCCGTTCAGTTGATCCAATGGATGAAATTCAATCATTCGAATTTATGTTGCAATGTCTTGTTTTTCGTTGTTCTCGTGGCTAAGATTCTCACTTCAATTCGCACTGCATGATCATCCTTGAAGATATGATTGCTTGATAAGATTGACCTGTAATGACAGTTTTCAGATGCGACATTGGATTATGCTTCATTCTGTTGAAATTGTACTTGGTATGATCCATTTCGGATTGACATGCTGCAACGTCATTTCATTCTAGTCCAAATGATTGTAATCCCAAATTCGCATGATTTTAATCATCGCAACTCATCATATTCAATCATTTTGATCCTCTTTAACTTATCTTAAATATGGTCGCAGGTATGAAGCACTCAACTTGTCATTTGAATTTGTTAGAAAGTTTTCCTGTTTTGGCAAAAAAAAAATTTCTGATGATTTGGTGAATAACATGCAGATGGGTTGTGAAAACTTCGATGAATCTTCTATGCACGAAGAGATTCACTCTTTTTTATTTCTTGAACCTATGTCGCCATCTTTTGATGCAGGTGTTCCTGATATCGACAGTGGTAGTGGAGAAGAAGTTTCTGAAATTTTGTCAGTTTGTTTACCATCTCCTCAGAAGAACGACGAGGAAAGTAGTGAAAAGTTGTATGATCAAGATAACTCTATTATCCAATATTTTATAATCAATGAAGAACCTGATACACCACCATCTCCCGTGAAACAAGACCCGTTGTCCGATTTTTTGGTTTTTTAAAACATTATGGATCAGCCAGGAGATTTCGTGGTGATTCAACAGGAAGGTTTGGAGGACCGGCTCTTCCCTATTTTCGACAGCTATTCCAAGACGACTCCGGTTTAAACTTCATCTCGAAGCGGAGGGAATCTGCTCAGTTAAAATTATTTAAATTATTATGGCTGAATTCCGTGAATTAATAGCTGGATTTAAACTCTGTAATCCCTATTTTTTGGGATTCTGTTTTGTACTCCATTGTAATCCTGATTTAAGAAAGAATACTTCTCAGGGAAATAAGTTGTTAATTTTTGGGTCATAAATAGGCAAGAGATGACGTGGAGATACTATGTTTTACCAGAGGCTTGTAATTTTGTTTACAGATCTCTTAATACAGTAAAGTAATATTTCGAATCATCTCTTGTTTATCGTCAAATTTCTTTGACGGTGTATGATTTCTAATTTCAAAATTTTCATCTACAGGGTGTGTTTCTTTTGCATGCATAAATTAATGCACGGATCTCTTGTACTGATTTCTCTTATGACTGATCTTTGTATAAGAATATCTTGTTAAATTTCTTTAATTAAGATACTTTCTTTATTGATTTCTGCAAATTATTTGCAGCTACTCAATCAATGTTAATTTTTCAATTAACATAATGATTATAGATTGATCTTGGATAGGTTTAAATTACTCGAATTATCCTCTTTTAATTTTCATTAATGGATTATGGTTTAAGTGAGTAAGTGAATGCACCTTTTAACATTTTTGTTGAAGTTGATAAATCAAATTATTCTTTTCACGTCAAGGTTCATCGACATAAAAAACAAGCCTTTATTTAGCATAGATCTAACTCAGAATAGATCCTTTTGTCTTCGATAGGTTAAATTAGAGCAGACTTAGTTTTAAGCTTCTGTTTTCCGTATTGAACTTTGATCTATCGATCAAACCCATTGATTCATAGAGTGCCAGTGGAGGCCGAATATCCGTGGGAGAATTCCACGCCAAATAGGCTGGGGATAGAACTGCCCTTGCATAGGGTATTTTGAATCCTTTCAGTCTGGATTTTCACCCTATGTTGGGAGCCTTGGACCCATTCTAGCACCTTGCAAATACCTTGCACCCCCGAGGCCTCAACAATGGTCGTAACTTTTGGCGGGCTAGTTTAACGTCGGGATAGGTTTTAATCTCATGAGAAACAATGGTCGGATCTATCCCGGGCATATCCTCATAGGTCCAAGCGAACACGTCACGAAATTGCTTGAATAAGGCCGTGTACGTGGTGATCTCTTTGGGAGAACAATTTTGGCCTAAACGAATATGTTCCACAACACCAGGGGTAACCAAGATGTCAATCGGAATCATAGGCTTGATTTTTTCCAAAGGGTCTTGCCATAGTTTTTCGAGGGTGCACTGGTTGTAACTTTTGGCGGGCTGGTTTAATGTCGGGATAGGTTTTAATATCCTGAGAAACAATGGTCCAATCTATCCCGGGCATCTCCTCATAGGTCCAAGCGAACACGTCACGTAATTGCTTGAATAAGGCCATGTACATGGTGATCTATTTGGGAGAACAATTTTGTCCTAAACGAATATGTTCCACGACACCAGGGGTAACCGAGTTGTCAATCAGAATCATAGGCTCGATGTTTTCCAAGTTTCCCTTAGTGACCATATGGCAAGTGAGGATCGGTGAATGGGGGAAAGGATAGACATCATGTTAGAAAATGGTTGTGATGTTGTTCTCCATGGAATCTAATGTGGGTAGAAAATATGATCGATGGTGAAGGTCTTCCCATGGGGGGTCATCCGCACTCACAATCTCCATAATGGAATCGTCAAAATGAAATGTTCGAAGCAGAGGATCTGGTAAGGATGACATCCATTGTAGAGGACAAGATGTAGAGGCCACAATCAAGTGGTCCTCAGGGTCTGACTGGATAGCCTCATAAGTTTCTTCAACTGGTGAGAGAGGCATGGTGTCTCCAATCAAATGCATGGTTTCCTCATCGGATATAAGCCAATGATCGGTAGAGTTGGAAAAATATGGAATCATGGAGGATATCATGTTCACCGTGGCAACATGGTTAGGGGGATCTGGGGTTGGAAAGACACCCATAAGAGATGAATCTTTTATGAGGCCGATCCCCACGCTCTCATATATCTACAAAGATTGTCCTAGCAAGGGGACATTATCGCCATGATGAGTGTTGGGCCTGGCCCAAGTGGGGCATTTTGAGTAAGAAGGATTTTGGAATTGCAGAGATCACGCAGTTCAGTTAAAAGTATTTTTGGTATAAGTTTTGGGATGCTGCGAAGTTGCGTGCAGTGCAGCGTTAGAAGAGCTACGAAGTACAGTGCTGCAAAGTGTCCAGTCTCCGAAGATCCAGCAAGGCAGAATGTTGGACGGAAGATGGCATGTGTTCCGGTTAAGACTATCGGCGGTCTAATTTTGGTAAATATGCTCCAAGAGTGCTAAGTAGCGGGCAGGAGCAAATCGGGAAGAAAGCAAATGGTCGCACACATGAAAGATGCCACTACATGAACTAGTCGTATGAGACCGTTAGAGGAAGAACGACTCGGTGAAAGTGACCTGTTGGCATGCACGCAAGAGGAAGGCCGATAGCGATGTGATGCATGCGTGGAAGACCACCACGATGGATTATTCACTACCAAGAGCCAGCAGTCTGGTTTTGGGGAAACCATGATAGTTTTGTAAACCTAAGGGTTTTTGCCTGTAGATTGTAAAGACATGACCTACGGGCATGATCTATAAATAAGTCATTTTGGTATGGGAAACGGTTAACTCTTCGTTTTGGTTAAGCTTTGAATATTGTTGCATCTTTTAAGCTTAGTGCAATTGTAAAGGCTCTGCAGCTGAGTGCACAGAGACCGATTTGAGAGAGAAGAGAGTTTTCAACTGAGTGCGTAGACCAAGAACTGTTGTACCCTTCCCAAATACTAATTTAACAATAGTTCTTGTGGACGTAGCCTCCATCCGGGGGGTGAACCATGTTAAATACTATGTAGTGTGATTGTTGTGCTTGTGTTTTGCAACTGTTCATTTTCCTAGTATGGATGTTTAATGCTGCAATTATCTATTAATGTGATTGCTTTTATATGTATTCACCACAGGAATGATGGGAATAATATGTTAAGTAATACATGTGTGGATGAATGTTAAGTATTCTGCACTTCTAAGTCTTTGAATGCATGAATCTTTTGGATAATCACATAGTTAAGCACTGGAGTTGAGTGTAGCGTTGGAGCACGCAGTATTGTATATTTCATTCATTCACATATACCATAATGATAATAACCTAAGTCTTGTCGAATGGATAAAGATCGTTAAGTAAGGTTGATCAGAGTTGATCAAGTCCTAAGGTGGACGCGCGGTCTAGCTGACGCGCTGATCCATTGTGAGTTGTTGTGAGGTAAGTTGTTGATAGCTTATCGTCGTGATGCAGGAAGTATCCAATACCGTGTAGTACTTGGATGCGCTGGTTGCGCAAGCGCCTCTGCTTACCAAAGTATCCGATGCGAAGTAGAGATTTCGCGCAGTCTTTTGTCCATAGTAGGAGTCCCTTATCGCGCTGCCCATCAGTATTTTTGACACTCGCATCACCAGGTTGAGGAAACCTGATTTTGCAACCACCCCCTCAGTTTCGCCTCTGGTGAGACCTCAGGATGATCGCAGTATGTTTCTGGAAGGGCCGGTGAATAAGGGTTTTGTTGGTTCCTTGAACCGCGAAGTACCTAGGTCTACATTGGAAACCTCTACATCAGCTACCTACTCCAACAAATGGTTTTGTTTCCACGCTAAGACTAGTGATGCGATAATGTATTTGGAAAGTAATGTGTGACGAAGAATACCAGCTCCCATTGGGCTCATACAATTGGCATCCCAAAAAGAAAGAGATCTGGGATTGGTGTGATAAGAACAAAAGAGCTTTTGCAAAGAAAGAGAATAGACACCTGCGTCTATCTGACGTAGAGTGGTTGAACAAATATTTGTGGAAAGATATTCATGAGATATTCTGGGCTTCATTTGGAAACGAGCTGCACGAGTGGATATCACAACTCGCAGAGAGGAAAAACTGTTTTCAAGGGGGAGTACCTACGGAGTGGACTCTAGAGCTCAGGATGCAGCTCAAAGCAATAGACAGCTCATTGTCGCGAGCAGTCGACTTCTGGGTTGATAGCATACTTGAGGGATTTGTAACAGAATTTGCTGTAGACACGCTGAAATCCTACAACCAAGCTGAAGCATATTTTTTCGAAGGATTCAAAGGTAAGTACCTGAACAATCTTAGTCTATACATTAAAATGCTTTTAGCTGAGAAAGGTGTTTTAAGAATGCAATAATATTTTTGAATCTGTCATGGTAGAAAGTATATATAGTGACTCTGACGAAGAAACCCATAATCTGAGAAGTGGAAAGAGATATAAGTTTAATAAAGAAAAGAATCTTGGAGGACCTGGACTCTGCGTGAATACCTAAATCCCATGTGACCTTACCAATCAGACCGCACCGTCATCAGCCACCATCCACCCTATTAAACCTCAGAACTCGTCGGTTGCAGATACCACGCCACCCCTATCTCAAAACCCACTCGCTGCGAGTCGCGCAACCCAACCCACAAAACATCAATACTGGTAGCACCGCAAAAGTGGGTGCTCAGACCATCCCAACTCAGACTATTCCAATTCAGAATACCCAGTCTCAGAATATTCCGTAGCGTAGTATTCCTAGCACTATTCCGAGTACTACCTTTACGTTTTCTGCTCAGAACCCCTCGCATAATCATAGCACTACTCAGGGTGCTACACAACTAGGAAGGAGAATGACAGATAACAATATAAAACTATCGATATTCAAAGGAACGGGTCTAGAAGACCCTAATCAACATTGGTTTCTATGTGAAGCTGTATGGAGTGTAAAGCAAGTTCATGATGATGCTGTGAAGAGAGTGCAGATCATCACTACTTTCAAAGATAAAGCATTGCATTGGTTTATGAAATATTCTCAAGCATAACAGAGAACCCTAACATAAATAAAGGCTACACTCATAACAGAGTTTAAGAAACCAAAATCCGAGTCACAGTGTATAACAGAGTTAAAATAAATTAAGCAGAAACCTACTAAAACGGTTTGGGAATTTGACCAAAAATTTAAGACATTGTTGGACCCAGTGAGCTTTGTTATAGCTTCGCAACAACATCAGGAATGGTTTATTGTTGTGCTATTGCCACACATCAGACAGCCATTGATGCAATAGAAGGTTGCATCGTAGGCAGAGGCCTTGGAGATCGCAATGAAGCTAGAGGATTCGCCAATCGGTGAGACTAGCTTGGGCATGTCTCAGATCTAGAACCAGTTGACCACCTTGACATTAGAACTACAAGGTATGAAGAATGGAAAGGAACAAAGATATGAACATAGGCATGAGGTCTGGTGTACAGGATGTAAGGGAGAAGGCCACACCAGAGAACATTGCCCCTTATTTCAAGATTATCTCAATAGTGGTGCACCAAACCCAATGAATTAGAACTAGGCACCATGGTGTGAAATCTGTAGAACTAGAGGACACCGCCCTAAGGACTGTTATCTAATACATAAATATGTAAAAACACCTAAAAACTTATATTGCAATCTCTGTAAATCAGTGGGACATGATGAATCCAACTGTCGTGCATATGAGCTCATGAATGAAAGAAAGCGAGTTATGGAAGTGATGCAAGGTGCTAGAATGTACCGCGTCCAAGAAGAAAATTAGCCAAAACAAGAAAATGCCCACTATGATTAGGGTGGATATAGAGGCCGTGGTGGTGGATACCACGGGAGAGGAAGAAATGCCAGCCCAACGCAAGGAAGAGGCTGCGGCCAAGCAATTTGTTATAACTGTGGCCAGCTAGGTCATGTATCTAGAGATTGTACCAACCCATGCACTACGTGCAGTTATTGTACATCATTCGAGCATGTTATTGAAAACTGCCCTGTGCTAAAGGTAGAAATGCAATAACAAAGAAGGACAGAACCATCAAATCCCAACATTCATTTGATCGCAGCAGAGAGAAGAACTGCGGATCCAAGTGTAAACGTGGTAACACGCAGTGGCGCTGATATAGGAAGAGATAGAGGCGTGGAAGCTTCGACTTCTGGAATGCACGATACTAAGCAGACTCCTGCTGAACTAGTATGGAGTAGAAAAGCTCCTGGGACAACACCAGGTCTGGACCTAGAGAAAAATAAGGGAGCATTCGAACAAGCACAAGACATGTTCAAAACACCACCACCTACCTCGCCAAGAATCCCATTGCAGTGAAGCATCGCAAATAGAGGATATGCCAGCAGCATATGATCACACAAGCACTGCAACAAATGCAAGTACCTCTGTTGCGCAGTTCCTACGGAGCTGCATGAAGTTATTAAAGAGCGCAGATGCTATCATGGAATTTGAAAAACTACTTAGTCAGTATGAGCCACGCACTAAGAAGGGGGCTGCCCATGGCGCATTCCATAACATTAGGAGTCCCAAAAGAATAGGAAGGGAAATGAGGTTCACTGCACAGATTGGGGACTATGAGATGGATGACATCATTCTTGATCTGGGATCCGAAGTAAATGTCTTGACTAAGCAGACATGGTAGCAGATGGGCAAACCAAAGTTACAGTGGTCACCTATAAAGCTAAGAATGGCCAATCAAGGAATAGTTATACCTTTGGGGAGGTTACCCAACACCGTTGTTGACATTGACGGAGTGCGAAGCTATGTATATTTCAGTGTGAAATCATGGATGATAGCCATCCTTATCCTGAACTGCTGGGTATCGATTGGGAAATGACTAACTCTACTATTATAAATTTGAAGACCATGAAAATGATATTGGAAGGCAATGGTATAAGAGTCATCACACCATTGGACCCCTCGTAGGGTGAACGATATGTGGAACTGATTCAGGAAGAATCCAGATCCCAAGACTTGGACCGTATTTACAAGATGACAACCAATGCTGCTGATTATACTAATCCAATTGCAGATGGAACCCTCAGCTGGTGCTGTGATATCTCTTGCATCTCAGACTCTAATGCAGGACTGGAAAACTGGAAAAGCAGATTGCATGAAGTATCTACCAGGAGATGCACTTCGATCACGAAATCACTCCGCTGGATTGGTAAAAAGGTAACTCCAATCCCTACATATGATGGTTTATCTAATGTTTATTGCTTTATCAAAGAATATACTGCAGCTGTTGCATATGAATACCGCATATCAGCATTAGACATGGCACTACGCGAGACACCTGCCAGATGATGGGATGCGCATAAGCAGACACTGACAACATGGGATCAGTGCAGAATTAAGATGCAAATCAAGTTTGCCGAGAAGGTTACACTACATTTTGAAAAATATAATGGACACACGGATCCAAGGGACCATATTGAATCCTGTTCACAAGCTTGGGTGGAAAGGCCACAAACAAAATGGGTGCATCTGTTTGTGCATACGCTGGAAGAACCGAATCCGAGAAAGTGGTACCTAGACACGGAGTTGCGTAGGGGCACTACGGATTGGTCTACCCTAACCATGATTTTCTAGATAGATTTCAGTTTCGAAGACGAACATCCGAGTATCAATGATGCGCTGCAAGTTATTAAAGAAAGAATATTCATCCCAGACTATACATAGGGAAACATGACTCTAGAATAATTCTTTGGGGCAAACAGCATACCTACGTGCCTACAACCAGAATGGGAGGAGAAACTAGAGCATGCTCTTGAATTTTATAACCTTGCTGAAGAACCCGAGGATAAAGCAGATAGTGATGAGGAGGACCCACGCAACATAAAGATACCTGAATCAGAGGGAGCGCGCGAGGTGGAAGGACCTCCACTGGAAATTCGAGATATGAGTGGACCTGTGAAAACAAGAAAAGTGAACATTGGCACTAGAGAAGAGCCAAAGTTCGCAGATATCGAAGACTATTGGGATGAAGACACAGTCGAGGAGGTCGCGGGCATACTACAGGAATATCAAGAATTATTCCCGACCAAGTTCACAGAGATGAAAGGTATTCTGGGATACTTGGGAGTGATGAAAATTCCTCCTAAGCCTAGCGTGAAGCCTGTGAAGCAAAGACCGTATAGACAAAACCTGTGCTACAAAGAATGAGTTAAAGCAGAACTCGATAAGATGCTTGATGCAGGGATCATTGAGTCGGTTGAAGAATCTGAGTGGATAAGCCTGATGGTTTTCCAGGATAAGAAAACAAAGGGTGAGATCAGGATCTATGTGGATCTCAGAAAGTTGACTGATGCTTCGATGCATGACCCATTTCCTACCCCTTTCATAGATGAAGTACTTGATAATGTTGGAGGAAATGAGGCATATTCTTTTACTGATGGATTCTCTGGATACCATCAGATCAGGATTGATCTTGCAGATAGACACAAGACTACTTTTGCTACAGAATGGGGGTCGTTCCAGTACACAGTGATGCCTTTTGGTCTGAAGAACGCACATGCCATATTCTCAAGAGTGGTAGTCACAACATTTAAATATTTTATACATAAGTTTTTAGAGGTTTATTTTGATGATTGGACCATTTTTGGTTTACTGAAGAACCATGCCGCGAACCTCAGGATGATGCTGGAAAAATGCAGACAACATCAAATTTCATTAAACCTGAAGAAATATGTTTTCTGTGTTCCCTTTGTTGGGACACATTGTGTGCAAACAGGGATTGATGGTTGATCCTGCGAATATCGTCATCATTGTAAACTTTCCCACACCGAATTCAGTGAAGCAGTTGCGCACTACATTGGGTCATACCGGCTATTACAGAAAGTTCATAAAGGGGGATGCGCAGATAACCGTGGCTATGGAGAAGTTGATAAAGAAAGATGCATCGTTCATTTGGAACGAAGAATGTGAACAAGGCTTTGACACATTAAAAGAAAAGATGGTCACTACGCCAATCCTATTTTTTCCAGACTGGGAAAAGCCATTTCACGTCCATGTTGATGCTTCATGTATAGCATTAGGCATTGTTCTTGCTCAGCAAGGAGAGGGAGGTATTGATCATCCTATTGCATTTTCCAGCAGAAAGTTAACATCCGCTGAGAAGAATTATACCACTATTGAGAGAGAAGGGCTCACGATGGTATATGTGTTGCTGAAGTTCAGGCATTACTTACTCGGTGCACACTTTTCTATGTTCACTGACCATTTTGCATTGAAATACCAATTCAATAAGTCAGTGTTAGGGGGGCGAATATGCAGATGGTTACTACTCTTTCAGGAGTATGACTTTGAAATTGTTATTAAGCCAGGTAGGTTGAATTTAGGACTTGATCATCTATCAAGGATTGAGTCTGGAGAAGAACATACAAATCTGGAAGACAATCTTCCTGATGCGTAGTTGTTTGCTATACAGGTTGTCGATGATTATTATAAGGACATCATTGAATTTTTGACTACTGGGTTCGCACCTACAGAGTTCACTATGCAGCAAAATAAGCAGCTGGTAGTGCGAACAATAGACTTCACTATTATCGCAGGTCAGTTATATAAACTAGGACCGAATGAAGTACTGCGCAGATGTGTATTAGAGCATGAGAAACCATTCATATTTGCTGATGCACATTCAGGAGTCGCAGGAGGTCACTACGCAGGGAGAGCTACTGCGCAGAAGAAATTGCACACAGGCCTATGGTGGCCTACTATCCATAAAGATGCGCAGGAACATTGCCAGAGTTGGGATGTGTGTCAGAGGACCGGAAAGCCATCGCGAAGAGATGAAATGCCATTAAATCCATAGTTGACATTGCAAGCCTTTGAGAAATGGGCCATTGATTTCGTGGGTCCTATTAACCCACCAAGAAAGAGAACTAGTTTGAGGTACATCATTACTGCTATTGATTACCTCACCAGATGGGCAGAAGCAAAGCCAGTGAAAGATTGTAGTGCAGCTACAGCCGCAGAGTTCATTTTTGAAAATATCCTTATAAGGTTCGGATGCCCGAAGATTTTGATGAGTGATCAAGGCACTCATTTTCTGAACAGAACCATCGAAGCATTAACCGAAGAGTTCCACGTTCATCATCAGCGCAACACATCTTATCATCCACAGGTGAATGGAACTGTTGAAGCATTCAACAAAGTGCTGGAGAATGCGCTAAACAAGATATGAAACGTCAATCGGGACGATTGGGACCTGCGCATTCCATCTGCATTATTTGCATACAGGACTACCTGCAAGAAATTGACAGGCCATACACCTTTCAGATTGGCTTATGGGAAAAAAACAATAATTCCAATGGAGTATATCATTCCCAGCTTGAGAAGAGCTACATTTACAAGGATGGAAAACCGCGTAGCGCTAGAAGAGAGGCTGCTACACTTGGTTGGTCTGGAGGAAGATCGCTTCGTTGAAGGCTTCCACCAACAATTACAGAAAGAGTGTAAAAAAGCATGGCACGATCGCCACATCAAGAACAAGTCTTTGCAAGTAGGTGATCTAGTCCTCCTGTATGATATCAAATTCATGAAATTTCCTGGAAAGTATAAAATGCATTGGCTTGGCCGGTATACTATAATGCATGTTACTAACGGTGGCGCAGTCCAGTTAGCTACCTTAGCCGGAGATACTTTTCCAAGTTTGACAAATGGAAGCAGACTAAAGCCTTACCGCGATAGTCTGGCTCCGCAGAATCCTGTATGATTAAGGGAAGAGTACCGTGCAACACTGCTAAAGTTGTGCAAACAAAAAAAAGAGGAACTGTGCAGTTTCCAACCCCACAGGGCAATTGCGAAGACCAAATTAACTGAAAAAAGCCTTAGTTTAGAAGCAACAAATCAGGCACCATGAAGAGACCGCATGGGAATTATCAGGACCTGTCATGCAGTTCGATGCAACAATCAGGAATATAGCCGTTACAATGTCGGTCGAAGAATATAGCCGTTATATAGTCATTACCAGTGACCGCTTGAGCATTTAACGTACAGATGGCCGTTCGAAGCGAGTTTATGAAGGAAAGGATTGAAGAATTTGCTGGATTTGGCCAACGGATACCACCATTAATTCTCATATAGTCGTTGAAGGTTGCAGACGGGGTAAGCTTCGCCTATAAATAATGCCACACTCAAACTTGCGGGCGTTACCTAACACTTAGAATTTTCTTGCAAACACTACTGTGTGAGTTATTTTCTGTAAGCAATCCGGAAACCTGTGATAGTTTCCCAGTGGATGTCTGAGTGGTCTTCCATTGAAGAAGAGTTCACGGTCGAAGAGACTATGAAAGTATTCCAATACGGGGGGATCGAAGGGTTAATGAGAACCCGAGTGAAGAAGATTGTCTTAGAACTAGGTCAAGCATCAAGATGATCACCAAGACACGGTCCAGTGATGGAATATAAAGGTAAAAATATAGTAGCACCAAGAACGAAGGTACCTAAGATGGCGTCGACAGGGCAGAAGCCGCCGATCGATGATAAAGAGATACCCTTGAAGCTCACGCTGAAATACATCTCACCGCGTGCAATGGATGCCCTGGTCTTCAAGCTCTAGAAGAATGCCAAATATGAGATACCACTTTCACCGATATCAAAGCACATCGAAGTGGACAAGAACTTGCTTGGAAAAATTCCTGAATGCAAATGAGAAGACTATGATTTACTTGGGATGCAGAAGGAACCCCATGAACCCAAGTTTCTGCAGTTCCAACCTGACTAGTACATGTGCTCGAAGAAACATGTCAAGGGCACACCCAGCCTGGTTGCGAAAAGTTGGTTATCTGAAGTGGTCAAGTCGGGATTACTCAACCTGCTCAGACTTCCACATTTTGATAGATCACCGGAGATGAATGTGGTGGTGCGTAGACTGATGGCATGTATCCACCAAGGCTATCTGTGGCTTGACCGCATCACGACCGAAATATTGAATTAATCCACTAGATCACGGGTTTTGATAAAAGAGGTAAGGACCCAAAGCAGTTCTTCCAAGGGAAGAGCAAGGATAAAGAAGCCATGGAAAAGATGAATAAAACTCAGGCCATTGTCAAAGGAAAGAGGGGCTATCAGACATAGGATATAGAGGATAGAGCAACACGGTTTGTCAGACAATTGCTGGCTGGCAAAATTCTCTGAACAGCTAGGCCTTTAGAGGTACTTGTGGGCGCAGTACTACTGGGTGCCGTAGTCGCAGAAGGAGAGCAATTCAACTGGTGTCAATACCTTCTGAATGAGTTTCTGGAGGAGCTCAATGACACGCAGCTCAATGGAGGGAATTTCCATTTCACTTGGTTAATAGTGATGATCGCTGTCGTAGGCTGGAAGGAGTTGATGGATTATGTTGGAGCGATCACGGACAATAATGACTGCAGAGGAGTACGCTATTCGAACCTCTGGGCAAATCTAAACCCACAAAGGTAGCACACGATAGCTGAGGTCTTCTACCAATATTATGACCAGCTATGCAAGACAATCTTACTCACACTGCAGATAACAAAGCAGGTAACTAGTAAGTATATTCGCACCGTGGATTTTTATGCTGACATGCGTTGTATTTTCATCTTAGCCAAAGTATAGACAAAGAACGTAGAGTGGTTTGTGGGAAACTATCATAAGTATGAAGATGATATCGACAATATCATGAAGGAATGGACTACCTCGTTTCGGGTCGAGGTTGTAGATGTCCCAAGCGACCAAGGCAAGGATGAACCGATTCCACGTCCATGTCTGATCATTGAAGAGAAGGACACAGGAAATAGGAAGGAACCTAAAAGCTTGGCATAGCAAAAAGGGCTGAGGAATAAGCAGAAGGCCAATAAAAGCAAATTAGAAGTAGTAATCAAGAATGAAGACTACGACACATTCGTGGTTAAGGTCACCGAGAAAATGGAAGACATGTGGACTGCGAAAGAGAAAAAAGACAAAGTAATTCAAGATAGTTTACAGAAGGATCTGATCGCACTGCAGGGGATCACCGCAAAAATTGAAGAAGTACATAAATGATTACCCCTGCAACGGTGTAATACCCCATTCTGACTCTTAGGATGTATTAGCATTTAATGTAAATAATGTGTACATGTAATGTATGTTTTCCTAGCGTGGAGCTCAAGGCCAAGGCCCCGCTAGTGAAAGCCCGAATTTGATTTAAAAGGGAAAGCATTGATATTTGATGCCCATGTGCTCTTAAGCCATGGAAATTGTAATAGGATGTAAATAAACATCACACAATAAAATTCCAAGACTGGCTATGGAGGCAACGAATGAGAAGGGACCACGTGTATCCACTAGGGAGTGGTAAGGGGGCTATGGGACTAAACCCTAGGCTGCCATATGTCATTATGAGAACCCATTGAATTCCCTAGATGACATTTATGCCTGTTGTAAGGAAGTGGTTGAGATGTCAGCCCATGGCTTCAATGGAGCATGGACAGCCTTGAAATTCGTATGGGTAGGTATGGGCTCTATTTACTTATGCCACAAGTCACTCTACCTCTTGGAAGTTGCTTCATTCTCATCCCCAGGGCATGGTGGAAGGAGCTAGCATCATTTTTCCATCCAAAAACGAGTTCCCAACAGGGAGCAAAACCAGAAATCGCGACCCTAAGAGAACCTAGATTTTGGAAGACCAAAAATGCCCAAATTTGGTATTGGACAATGAAATCCAATGGGGGATCCATTGGTATGAACCTTGGGACGAATTTGGGAGCAATAGCTACCCAAAAATCTATGGAAAAACCCAGTTTTAACAGCCCAGAAAATCAGTGACGGATTTGGGGTTATTTGTGACAGAGTTGTGAGAAATCCAAGTGTGGATGTATGAACAGAGGATGGGATTGCTGAGTCCAGCTTGAAGTGTATGTGGCTCTGGGATTGAGCTCAGGGGACTAGCATCCTCCTCCATCTCCTATTGCATGCTTGAAAAACCCAACTGTGTGTTGGCTTAGCATGGTTGTTTGAGTGAAACCCTGACTGTGAGTGAGCCATCTAGTTCCTCCTTAGTGGATACACAGCCCAGCTCGGGGGTGATCTCTCAGCTGAAACAATACAGGCTGGACAGAGATATATGGTTGGGTGGAACGTTGCTCTCACGTAGCCAGTCGTTGGACATTTGCATTGCAAGATAAGTATTCTTTGTGGATTAAATTATATACAATCTGTGTTCTGCAATGTGGTATTTGAATGATTATTCTGCATGTTAATGAAATCGATATGAAGTAGCATAAGAAGGGGATTGAATTCTCTGCCTGTTGATTGCTTGAGATAAATATGCTGATGTGAATCTATGCTTCTGTGTATTATTATGTTTTATTCCGCTGTGTTTATATTGAGTTGAATCTGCACACAGAAGTTTTTAATTGTTATGAATTTTATGAGTATAAATATTGGGGCTAAGTTTGCCAAAAGCCCGATGTGTTGTTAATGTTTCCTTCCCTGCATTCGATGATGGAAGGGGACGTTACAAGCGGGATTCATAGTTCGAAGGGAAGTCAGGAGGGACCTCATAGCAGATGCCACCACAGTTAACAATCACCATCCCTGCGAAGTCCCACATTGTTCACCTGGACTCGATAATAGTAAGCTTGCTACTACCAGAACAACTACTGTTGGACATGAAGAATATAGAGCGGGTGGAGCTCGATCTGGAAAAAGTACCACTGCCTGGGTTACATTATTTGCATCTGCAGTGCATTGAATAAATGCATGAAAGAAATATTGATGCGATGAAAGGACAAGCTGAGCTGCAAGCATATAACAAGCAGTTGGAGGAATCTAGCTCGCGGAGAGCTATGGAATTGCAGGATGAGCATGATCGCCGGCAAAGACTAGAATGTACGATCACTACAGTCGCAGGTGCGATAGATGAATTTGAGGGCCCAGAAGACCCCAGAGATATTGTCGTTAAGATGGGTGAACTGGTCACAACCCTTAAGACAAAAGTACAAGATATGGAGATCCTCCACGAAGCAGAGTTTGCTTCCTTAAAGTCATAGATTAACCCACAGACTCCACCAGATCAGCAGCAGTTGAGAGCAGAAGAAGTGAAGGTTGCAGCACAGAGTATAGCTGCGGAAGTGAATAAATTCCAATCGATGTTGGATGCAGCGTCAAAAGTGTTCCCTGCCCTGGAAGAGGATCCAGGGTTGCTGGAAGTGAAGAATGCTACAAAAGAAAAACAAGCGGAACTAGACCACTTGGACGCAAAAGTTAAGGCCCTGTCGACAAGAGAAATACTCAGCAGGTACCGAGAAATTAGTACGCTGAAGAAAGAAGTGCAGGCCTTAAGGGAAAAAGAGACAGCAATGGGCGATAAGTCCCAACCCTTGCTAAAGGCATCCCACATGGTCTCGATGGAGATCGAGGCAAAGTTGAAGGAGCTGCGTGAAGGACAAGACCAGGTAGAGGGTCAAGTTGATGATGAAATCACACCTGAGTTGCGATAAATAGTGAAGGAAGTCAAGCAATACACTAAGGAGACGTTCGCGAAGTTGACTGTCGCATACAATGAGTTTGTTGCGAAGCTAGCTCCACAAGAGGCGGAACAGCTCGGGGAAGCTGAAGTTGCAGGTGGCTCAGGGACGAGCCACATGTAAGTGTTAGGGGCCTGTTGGGCCTGGCCCACGTGGTGCATTTTGAGTAAGAAGGATCTTGAAACCGCGAAGCTCGCGTAGCTCAGTTAAAAAAAAATGGTATAAGTTTTGGCATGCTGCGAAGTGTCTAGTCTCCAGAGCTCTAGAAAGGAAGAATGTTGGACGGAAGATGGAACGCATTCCAATTAAGACCTTCGACGGTCTATTTTTAGTAAAGATGCTCCAGGAGTGAGAAGTAGCGGGCAGGAGCAAATCGGGAAGAAAGTGGTTGGTCGCACATGCGAAAGATGCCACTACTTGAACCATTCGCACGAGACCGTTAGAGGAAGAACATATCAGTGAAAGAGACTTGTTGGCATGCACGCAATAGGAAGGTTGATAGTGATGTGATGCATGCATGGAAGACCACCACGACAGATTATTCGCTACCAGGAGCCAGCAGTCCGGTTTTGGGGAAACCGTGATAGTTTTGTAAACCTAAGGGTTTTTGCCTGCAGATTGTAAAGACATGACCTACGAGCATGATCTATAAATAAGGCATTTTGGTATGGGAAAGGGTTAACTCTTTGTTTTGGTTAAGCTTTGAATATTGTTGCATCTTTTAAGCTTAGTGCAATTGTAAAGTCTCTGCAGCTGAGTGCGTAGAGACCTATCTGAGAGAGAAGAAAGTCTGCAACTGAGTGTGCAGACCAAGAACTGTTGTACCTTTCCCAAAGACTAATTTAACAATAGTTCTTATGGACGTAGCCTCCATCCAGGGGGTGAACCACGTTAAATATTGTGTAGTGTGATTGTTGTGCTTGTGTTTTGCAACTATTCATTTTCCTAGTATGGATGTTTAATGCCACAGTTATCTGTTAATGTGATTGCTTTTATATGTATTTGCCGCAGAAATGATGGGAATAATATGTTAAGTAATACATGTGGGGATGAATGTTAAGTATTCTGTACTTCTAAGTCTTTGAATGCATGAATCTGTTGGATAATCACTTAGTTAAGCACTGGAGTTGAGTGTAGCATTGGAGCACGCAGTATTGTATATTTCATTCATTTACATATACCATAATGATAATAACCTAAGTGTTTTCGAATGGATAAAGACTGTTAAGTAAGGTTGATCAAGTCCTAAAGTGGATGTGCGGTCTAGCTAACGCGTTGATCCATTGTGAGTTGTTGGGAGGTAAGCTATTGATAGCTTATCGTCGTGACACAGGAAGTATCCAATACCGCTCATCCCTTGGATGCGTTGGTTGCGCAAGCGCCTCCGCTTACCAAAGTATCCAACACGAAGTAGAGACTTCGCACAGTATTTTGTCCACAGTAGGAGTCCCTTATCTCACTGCCCGTCAGTATTTTTGACACTCGCATCACCAGGTTGAGGAAACCTAATTCTACAACCACCCCCTCAGTTTTGCCTCGGGTGAGACCTCAGGCTACTCGCAGTCTATTTCCGAAAGGGCTGGTGAATAGGGGTTTTGCTGGTTCCTTGAACCACAAAGTACTTGGGTCTACATTGGAAACCTCTAGATCAGCTACCTACGCCAACAATGAGTAGCATGTTTCAGTGTACATAAGTCCAACTGGTCGATAGTGACAATTCAACCTTGATGGGGGAATTGAACAATGCGAAAGACAGATGACGCGACCGCAGTCGTGGCATAAAACCAATTACGACCAAGTAAGAGATTATAATCCAAAGGGGCTGTGACCACTTCCACATTAATGGTTACAGTCTTACCCCCCAACTCTACTTCTAAGGCCTGTAATAGCCCATGGGGTTGAAATCCACTATTGTTGAATGCTTTGAGGGTAGTAGGAGAACGGTTTAACTCAGAAGAACCAATGGCTCTCCAACAAGATAACGACATGACCAAGGTAGAAGCACCTTCATCTAGTATAGTATGATGGATTCTCTTCCCAACAACCTTCGTGACAATTTGGAAATCCAGTTGGTGGGAAAGCCTCCATTTAAAGTACTCAAGCTTAAACATGATTGTATTCGAGGAATCCGGATCTACCACGTCAATGGAAGCGAGAAGAGTCTTGCGTTGGTTGGGACAATTCTGCAAGACCTCTAGTGTCGACATGGCACAAGGAGCTTGAGCCAGGTTCTCTACAATGTTGTAGTTCTGAGTTGCCCAAGCATTAGGATTGAAAATCGATTTTTGAATCGTGCTCTTAGGTGGACGCAACACTGACTCTAAAGAAGGCTTATCAATGGTTAGAGGATCTTGTGGCACGATAATATCTGGAATAGAGGTGGAATCTTTTTCAATATTACTTCCAACGGGTTCCTTCAGAGGGACTGAGTCATATGAACGCAATATTGTGTTCAGTTTAACCGTATCACTACTCATCATGAGAACATGTGCGGTGGATGATGTTTATCCTTGCGAAGGAGAGGGTTGAGAAATCATTTGTTGATTTTGGGTGGGGAAGGGATCATTGCGAACTGTGGGTGTGGAGTTTCCCTTAAGAAAATTCTGCACTTCGTCTCAATGGGGACATTTTTTGGAGAAATGGTCTCCGCCATACAGTAAACAAGGATAATTTAGCTTCCATTTTTGTTTTGTGTCTTCATGGGGGTTCTTGTGCTCCTACTGGTTGAAATATTTCTTGGGTTTACCATTTTTTTATTCTTACCACTGGACTTCTGAGGTGAAGTGGGTGACTTGGTGGTGCTTCGGCTAGCCTGTGATGAGGGTGGGGAAGAACCATGGTGGTTCAATGATCCACTGGTTTGAGTAGAAGGCTGGGAGTTAAAGGAATCGATAATTCCATTGGCCTGAGGTCCCTTGGGTGGTTTTGCAAGATCATATGTAGGGAGGGACGCATCTGGAACAATGTCATATAACGTGTCGGATTGAACATAGACAATGTCTAAGTAGTGGGCATGAGCTATAGCCTATTCCTCGATGATGGCCCCTCCCATTTCCATGTCTCAAGATACGGTGGGTAAAAGAGACTTCGTGAACCAGTCATCTAAGAGTTGATTTGGAATGGGAGCCTTAATGAGAAGTTGTCTCCTTCGCCACTCATGGGTATGGTCAGATATATGAGTTGCGGTAGTTTGGCAGAGCGAATTCAGTAGGTTCGTACCAGTTTCGGAGCATATGGGTAACTAGAAATGATTCATGTAGGACATAGAAAGAGAGCGAAAATCAGGAAATGAGTGTGGTGGTAATTCAATATACCACTTGGAAGCTGGGCCGGTGAGGGTCCTTTGAAACAACCTTAGATGGATCAAGTCATCCATCAAGGAATTAGATGAACACCATAGATGGTATGTCATCACATGGTTTTTTGGGTCTTCACCAGTTTTGCCATCAAATTTGGGAATATCAGAGGGTAGCTTGACCAGAATGGGTGGCCAATTATAACCATGTAGGATGGGATCGTTGGTCAGACGAGACAGGTCGGGTAGGTCCAGAGTAGCCAAAAATGGCAGTTGTTGGTTCAGCTGCAGATACTAATAGTATCAATATGGCATATATGGACCAGTAGACCTTGAATCGAGTGATTGTAAGGTGTTCCCGTTGGGAATTGGCCATAAGGGGGTGGGCCTCCTGGGTTGGGTGATGGACTGTATGTAGTTCCGCCGCTATAATAGGGTGGTCCGCCGCTCGAATGTTGGGGTCCTCCACTGCCGGAATAAGGTGGACCCCCACCAGAAGGTGGGAGGCCTCCTCTGTCACTGGGATAAGGGGGTTTTCCACCTCTGACATTAGAATAGAGTGGGCCACTGCCTCCAGAATAAGGTGGGACTCCTCCACAAGGTGGGGGTTTTCCACTACCAAAAGGTAGTGGTCCTCTGCCTCTATCCCCGAAGTAAGGTGGGCCTCCACTACCGGAATGGGGTGGGCCTCCACTATCGGAATGGGGTGGGCCTCCACCGCCGAAATGGGGTGGGACTCCTCCTCCATAAGGTGGGCCTCCACCATCGGAATGGGGTGGTCCTCCACCACTAGAATGGGGGGGGACTCCACTTCCGGAATAAGGTGGGCCTCCTCCACCAGAATGGGGGGGGCATCCACCTCCACCAGAAGGTGGAGGTCCGCCCCCTCCTGAAGGAGGTGGACCAAACGATGGTGGGGGTGGTGGGACATGAGGAAAATTTGGTGTGGGTCCAATTGGTGCAAAATTATAATTTCCCCATGGATTATTTGAGTTTTCGGGATAAGGTATCCTGTGGAGTACGTTTCTAGGATTGAATTGTCCCGACACAGAGTTAAAAGGGCCTAGATACGCTTGAATCCATGGTGGTTGAGTTGAGTTGGATGGACCTCCACCATGATGTAATCCCATGGTGGATCCCACAACGGGTAAGGAGTTTCCAACGGAATGACCGATCGGAAGTCCTCCACTCGTATTATGGATAGAGAACAGGGGTTTCCCCTAGTAACAATGTTTTGACCACTTATTGATGGTTGACTCATAATGGGTTGATGCTGACTTACTATTGGAGGCACACTACCCGTGATAAAATGAGGAGGTAAAGAGTATCCTCCCTGCAAGTTTTGGGGTGAGGAAGGGATGGGTAATGGAGGTGTGTTGGACTATTTGTTGACTCAGCATCTATCGACAGGGGTTCACTTCGCACTGTCACCAACAAACCATCAACCCGAACTCCCTTATACACCGGCCTGGAAAGGTGTAACCCTTCCCGGCAACACTTGTGGAGCAAGTGCAGTCTCACCCGAGATGGATAAGGGGGATGCTAGAACCAAGTTTCCGCAGTGAAGCTGAGTATATGCTTTCAACACACATTACCCTTTCAATAACCAGAGATTACAATATCCGCAGTATGATACTAACTTACCATTCGCACTTTAAGTCATTCGTAGATTTCAACAAACATTCGGATACAACATATTCAACATACTTATTCAAATTAACATTACTTCTTACACCTAAAGCATATTCGCATCAATATAAAACATTTACATAACATATTTCACATTCATCATTGCATCATTGCATAAGAATAAAGACAAATATTTCACCATAACCAAACATCTTCATTCATTGACCAACCCTGCGGAATGAACCTCGCAAAAACTGTCAATACACCATGTTACGGATACAAAACAAACCCGGAGGATAGGATGATCATCCAAAAACTGGCTTCCCTTAGGCTTACAATCCTATTCTATTTATATGCTTCTATTTGATTACACAATGGTCCACATGACCGACTTAACTAATCTAACAATTCTTGTGCTTCCGCGAACGCCGCGAATGATCCTTCTTTCGTGGAAAGACCATTTCACACCTATCAGCCTCCTCACTTTCTATGG
Organism: Larix kaempferi; assembly: GCA_027924585.1. Lineage (NCBI taxonomy): Eukaryota > Viridiplantae > Streptophyta > Pinopsida > Pinales > Pinaceae > Larix > Larix kaempferi. Next base: position 5,857,942 of record BSBM01001068.1, on the reverse strand, counting down.
ATCTATCCCGTGCCAACAGGCCCCCAACACAAACTTGTGGCTCATCCCGAGCCACTTCAGCTGGACATTGCTAGTTTGTTCGCATCCTTTGTTGTGTTCTGTTTCTGAGACTGTTCTTGCCGTCTGGAGCTCAATGTTGTGTACTTCTCAACTTCGGTCGTCAATCATCGGCTCGTTGTCATGTACTTCTCCACCTCTTATGGGGATCGCCTAGCTTGCTGTTATGTACTTCTCAAACTCATCCTCCAGTTTCTAGGAATCTGATACACACTGAGGAAAATTTAACGGATAGCACTGAGGTGCGAAACAGGCCAACGGCTCTGGCACATCTGTTTTGCACCTGGGATCGCTTCCTACCGGGACTAGGGGGGCGCCGCCCCTATTATTCTGGTGGTCGTTGGGACCATGAAGCTTAGAACTCTTACCACATACCTCTACATCTCGGATGAAACTTCGCCTCTGTGACACCCGAGTGCCCATGCTTCTTTCTGCTCAAGGTGCTCATGCACATTCATTATTCGGGCTCGCAGCGCACTTGGTGTGCTAACGCACGAAATGAAATGGATCATTTTCATAGCCTCTTTGGAATTCCTATCTTATCCAATTACCTAACCTACTCGCAGCATGTATTTCTCTTGTTTGATAAACCCATCTTTGCTCCTCTTAGCCTCTGGTGTCGGTATTTATGCATTTCCATCTTCCGGGACGCCTGCTTCAGAAATCATTCGCAAATCCGTTCGCCTAAGGTGCCAATTCTATCATCATTTGTTTCCTGCGTGTTGAGACCAGAATTCCTTCATGCATAATGGAGACCATACTTGTCCTTCATGTCAAAACAAGGGAAGCATCACCCATGGTGCTACCAGCCATGTTGCCACTGTGTGTTGCCATGTGCCAAACGTGCCTGACCCCGGTGCTAATCCGGGCCAGCTAATAATCGTACCAGCCAAAATACTTATCTGCTGAGTGCGTCCCATCTGTTAACGATCCATAATGATAGTTGTCACAGCGCGGACCCCAAATCGTGATGCGACCACTCTTCTTGTACATTATCTTCCTGCTGGTGCGCCATCCTGCCACCTAGCATCCTACACCTTTCTTTTTTTTATCGGTCCTCATCCACTCTGCGTTGGGTCATGGTGATAGGGATTCAACCTATTCCCATTGACTAATTTAGGTAATAGTACTCCATCTAGACTCTGTAACTGTACTATGCCTCTGTTTGTGACAAAAGTGATAACATATGGTCCCAACCAGTGCATTTGCAACTTATTGGGGTGTTTCACAAACTTACTGTCATACAACAGAATGGTATCCCCGTTCTTAAAGTGCTTCGACTTAACATGGCGGTTGTGCCACGTCTTCTGGCGGTCTTTTCTACTTTCTGATGGAACCCTGCGAAAAATCAATATTCGTCAAGCTGTATTAGTTGTGTCAACCGTTCCTCCAGTGCACCATCGTCGCTCATCCATGTTGTTGTTACGATGCGTAAGCTTGGTACTATGTATTCCATCGGCATAACTGCTTCCTGGCCATAAACAAGCTTAAATGGGGTTTGGCCAGTCAGTCGCTTGCATGTGGTGCGATATGACCAAAGGACAGCTGGGATTTTTAGGTCCCAGTCGTCGCGGTTTACATTTCATACCTTGGTGAGGGAATGCTCCAATATCTTGTTGAATGCCTCAACTGTCCCATTTTCCTTCGGGTGGTAAGGAGTACTCTTCTTGTACTGGATTTTAAATTCTTCTCTCATCGCGGCAATTGTTTGGTTAACAAAGTGCATCCCTTGGTCGCTTAATAACACTTTTTGGCACCCAAACCTAGTGACCACATTGTCAAATAGGAATCATGCTGCAGTCGCAGCAAAACAATCTCTTACCGGTGCAGCTTCCGCCCAATGCGTCAGGTAGTCTTTCGCAGTGATGATGTACCACGATTCGATTCTCTTCCCAGGTGGGTTGATGGGTGTCACAAAATCAACAGCCCATTTTTCAAAGTCTTGCAGCATTACTTTTGGTACTAATGGCATTTTGTCTCAACATGAGGCCTTTCTGGTTCGTTGGCATACATCGCAGTTCTTGGCGTAGTCCACAACATCTCCATGCAAAGTTGGCCACCATAGCCCTACTCGAAGGATCTTCCTAGCAGTCGCTCGTCCCCCATAGTGTCCCACAGCAACTCCGTCATGAGCTTCCGACATAATCTGCTCCTGTTCATGCAGGAGGACATACCGTCGCAAAATCTCATCTGGGCCCATTTTATATAATTCTCTTGCAATTAACTAGAAATCTGCAGCTCAGACAACTAGCTGCTTCTTTTGGCTGGTAGTAAACTCGGTCGGCGCCTCCCCTGACGCCAAAAATTGAATGATTTGTGCATAGTGGTTATCAACCATGCCAATCATAAAAAACTGAGCGTCCAAAAATCATTCATCGATGCTCCTTGGTTATTCCCTTGACTCTATCTGTGAGAGATGATCAGGTCCCGCGTTCAATCATCCCAGCTTTACAATAATCTCAAAATCAAACTACTGAAACAGTAATAGCCAACGGTAGATATTCCCCCCCAACACAATCTTGTTCACCAAGTATTTCAGTGTAGAATGATCTATGAACATCTTGAAGTGGCCCCCGATGAGCCAATGCCGAAATTTCTGCAAAGCATAGTCCATCGCCAACCCTTCCCGCTCGGTGGTTGTATAGTTCTTCTCCGCAGTAGATAATTTTCTACTTGCGAATGCGATCGGGTGGTTAATGTCGCTGGTTCCTGGTTGGGCCAAGATAATGCCAAGTGCGACTAACGATGCATCAACGTGTAGGTGAAATTATTTCGTCCAATCTGGAAATGCGAGGATTGGTGCTGCGACCATCTTCTCTTTCAATATGTCCAGGATTTTCTGACATTCCTTGGTCCATTGAAGCTTAGCATTCTTCTTTAGTAACTTATCCATGGGTGGTTTGATGGCTGCATATCCTCGAATGAATTTCCTTTCGTAATCTGTGTGTCCCAATGTTGCTCGTAGTTGTTTGGCCGTTTTTGGTGGTGGGAGGTTGACAATGATGGAAATCTTCACCGGATCTATGAACATTCCTTCTTTGCTGATGATGTGTCATAACAGTATGTCGAACGGATTACAAAAGATACACTTCTTGAGGTTCAAGGAAATTTGGTGTTGTCGACATCATTCTAGCATGAGTCTTAAGTTCGCGACATGATCCTTGACTAGCCCATATATCTTCCAATCATCCATGTAGATGGCGAGGAACTTATGAATATAATATTTGAATGCCGCTACCACTATTCCGGAAAAGATTGCAGGAACATTATTTAACCCAAATGGCATCACCGTGTACTCAAAGCATCCCCACTCTGTGACAAATGTAGTTTTGTGTCGATCTTCTTTTGCAATCTTGATTTGGTGGTATCCCGAAAATCCGTCTATAAAGGAATATATCTCCTGACCGCCTACTCCTTTGAGCACTTCAATCGTGAATGGGGTCAGGAACGGATCATGTAGGCATGCATCATTCAGTTTCCTTAGGTCAACACATATTCATACTTGCCAGTTTTCTTGTCCTGGAAAACCATTGGACTGATCCATTATGATTCATCAACTAGTTCTATAATGCATGCCTCCAGCATTTGTTCGATTTCAGCTTGCACTCATTCCTTGTATCTCAGGTTCAATTAATATGGCCGCTGCTTAACCGGATTCGCATCAGGTTTCAGGGGGATCCTCATTTCCCCTAAGTCTCTAGAAATTCCCTTCATCTCTGAGAATTTCGTTGGAAACAAATCATGAAACTCATGTAGTAGGTTAGTCATCTTTGCAATGGTCGACTCGTCCCAGTAGTCACCAATGCTTGTGAACTTTGGGTTTTCCTCCGACCCGATGTTCACCTTCTTGATCTTCAATGGTTGCTGAAATTTTTTCGATGGTATATCTGGTGCCACAACACTGTGACTGCCCTCTGATTTTGGTACGTATGTAGCCCTAGGGTCATCGTCATCTTTCGGCTCTCCGGTGATGTTGTAACACTCCATCATCATTTATGGTGTCGCAGTCCATTGGAGTGCCATTGGTTGTCCGGTCGGTACTGCTTCAAATATCTTTCCACGGATCGCCTGTAGCGCGGTTTGGATTAAAGTATTTTCATCTGAGAATGAGAACGATTGGATGAAGCCAATGGTAAGCTGCTCCCAATTAGTCGTCTCACTTCGCAGTTTTGCTGTAACATACCAGCTCTGCGGTACCTCATCCAACGCATGTACGAATGCATGTACCCACTCCTGTCGTGCTCTCGATCCCCATTGATATTGATAGGCATTTAGATGTGCCTTCGGGTCTCCTCGTCCGTCATATCGCATATGGTCATCCTCTACAGCTTCGCCAAACTGAACCTCCATGAGGCGTCAACATAGTGGCCAAGATGTGATGTTTGATTTATGTGCTACCCACCATCACATAGGAGTAGCCTTTAGGGCTTCCTCCAGGGCCAGTAGACGCTGTGGTTCTACCACTATTTCCTCAAATTCTATGAGGAACATGCCCAAGTTGGTAAATCCCTCATACGTAGGTAACACATAATCCTCTGTGGCTACCCTTCGTAGGGACTGTGTTATCTGTGCACATTTTCGAAAGGACACTTCATGCAACTGGTTCTACCAATTCTCAAGGGCCTCGTCTAAATCTAAGGATGTTGAATTGTTGTTGCGCCCTCCTAATTCTCCATCCATAGTGGGATTAACATAATCTTCAGAAATTTTATAAATTTGTCCCACCCTTCTGCAAACTCATCTCTGGATGGCTCCATATAGCGCAGCCCTTCCACAAGATCCAGTGGTGCGATGAATCTCATTTCCTGATTCTCGAATGACATTATCCTTTCCTTAAAGTTGATAATCGCTTGATTCTCCATGTCCCATTCTATCCCTAGCAGTGTCGGACAGGGATTGGTGTTATCCACAATTTCGATGACATCGAATTCAGCATACGTTCTGATTCCTTCAATTTCAACTGGGAGTTGACATACCCAACCGAGCGGGTTGACCTTGCTCTGGTTTTCCAATCGCATCGGTACTAGTGACCAAGTCATCTGCGGCTTCCCCATTGTCTCCCAAATTTGTTTAGTCAGGATATTCACATCCGAACCCAAACCTAGAATTATAGAGTCGACGTCAAATTCTTTGATCTGTGCCGACATCCGCATCTCCCTGCCTGTCTTCCTTTTATGTATGCAATTAACTCTCTGTTCCAGTCGTGCACCTCCCCGTCGATGCAGTAGACTAGCTATTTCTTCCAATGCATATGGGTCTTTTTCCAAGTCTAGGCAATTTCCCAAGAAGGCTTTTAGAGTGTTTTCCTTCCTTCGCAACTTCGTCGAGCCGAACGTCGGTGGCATGTCATAGATTTCTTCCTCAAGAGGTAGCTTCCTCCTTTTCCTCATTGCATTCTGTGCCTTCAAAAAGATGTCCTTTTCTTCCTCTACATTGAAGGTGACCTGCTTCCGTTGTGGTTGTGTTGGTATAACATTGGTGTGTGACCTATATCGCCTCCTGTCATCGCTCCTCCTCATGTCACTATCCTGACTGTTGCGTGATTACCTCTGGCTTCTATCGAAATCATCTATACATCAAGTGGCGCATTCTGATTATTTGGTTCTAGTTCTGGGGTGGATGCTTTGTTTCCCATTTAGCAATAAGCTGAGGGTAGTCTTCTATACTATTATCTACAGCACTGCAGTATGTGCACTGCTGCGTTGGATTTGGACAATCTCTTTGGTAGTGCCCCTACTGTCTGCAGTTGTAACAGATGATTGGACCTCTTCCCCGTCCAATAGCTTCTCCACGTCACATACTGTCACCTCGGCCTCCACAGAATACTCCTCTAAAACCTCCGCGTGGTGGTCCATATGGTTGATCTGTGGTTTCCTGTACTACGGTTGCTGATACTATTGTTTCCCATATTGCGGCTGGCCATATGGTGGTGGTGGATACCGTGGGTGCCCATACTGTGGCTTCCCATATTGCCCTTGGTCGTATTGTTTTGGTTGGCTAAATTGTTCTTGACTATACTGTGATTGCTGTTGCACCACTGGTGGTTCTTCTCCCTTCATAAAATACGTGTCAGTTGTTCGATCTTGTAGCAGGTCATAGGCCCTGTAATCCTTCTCATCATGGCCAACCGATCAGCAAAACTTGCAGTATAAGTTTGTTGGCTTTGATACCATCTTTTGCAGATATACACATTCCTTCGGTCGATACCCTCTAGGCTGACAGACAGTACACCATGGCATGCCTCCTTGAAAAAGGGGGTTTTGGTGCCCCTGATGGAAAATACTCAAGGAATTCTAGGCAATTGTCCTTATGGTACCCCTCACTTCTGCATCTAGTGCACCATATGTTTCCGCGGATTTCCTTTCCCTTCTTAAAATCCTCCAATTGAAGTGTTAAGTTGGCCAATTGCGCCTAGACTCTGTCCATTCCTATCCTTGCTTTTTTCGATTGGTGAAGCCTCCAGCTTCATTGCAATTTCTAATGCTTCTTCCTGTGTCTCAACCTTTTATTGCATCATTGGTCCATGGATATGCGGTACTAGTCCTGTGATGAACCATTATTTGTGTTGCAACTCATTTATCAGGAAACTCACTTTTTTTATCTACGTCTTGTACCACTGATCGAATTCCCACACCGAATCATTCGGGAATTGCTTAATCTCTTTAAGCTCAGTGACATATTACGACTTAGATTTTGGTTTTTTAAATTCATCAATAATTGCCGTTCTGACCTATGCCAATGTTTTAGCTATTGTTCCCATTGAAACCTTTACAAATTTTATGTACCAGTATAATGCCCGGCCTCTAAAGGTCATCGCTAGCTATCCCATTTTTATAGCGTCATCCTGAACCTGCTTCATGGTTAAGATTGCTTCGCATATAAACCAATACTGTTCGGCATCCTCGATCTCGTTCCCTGAAAGGTGGGCATATTTGCCTCATCTTCCATCCTAACGTTGCTAGTATTGTTTTTCACTGAAGTGTTACTCTTGCAGTTGCACGTAGGGAAACTCCGCGAGTAGTTTGGATTTATTCCTATAAAATTAGGAGTAGTGTGAGGGGTTGAAGGTATGTGGTAACTTATGATATGAACTCCTTCTTCCTCTGGGGTATCCTGATCAACGTCTCCTTCGCAATAAGGGCGCTTCCTCCCTTTTGGTCTTGTTTTGTAGTTCTCTGTTCCGGTCCTCTCAGGAGACTCTCTCTTAGTCCTCCTCTTCTTCTTAGGATGCCGGAATATTTCTCCACTCCTCAAGGTACCACATTCTTTGTCAAATTCCCTTAGAAATTCGTCGTCGCTCATGTCCATCTACCACATCTTTTCGTCAAACTCACATTTACACGATACCTTCACCCTCCGCACACCAATTCTTCTACTCGTCAGAAGACATCCTCAATATTCCTTTTTCACAAACAAGCATCTTAATCCACATTTTTAACGATGATAGGAACCTTCCTCTTATCCCCTGAAGAATTTCCTTTCGGTTTTGATGTACAAATTGATAGTATATACTGTGAACTCAATCACGCACCCTTTGAGGATACTATCAACCCAAAAATCAATGGCTCATGATACCTTGTTATTGACTTGCTTTAGCTGTTGCACCAACTCTGGGGTCCAACAATCAGGTTCAATCTTCTGGCAGTGGTTCTTTCGGAATGTCAGTTGTGCTATCCACTCATGCAATAGCACTGGGAATTCACAGAAGAATATTTCGTGGATGTCTGAGTAGATATATCTTTCTAACCCTCTGGTTGTTGTCTGTTTAAGATCTCGCTTCTCGCTTTCTGTGAATTCCTCTGCCTTCTTGTCGAACCACTCTTGGACCTCTAGTTTTGTCGGATGCCACAACATATCCTCTTCTTTTCTTCCTTAAGGTCCTGGAAACGGAACCATTTGTTGACGCAGCATCTATCGATAGGGGTTCACTTCGTACTGTCGCCAACAAACCATCAACCTGAACTCCCTTATACACCGGCCCGGAAAGGTGTAACCCTTCCCAGCAACACTTGCGGAGCAAGTGCAGTCTCACCCAAGATGGATAAGGGGGCTGCTGGAACCAAGTTTTCACAGTGAAGTTGAGGATATGATTTCAACACACATTACCCTTGAAATAACCAGAGATTAAAATATCCACAGTATGCTACTAACTTATCATTCACACTTTAAGTCATTTGCAGATTTCAACAAACATTCGAATACAACATATTCGACATACTTATTCAGATTAACATTACTTCTTACACCTACAGCATATTCACATCAATATAAAACATTCACATAACATATTTCACATTCATCATCGCATCATTGCATAAGAATAAAGACATATATTTCACCATAACCGAACATCTTCATTCATTCACCAACCTTGCGGAATGAACCTCGCAGAAACTGTCAATACACCATGTTGCAGATACAAAACAAACCCGAAGGATAGGATGATCATCCAAAAACTGGTTGCCCTTAGGCTTACAATCCTATTTTATTTATATGCTTCTATTTGATTACACAACCATCCACATGACCAAATTAACTAATCTAACAATTCTTGTGCTTCTGCAAACGTCACGAATGATCCTTCTTTTGTGGAATGACCCTTTCGCACCTGTCGGCTTCCACACTTTTTGCAGATCTATTATGTGCCAAGACTGTTGTCCTTCAACGTTCTGAGTCACCTGAGGTATGGAACTAGTCTCCTGATTAATAGGTGTACTCGCAGGAAATGAAGGTTGACCAGGTTCATAGGTGGTCATAATGGGTGGGGGTGTTTCTAGTGAAGCAATGGATAATGAACGAATTGAGGTATGTTGAAAGATGGGTGTTTCTGAAGTGTCTCTTCTCCGTGAGAGACTCTAGCTCTGAAGATATTCGTCAGGTTGGTGTAATTGGTCCATGAGTTCATAGACTGGAGCCAAGCGCTGAGTATGGGGAGCCCAATGAAGAGGGGAAGGTTCTGACTCCAGATGTAATTGCAGGTAGGCCCATTGCTTCCCTAGAGAGGTGTCCCAAAAGGATGCAGACGGACCAAATGTTGTGGATACATGGTCATCCTGGGATGGATTCAACCAATCTATAGCCACAGTTTCTCCTTCCAACACACGGTAGAAGGATGTGTCTCGTGAAGTAGATGGCTTCATGGTCACAGACCTTGGAGGATCAGTTTTAGGGGACTAGAAGGAAGTGAATAGTTCATTCCTGACTCCATGGTGTAATTCTCTTCTTCAGGTGACACGACAGTAACTTGTGGATCCATATTTTCCTTTGAAATTACCTCCTGATTAAGAGGATATTCGGGTGACATGACAGTAACAAGAAATTATCCTAATTTTGTTCTACACAAAAGCAAATCAATCCAGAAAAAGCTACACAAATGAAGGCCGCAGGCAAACTTATGTGATAAGTGTGGATTCAAAATTCTGGAACCTCACAGGATTGTCAAGGCTTCGCAACTCACGATATACTCGAGGGTCCAACAGTTATACTCAGGCCAAATTTTCAAAACACTAACCAGGGAGGATTAGGATCATACCCCTGACCATATAACCTGACTACCTAATAGTGTGTGCGTAGTGGCTCCCTGAGTGTTGTTCTCGATGTATTGCTGTTACACCAAAATTTCGTCACCCTTGTACAAGTGTCACAAGTGTCGCAAGTGTTGTCGTCATGACCTAGTGTCATCATCATGACTGTTGCAAGTACTGTCATTATGACCAAGTGTTGTCATCATGATCGTTGTGATAATGTCGTCATCTTAATTTAGTGTATACATCCCTGAAGTCATCTGGACCAAGTATTCATTTGGAGGATTTGTACTCAGTTTGTACAACCTTTTGAGAGGTCGTCGCAGGTTGCACACTAGCAACATGCGACGTCGCAGGATGCTCTCTAGCAGGGTCCGACGAGGTCTGTTAATGGGAAAAAATAGCCATTTCGAGATCTTTCTTGAAGCTTGCCCATTTAGGGGCTTATCCCTGATCTCTTGGAGAGCTGGTACTCGACCCCTAGCCTATTAGGAATATCCCCTATCTCTCTCCTACCATCTCTCATCCTATCCTATCCATAACCTCATCCACTTAGTCCTATATATGTGAGGCTCACTCCCATACCAAAGGGAGGAAGACTATGGTATCTACATGCTGGTGAAATCTCTCCTAGGACACCTTCACTCACCTCTTGGAGAATTCATGCTTCCTTGGAAGGGCTTGGCAATTGGCTTGTATGGAGAAGGGCTGCTACGTTAAGTCATTGGTTGTAGTTCTATATCTCTATCATGTACTCCTCTATTTGCAGTAATACAAATGCTTTCCACCAATATTGTCTCTTATGTATGATGATGTTGTGTTGTTTACCTGCTTAACTATTTACATAGATCTCTTATTGTATAGATGCTCTTTACTCATTTTTCTTTTCTTTGTCTTGACAGGTCTTGCAGCTACAGATCTGATGACCGTGGGATGTGGAGCAACATAGCGGGAGAAAGGATAGCGAATCAAAGAGGTAATACATCTAGTATTTGATCCTTAAGTAGATCTAGGAAATGTGTTTGTAGCCTATTTTATTTGTTCTAGACTCGCATTGAGCTAGGGAGATCTGGCTCGCCTCCAGTCGAGTGGATTGTCCATCAACAAATCTGGCGACCATACTAGGGAGTATTCTTGTTTAGTGCTCGTTAATCTGAGTCATTTTCAGTTGATTGCTTGACATAAGCCTTGTCTTTATTTTTTGCCATTTTTTCCTTCTTAGGATTGATTCCATTGTCATATCTTCGCGTTGAAGGTCCTGATCTTCTTCCTTTGAGTTTGTAGAACTCGGTTTCAAACTTGTTTGTGCTTCATTATTGAGGGATCTGATTCATTTTTTAATCTAGAACTCGCTTGTCGCACCTGGGCGATGAAAACAGAGCAACATTGTGTTTTCCTGAGTCTTTTGCCTTTGACTGTAGCTTTCTCGTCGCATCCTGTGCTTTAGTGAACTGCAACACCGTCGCACCTCTCGTATAGGTAACTTGCGACGTCGCACTATCTACACAGATAGAGTGCGCCGATCGATCGATGCTTGGCATACAGACATCCATCCTCTTGTTTGACAATCTAAGCCTTTGTTTGATGTATGAACTCCTCTGTGCTGCAAGATCCAGCCAGAGATCCCATCTTTGATTTGTGTGTTTTGTTTGGCTTGTTTGTATTGGTTTTTGGGTCTTTTTAGTTTTGGATTCATGTTTGGCCCCTTGAGTAAAAACTAGTATTTTGCTTGCATTTTTAAGACCCATCTCAAGGTTTTGAGATCATTTTTGGTTTGGTGTGATTGACTTGTTTTAAAGACTTGAAAAGTTTGGGGATATCCATGTCTTTTTTAGCCTTTCTTTCTTGGGTTACGCATCTTGTTTCCTTTACATGCTGAGCTATCTAATGGTTATTGGAAAAGATTGATTCTTTGTCTCCATTTTAGTTCAAAGAAAAGCTTGATTTTGTCACTCTTTTGCTATATTCATAAATTTGGAATTCTTCTTTTCGCTACTACTTAAGTACTTTTGCTTTGAAAGAAAGAAAAATCTCTCCCTACCTTAAGTAGTTTTCATTGAAGAGGAAAGGAAAATATGCATTATCATGTAGTTGAGGATTGCATTATGTTTACATTTATGTACTCACCTCATGCATCCACCTAACCGTACAAGATAAAATTAATGCTAGCTTAGGTTAAAATCATTTAGTAACTGTGTGTAAGTTAGAGATGTGTTCCAGCGTCGTTAAGCGTGGCAGCTGTCGTTATTTGCTAGCACTGTAGCCCGGGGGTATTGTAGTCTTCCACGTACATCGGTATATTGAGCTCCTTCACGTACCCACCAAGTACCATAATCCGTACTTGGCGTATATCGAAGGGTGTATCACGTACTCGACATGTATATCGGAAGGTCTCGTGCCAATGGTTGTGCATTAGACAGCACCACTACGGATTTGAGCTCCCATGTACCTTGCGTATATCAGGAGACACCACTAGGATTCTTGAAACCAACCGAGTTAACCATTTGGCCGTCTTGGAAAAGCAATACACCGAGAACAGCACTCGGGGATATTAGCACTCATGTACTATCCAGGTAATCGGGTATGCAGGTAAGGGTGCAGTCCCAATCCTCCTTGTCACGTCATATTGTTGGACCCCGGTGGTACACCTAGTATCCTGGAGTGTCGTCTCAGTTTTAAGTGGTGTAGGCTGTTTTTCTGTCATCTTAGCCTTCTTCCTACCACCTTTTGGAATTTTGACTTATCCCTGATAGCAACCAAACACCAGTCATTATAAAAATGTGCAACATACTGTGAGATTTTAACAGAGAGCATCACCATTTTAACATGTCAATGAGATAAATACAATGTGAAGTTGTATGTTAGGAAGCAAAAACACCATTCCAAACAAGAAATCTAGATTTAAACATCCTAATTCTTTTAAAGGGGCAGGTTTGGAATGCTCATGAGAGGATAAGCATGTTGCGGAAGCAACCTGCTCTCGGTCCAGCTCTAGGAGGGATGGTGTTCTTCACCGTGGTGATTTTAATGATTAGTGGCGGGCGAGTCTGAGGTCGAAACAAATTTAATACGAGACCAGGGAGGACCCTCCGTGTTGACACACATGCGAGGGGTTTTAGCCCAACCGCTATTGTTATTTATAATATTTGACGGGGCGTCCTTCAGCTGGTTTGATCAGGGGCGATGGCGCATGTCTTAGGATTTAAACAGGGGTAGCGGCTGGCTAGGACTAAGGTTTATGAAAAAGCCCAGGTGGCTATAGCTTTTGCTTTTGGCTGGGGACACGAAAAGTCATGGGGCTTCGGTGGTTTTAAAATAACGAAGTATGCGGCTCGGGGAGGAATTTTGGAAAAAATCTATCTGTCCAAATTGACGGTCTTTACCCACTATGCAAACGTTTTACAATTCCTCTGTTTTATATGACGGAAAAATGAAATTTAAACTGCATTTGACGGGCAAAGTACCCATGAAGGGCATTTTGCCCGTCAAAATCCAACCTAACCAATCGTCTTCAAAAAAAGAGGACAACCCAATAGTAATCTGACGCGTAGAAGAGGAAAATTTAATGGTTAAAATTCCTGCCTGCCACCGTGAAGACAGCTGAATGAGGTGGCCGTGAACGTGGACGAGTGAGCTGAGCTGGAGCGGTTTCGCGGCGTCCAACAAATTTGTCAATCGAATAATAACAACATGTTTGGCTCGAAACCCCCCACCGTCTATTTAAATGATCTGGCACATGCGGGGTGGGTGGCGCATTTAAAACGGGTTTTAATACATCGTCTAATTCGGTCATGTCAAGCAGTCTCGATTTGCACGTGACCGCCATCTGCGGGACAAACCCGTGAATTTCAACCGCCGTTGCGGAAGGATATAGTGAACGCTTCCGTTGTTTTGGAAGGTAATGGCGAATGGCTCCCGCAAAGGGTTCCCGCGTCGTGAAAGGGAAATCCAAGACGTTCCGCAAAGTTCAAGTCCTTCGGAAGGATAACGCGGAAGCTTCCGCTGTTTCGGGAGAAATTCACCAATAGCTTCCGCAATTCGAAAATTTTCTAAGTCTCGTGGGGTTTTGGGAGGATATGGTGAATGTTTCCCATTGTTTCGGAAGGATAACTTGAAAGCTTCCGCGGTTACGGGCGGATTTTAAGAATCGTTCCGGAAAGGTTTAAGCGTTTCGACATTTCGGCAAGTTAATGTGAATGTTTCCATGACTGCGGGAGGAAAAAGCCAACTTGTTCCGCAAATTTCACAAAAAATTCTAAGTTCTTGCGGAGTTACGGAAAGATAACCTGACTTTCCCCGCAAACGGCTTCCGCAATTGCGGAAAGAAAACTCGAACGGTGCCGCGAATGTTGAGGGAAGACCTAGGAGTTTTTTAAAGGGAGTCCTCCGGCAGCTTTCGGGAGAATAAGGCAAACTTTTTCGCAGTTTCGGGAGGAAAAGTCCAAAGGCTCCGCAATATTTCATAAAGTTTCTAAGTCCCTTCAGAGTTTCGGGAAATTTGGCGAATGGTGCCCGCTGTTTCAGAAGGAATTCTTGAATTCTTCCGCGGTTTCGGAAAGAATTTGCCAATGGCTCCCGCAACTTATGGGCAAAATTTTCTTAGTCCTTTTTCGAAAAGCTTAGATGAATGGTTTCCACCATTTCGGGAGGAAAACCCGAATCTCTCCGCAACTGTGGAGCTTTCTCGAATTCCTCCTCCGTTTTGGAAGGACTTATCCAATGGCTTCCGTAATTTTTTTCAACGAAAGTTTCTAAGTCCTTTTCGAGATGTTTAAACAAAAGGCTCCCGCCACTGCGAGGCTTTACCAAATCGTTCCGCGATTTCCAGGAAGACTTCATGAAAAATTTTCTGTTGAGAAACAAGATTTTCTAGCAGACTTGGAGTGGTTCATGGCAAGATTTTCTGTTGAAAAACAAAGTTAACAGCTGAGGATGGCTTCTTAAGGCAACCTTTCTACAAAAAATGAAAGGAGGGGCCCCAATATGTACAAAATTTTGGGGGGGATGTTGCTGCAACAACAAGCCTATAACCACTGCATAGAACCATTTGGTGACCTATACCAGGCCATATATCATATCTCTGCACCATCCTAAGTCTATCCACCTCATGTCCTGTGGTTGAATTTGGTCGAATTGGGTTTGACCAAGTCAACATGAACAATAATATGACTCAGGCTATCATCAAACTGCTGCAAGTGTCAAAGGTTAAAGCATGCTCTACAATTCATTCAAGTAAGAATTATAACAAGAAGTAATCATTTCACTGGCGATCTACCAACAAATATATAAGGCTTTTAATTATTATTATGACTCGGACCAGACTTTCAAGACCATACTCACTTCATAGTTGTGATCAATTTGCTAGTGAAGGGTGAAGGCTAAGAATTAAAAGGCTAGGCTAAGGGATGACTACTAACATGACACTGTCACACTTTGGATATGGAAAAGGGGATACACACTCTAGCATATGTTGGATGAACAAAAACATGGGGGATGGCAGTGTCTCACAGATGGGTATGTTGTTTAAAGAGTGCTTATTCAACTTAGGCATCATGTCTACTTTTAAGATGATCCAAGTTCATTAGGATCCATTAATTTCACTTTATGGCCTTTTTGTCCTACATAACCCTTCGGATCTCAGTTGTGCTAACAAGCACAACTAATTGTAGCTTGCATCCAGGGCATGTTTATACATATACATAAGGTCAACAATCGTTTAGATATAGAGTTTAAGAACCATTTCTTTTTGGACCTTTCTTATACTTTTCAAGGAGTATTTATAGTGTTTCATTGCTCTTGCCCTTTACTCACGTGTGTTGAGAAAAACATTTTAGAGTTTACAATTTCCTAGGTGAATTTACATAAGTTTCCATAAGTAGTACATGATTTTTCAGTTTTAGCCAACAACATCTTAAGTGACTAGGGGGACTTCGTACAAGTGCCAACATTGGGACAACTGACCAGAATGATTTAGGACTACAATCCAACTCACCAAAGGTAAGTTTTGTTACCAACTCAGAGCCGAGACACAAGAAATAGGGAAGCTCATCCAACACAGATGCTAAAGCGGGGAAAGGTACTCCATGCCACTAGTCAAGTAGTAAGTCAAGATAATAGACAAAATGGGATGTAATGGATGGGTGAAGACAATGAATAATGAGACCAACACTAGCAAGCCAAGGATGCTAGTAATGATCACCTCTATTCTCTCCAAGGAGAGTAAAACCAATGAGTATAGATAATGAACTTCTAAGTATGAGTGGGGACAATATAATACATGTAATGATACAGCCAGGTCCACATATCTATATGATTGCCAGATCATGATACTAAATGCTAAGACATGCTACAAGAATGAATATAAAAGCAATATAAGCATAACACAAAAATATACCTGCTGAGTCATATACCTGAATGCACATAATCTGAACCGACATCTGTCCACTGAAACTCTACTGCTGCAACTCTAGGCAATACTGACTGCTCTGTAAATGGCTAAATGGATACATCAGTCCTCTCTCTGAGTGTCCCAAAACTCAGTCATTGCATGGGGAATAAAACTATTGTCCATGATACAATAGTGACCCATAATAGATGCTCATCTTGGCATCTCAATGTAAGGAAACTGGCTGAAAAGTGTACTGGAATCTGAAAAATAATGTATTGTATCTTGACTACTATATATGTGATAACATATGGCTCCAGCTGGGACAAGTGCTCTGCTAAAAAGAGCACTTCAGAACCTCAGAATCTCTGGTCCTTGCACTCTGCTACTCGTATCCTCAATCCAGGACTCTAGCTCTGCAACTGCTACCAGCATATCACCTACTATCTGCAAAATGTCCAGAGCCATACCAAACTCACAGACTGGATGTCAGAACAATGCATGTATATACATAAATCTCAAATAGAAAACAATAATGAAACTGAAATGCATGAAATATAAATGTAGAAAACAATAAAGCTGATCTACTAACATAACTTGGAAAAGTTTTATTTTTATTTTGCAGGAAAAGAAAATGGCAAGTACTCAGGGCTAAACTAGGAGCTTCAAAAAGTGAGCTTAGGGAAAGACAAAAAGTGCCATACTCAATGGTTGAAAAGACTAACTACTTCCCAAGCAGACTTATTCGGTTCCTACCTACTCTAATCTACTAGGCAATCAAAATACTAAGTAAAAGCATAAATCCAGTGCAACCATTCATCAATTTGACTAATGATTCTTCCTTAATTTTTTTTAACAGAATAAATCAGGATTAGATTAAAGCTTAATGAATTTAAATTCAATACATTCCCGACTTGTTCAAAATTTCAGAGAGCATTGGAATGGTGCAAAATGAAAACATGCCAAGGGGGTGTTTGATTGATGTAAACATCCTCCATCAGAATATTAATCGGATCATAAAAAATATGCAAGTTATTGTTAACTCCCCTTGTTTCAAAATACTTTCCTCATCTACCTGACTAAGACACTCAATTCTGACTACTCCGGGAATGACGTACAAACCAAGTAGGGATAAATTGTGACATAACATTAGGATCGAGATTAGCCCCACTTGTTGCTCAAAAATGGAGAAATGATGAAATTGATCTTTATATAGCTTTTCTTGAAATATCGTCTTTCTGGTGATAGTTTACCCCTTTTTCGGACCAGGAAGCACTATTTACGAAAAAGGAATACTCCAACCAACCATGGTTGGAAGAGTCCTCTCCCGCGTTGTTTTACCCTTTTTCAGGC
Organism: Larix kaempferi; assembly: GCA_027924585.1. Taxonomy (NCBI): domain Eukaryota; kingdom Viridiplantae; phylum Streptophyta; class Pinopsida; order Pinales; family Pinaceae; genus Larix; species Larix kaempferi. The sequence continues at coordinate 5,840,623 of BSBM01001068.1, read as the reverse complement.
GATGAGGCTAACTTTACGAAAAAGGACCATTGGAGTCTCCTTTAGTTCTTTTCAGACTCTCTAAACATGAAATGACGCCGAGTTTTCCTTCTCTGGACTCTTTAAATTTTAAACATTGAAGGGCCCATTATGGGACGAACCCCTCCTTTCCTAGGTTCATAAGACATTTGGGATTGGAATCATCTATGAGATGAGCTATACCAAGCATATGGTTACCCTCATCAAGCTCGTTAAAAAATAAGTGAGGCACTCATCATTCATGATGGGGAAAAAGGAAAGTGTTTGTGTTACATACTTTAGTGGAAGTATATAGTCGTTCTTGAACATGGCACTCGTCTGCATTTGCATACTGATACTTGGGTCATCTGTTTTTCTATGAGTCCCCGCTTACTTTCTGAGTCGTGTTACTCCTCTGAGTCATTCGAAGAAATCTTCCACTATCAGTTGCATTATAATTTTGCGTCATTCTCATGTCAATACTGCCAAGTCATGCCCATGTTGAAGAACACATTCACTCATCATTTTTAGTTAGTACACACGTCATCAAGCCATTGTTACTTTGATTCAGTCTCACATGTTATTGTACCATCCGATCCACTCTACACATTTTTTGTTGTGTTTCGTGTTGATTGATGGGGGATTCATCATGGCCCTCCTTTGACGGATTCATCCTTGTCGACTTCAACTCATCATCCAAGGATTGAATCTAGAAACCAACCAAGCACCTTGGCCCTGCATGCCTCAATGGCAGGTTACCTCGCTTTCATCATGAGTTTACATCATTGAATCTTGTTTGAAAGATTTCATCTTGCGTTCGACATCAACTCATTTATTCATGCTCGATGATATGTACTGTGATACCTTGGAAATCATTGACATTAATGGTGATCTCCCTCACACTTGTTAACGGTTTACATCAATGACCGGTAATCAAGTGGTTTCTACCATGTTCGATATCAAGACATTTGTAATCACATGGATAGATTTGTATCATTGCGAGTTCAGCTTGAAGACCTTGGGGAATCATGTTTTACCCAGGTTGCGATGGAGTTTGTATTGAGTCATATTACACGGATCCACTTTTGCATTGGTCGTGGCTGTGTTATTATCTCATCATGGATCTACGCTTGTGTCTAGTAGCCATGATTGTGTTCAGTCGGTCATTACTCCCATGGATCTGCAATGTATTGGTTGGCATCCATGTTGTACTACATATGAGATTATTAGTTTAGATTCAGTTGTACTGCAGCAGCGTCCTTCATCTGACAAGTCTTTTGCCATTATTTCTATCAAATCATTTCACCTGTACATCCTTAACAACTTCATGCTTTGGGGGGCATTTTGTTACACCAAAATGTTGTCACCCTTGTGCAAGTGTCGCAAGTGTTGCAAGTGTCATCGTCATGACCTAGTGTCGTCATCATGACCATTGCAAGTACTGTCATTATGACCAAGTGTTGTCATCATGACCATTGTGATAATGTCATCATCTTAATTTAGTGTATACATCCATGAAGTCATCTAGACCAAGTATTCATTTGGAGGATTTGTACTCAGTTTGTACAACCTTTAGAGAGGTCGTCGCAGGTTGCACACTAGCAACATGCGACATCGTAGGTTGCTCTCTAGCAGGGTGCGACGAGGTCTGTTAATGGGAAAAAATAGCCATTTCGAGATCTTTCTCGAAGCTTGCCCATTTAGGGGCTTATCCCTGATCTCTTGGAGAGCTGGTACTCGACCCCTAGCCTATTGGGAAGATCCCCTATCTCTCTCCTACCATCTCTCATCCTATCCTATCCATAACCTCATCCACTTAGTCCTATATATGTGAGGTTCACTCCCATACCAAAGGGAGGAAGACTATGGTATCTACATGCTGGTGAAATCTCTCCTAGGACACCTTCACTCACCTCTTGGAGAATTCATGCTTCCTTGGAAGGGCTTGGCAATTGGCTTGTGTGGAGAAGGGCTGCTACGTTAAGTCATTGGTTGTAGTTCTATATCTCTATCATGTACTCCTCTATTTGAAGTAATACAAATGATTTCCACCAATATTGTCTCTTATGTATGATGATGTTGTGTTGTTTACCTGCTTAACTGTTTACATAGATCTCTTGTTGTATAGATGCTCTTTACTCGTTTCTCTTTTCTATGTCTTGACAGGTCTTGCAGCTACAGATCTGATGACCGTGGGACGTGAAGTAACATAGCGGGAGAAAGGATAGTGAATCAAAGAGGTAAGAAATCTAGTACTTGATCCTTAAGTATATCTAGGAAACGTGTTTGTAGTCTGTTTTATTTGTTCTAGACTCGCATTGAGCTAGGGAGATCTGGCTTGCCTCTGGTCAAGTGGATTGTTCGTCAACAATTGCTCTGCCAAGACGGCCAAATGGTTAGCTTGATTGGTTTCAGGAATCCAAGGAGTGTCTCCTGATATACACAAGGTACGTGGGAGCTCAAATCCGTAATGGTGGTGTCTAATGCACAACCGTACGACAAGAGCTTTCCAATATACTATCGAGTACGTGAATTTCCTTTCGATATACCCTAAGGTACATGAAAGAGCCTTCAATATACTGGTTGGTACATGGAAGAACTACAGTTCCCCCGGGATGCAGTGCAGTAAAAAAATGACAGATTCCACGCTTTACGATGCCGAAACATGTCACTAACTTAGCACACAAGTTACTAGTAGATTTTAACCTAGTTCTGCCGGTAAATTTTATCTCGAGGGCCAGGTGAATGCATGAGGTGAGTACATAAATTTAAACATAATGCAACCCTAACTGCATGAAAATGCACTTTTTCTTTTGATGAAATCTATGTAAGGGAAGGAGAGATATTTTTCCAATGGTCTCAAAAAACAGTAAATTTCAACAAGTCGCAAATCTACCAAAAAATGATGAAAGCACTCTTTTCCATTTTTCAAGCAAAACATAAAAAATGATAACACATCAAATCCAAATCAAAGTATTTTCTTTTTTCCTTTTTGTTGATGCCTCGAAGATCGCAACATCAAGCAGAAAGGGATTCTCCCTAGTAGACTATCCCATTTAGATTGTCCACCGTTTGGTATGGGGAATCCGTCCAGTTAGCGGTTCTGACTACCGCTAGATTTGGAGATTTGTTTCTTTTACACCGATTATGGCCCGATCCACCGTTCTTTTTTTATTTTATTGTTAAAATGATATGCAAGTGCCTAAGCTAATTTAATCTAAATGAAGAGCCTAAAACAAATCTATATCTAAGATTGAAATTAATCTAATCTATCCTTACAAGGAGCAAACTGTAAATATGAGCAATGTGCTAAAAGAAGTATCTAAAGATCCACAGATAACCATTAAATCACAAAGGTACATCTACAGCAAGAGATTAAAGATATAAAAGATAGATTTTAATCCATGTGAAAGCATTCTATTACTCATTTAGGAAAACATCATTGCACAAAAAATAGTGAGATCATTCATCAGACAGAAACAATTCCGAACAGTAAGGAAAGATCTCACAGCAGTGTCAGAATGTCATAAGAATAATTCTACATGCATCAAGTCCACTTTTCCAGGCAAAACAAATGTCTCCCTCAGGCTCTTTATTAGGCTAAAATTGCTTCCCCGGAGCTCATTACAAAATAGTTCGTACAAGCTCAGAAGCTTCCTTTTCCCTGCAAAAAAGTCCTTTCTATTCCTTCTAACCTTCTATTTATAACTTTACAAGGCGCCTCTTGGGCTGACAAGTGTACCCTAATTATATAACCTCCTTCCTTGGCTTTCATCACATCCTTACAAATCTTATGAATACGTGGAGGGTTTTACAAATATGACAAAACTAAGGACTAGCTGTCCTTTTAAAGCAATTATACAAAGGTAGAATTTTAGCTTCTCCGCTTGATTAAAACAAAATACGAATGATCTGTCTACTCTGTTGGGGCTTCTGCTTGTTGACTTGAAGATATGTCTCCACCCACCGGCTTGCTTGAAATTACCGGGCCATCAATACTTTGAATGTACGAGGTCCATTGGTTGATATCTTTTGCGATGAGCTTGCTAGGAGAAGATACTGTTGCTTGGGACGCTATTTCATGCTTACAAAGGTCCGATTTGATCATCACTTTACCCTATGTAGCCTCTTTTTCCATTGCTTCTAGGAAGTAAATATGTATTACAGGCTGGAAAATGAACTGTTGAAATTCGTCCTTAGTCAATACCTCTATCTTCTTGATGTAAGCCAAGTCTTCGTCCAGCTCGTTCTGCAACTCGAACACTCAGTCTTCTTCTTTTGGGAACTCATAAATGGATGTGGGGATAACTAGATGACACTTGCTAAGCGATTCCCTGAGTGCAGAATAGATGGAACAACACTTGTGGACCATCCTTTTGATTCCCACACTTAGCTTGGTGCCACAATCTCTGGCGAATTCAAGAATTCCTATGTCTACGTCCAATTCATCTCCTGTAGGGGCGCGCAAGTGTGAAGGTAGTTGAGATTTTCCCTTTTTCCATTCAGATTGTCGTTTCAGCTCCTCTACATGAGTTGCAAACCTTTCTCGAGTCTTTAGGGCTTTGGTTTCAATTGTTGTCATTTTCTTAATCATTTCTTTCATGCTCCAAATCTCTCCTGAGATCAGTACTAGCAGCTGAAGGATTTTAATCCGCATATCACATGCTTGTTTGTGAAATGTGGATAAGTTTTGCTTGTCTTCCGCTACCTCTTTGAGCTGTCTTGTTAGTTGTTCCTTTTCTTGAATCAACCCTTCATATTCATGTTGGTGGAGCTGAATCTGTTGAACCCTGCTTACTTCGATCTCTTCCAATTCTTCTAACCGAGCCTTCAGATTCTCCAGCTCACCTTCAGAGAAAGCCAACTGCACTTCTAAGGACTTCTTATCATTTTCGAGCTGGAGAACTTCTAACTTAAGCACCAGATGCTCTCCTAACAACTGATTGTATTTCTCCTTCAGCTTGTTTGCTTCCAATACCTCCCTCTTTCTATCATCTTTGATCTTAAGGCACTGCTCCCTGTAATGCTTTATATTTTCTTTCAAGAAGTCAATATTGGCTTTAGTTGCCTTAGCTTATGCCACAGTACATTGGGCTTGGAATGTAGGTTCGGCATCAGTTCCTTGGACCAATGTCTTCTATGTTATCCATAGTTCATATTCATTCTCCTCGGTTTCCATATTCATTGTTGTGCCTTCTATTTTTTGTACCCTCCTATCAATGATGACCCTTTTCTTTGGACTAAAATACACAGTATCCAAGTCTGCTATTTTGCGCTGCTTCCTGGGGTTATATGGGGTCAGCGCTAAGCTCCCTGAATAGGCACCCTTTTCTTGAGTTCCCCCTGGGGTGCATATTAATGGTGGATCAATCTCCATATCTATCGAATTAGATGGCTCCGGATCGAGAGACTTCTCTATTTGCTCTTTATCCTTTTCTTATGCTGACTACTCTTGTTGTGTTTGCAATCCATCTGCTCCTTCAGATAGGGGCCTTTGCTCTTCCTCATGCTGTTGCTTGGAAGCTTTCTCTTGGGATATCTGATCTTCTCTTTCTTTCTGAATCCTGGAAGCCTCTTCTTGCTTCCTTGCAATCTCCTCATGCTGAATCTTGGTAGCTAGCTCACCTTGAATCCTTGCTTGCTCTTGGTCCTGCTGCTGCTTGAGAGCTTGCTCTTGGTCCTGCTGCCACTTGAGAGCTTGCTCTTGGTGCACTCTATCCTGCTCCATTTCTGATGTGTCCCCTGATTGTGAGGCTGATGCCTCCCCCTCTCTTTGGATCAAACCGACAGGTTTGGGGCTTGGATCTTTCATAGCTTTCGTATTGTAACGCTTTCCTAACTCATTTAGGTTGCGAGCGCTCCTGTAGAATTCCTCATCTCGGTCCGCCACATGAGTGTATTCAAAGGAGAGCTTGAGTTCAAGGAAATGCCTACTCACCGCACCATTGGGGTCATGCCTCCTGAAAGGGACTGAGCCAAAATGGAAAGCTTCTAATCCTTGAGCGTAATTTTCCCTGTCTCTTGCTCTTGGGAGGCTGTAAGCTCCGATGGTAAATGGCATGGGAGGTTACATGGCCTTTCTTCGGTCTGTTAAGAACTTTCTTATTGCACCAGTGCCAAAGAGTTGTCTCATGGCCTCCTTATGAATTACAAAATCTGTAACATACCGAGGGAACATAAATGGCTCATGAGTCCCTCCACTCATTCCAATGTATGTGCCTTCTGCATTCTGATAATAGTCCCCAAATCATTCAATGATGGGCATAACATTCTCTGACATACATTATGGCTCTTGAACGAAGATAAGCTGGTACAATGGCATGATAAACCTCTCGCAAATCATCTTGTAGTGGTTTGCATATTTACTTGCCCATGTACACTGGTAAGCTATGAATAGAGTTGTTTCATTTGGCTTCCATGAGCAACCCAAGTCCGAGAACGAATGCTTGCTTAACAGGCAATCAATCAGGTATGAAGGCATGAAGAAATCCTCCTTCTTTTGGGCTAGTCCTCCTTGGGCTGCTGTTAACTGTGAGGCCAAGTTATTTGAAATTATTTCAGCCCAGTTGAAGATGGTGCCTTTTGTGGCTATGTGAAACATCACCGGCACCCATCCAATCTTAAACACATTGCCATTAGGCATGCCGAGGAGTCTACTCAACATCAGGATGATGAACCTGTAAGGGGTTTTTAGGAGATTGCTCTCATATTCATTATTCTGCCTCCTCCTAATCTGCCTGTCATTTATAGTCATCTTACGGGCAGTTTCTAGCAAGTCCATTTGATGCTTTTCCATCCATTCATCGTCTAAAGAATCCCTAGGTGAAGGCAATATGTAGGCATCAGTAACATGCTCAGGAGTGAAAGATGCTAGGTTTAACCCATTTTTATCAGTCATGATCCTTGTGTTGGTCCAGATGTTAGGAATAAGCCATCCAATAACTTTGGAACAAGGGAATAACTCTGGTCGAGTTGTTTCCTTATGCAAATGAGACCTTCTGATGTTGGCATACACTAGGGCATCCTCTATAGAAGTTGTTGAACTATCTTGACCTATGATGAATCTGTATATATCACCCCATTGCAATTCAGGAGCGGAGATCCCAGGGGAAACACTAGTGGTAGCTTGCGTGTCAGCAAACATCGTGATGAGAGAAGTATCTAATAGAACTTCAACCTCTGAGTCTGAGGTTACTTTCTGAGCTGCCTTCTTCTTTGCTGACTTCCTATGCATGGTAATCCTATGGTGAGCAAGGCAGTATTTCCAAGCATTAGCCACACTTTATGACAAAGGAAAAATATAACATTTTCATCAAATAGAGGCTGTCTAAAACAAACATAATTATCTTCATTTCATGTTTAAGCTTAATTCAACAGCGTCCCTTTATGCTAAGACAAAGACAACAAATCAGGACAAAGGGCAAGGTCACTTTGGGTTTGCGCCATTCATTTTGGTGTGCAGGAATCCTTAGGATTGTGAAACAAACACTTGCACGAGTCTGATGAAGATATTTGCGTTGGCGCCAAAATTAAACTTTGTGCTGCGCTTGGGATTATGTGTGTGCTAAGATTGGCGATCTAGTGTGCCTTAGGGTATAAGCGGAAATTTATGCGCTAATATTTAAATGCTCCATGCGCGTCGGCACCTAAAATTATTCGGGCACCAAGTGATAATGCATTTCCTAAGCTGAGACCTAAAAAATTTCGCGCGCCAGTGCCATAATTTCATTTGTGCGCCAAAGCTAAAATCATTTGCGCACTAGTTCAAACAGTTTCGCAATCACTGCTTCCTAAGCTTACTTTTGCGCTAGCGCTTCACGTAATGTAAGCGATATTTTATGTGTGTTAATGTTTAAACATTTCATGCACCGACAACTTATAGTGGAAGCTACGCTGAAGGTGGATAAGTTCGACAGCCGCAGGCTTTATCGGCTAAGGATCGGGCCATAACTTCGAGTTTCTAAATGGGCTTGATGGAATGATTTCAAACCTCTCCACGGCAGCTTCGGCCGAGCAATGTGGGTTTTATGCAACCACGGCATGAATAAACCTCGCTCTTGGTTGAGCAGGGTATCTCAGTGCTTATAGCATGAAGCTTTAACTGCGAGGAGCAAGAAGGGTCGAGCCTTGTGTGCAGAAGATGCTTGGTCGGGAGCTTTGCAAACGAGGCTTTGGGATGCTGCGGCTTCTATGGGTTTGAGCGAAAACTCTACGGACGCTAAAATATCACCGGGACGATTCGACCTCATGACCAAAGCACTTCATACTTTTAGAAAATAGAGACTCTACTCAAGGAAGAAGACCCTCAAACCGAAACAAACCATTACGCAACCAAGAAAACATATAAAACTTTTGAATGCGGTCAAGGGGAGCCGCGAGTTTCGCTTGGTGAACGAAAACTCTGAGGGAAAAACCAGGAAAGCCGAAAATGCAACAGAGGGGAGAGACTTGTGTGTCTGTGGGATGGGGCCGTCTCTGCTCTGGTTTGAAAGTGGTGGCTTCGTATCCTCATAGGGAAAAGAATAGCGGGTATTCTACGTCCTTTCTAGCTTTCATGCAAAGTAAAACGAAGGCCGCTTGAGCGACTCAAACTGGGCATGGATGATTCCTTTTAACCAACTAATCCAAGAGCAGGATTTGGGAAAGAGCCTACCTGTCAGTATGGCGAGCGCTCCGATACCTCAACTGTTTGCAGCAAACAGCAGTCTCGAACTTCGACGCGAATGGCGAGCGCTCCGAGTGCAAATGACCAAATAAAAACCCAAAACGCCATTGCATGTGTTAAATAGGGGGAGAGTTAAATGCTTATGTAAGTTTAAAGCTGGCGGGGTTATGACCGTAGGGCTCGATAAATTCGTCATTAAGAGTGGCACATGGCCTCATTAAGGCCCTACCAACTCCGTCGATGCACAGGGATCGAGGAGATCTTTTCACGCCGAGTACTGATTTTAGCTTTCACGCCAAGCGGGGAGCGTAATGTTTTGCGCTATGTGGCAAGCACATGTTCAAAGATAAGCTTTGCGCTCAAGTGGCCATCCTGGAATTAGGGTTGCGCTTGGAAAACCGCGCCAGGCATGAGTTATCATGAAAGACGAACACAGATTTGTGAGCGGGAAGGATAAGCGTGTCTCCAGCGCTTGGGGAGTCGACTCTATCGTCATAGTTGCACTGGGGTAGAATGCGCCAACTTTTAATCATTCCAAGGAAGTGAATCGTAGATCCAAGGTGGGAATATTATGATAATTCTTGCGCCTCAAGCAACCGAGAAAAATTATCTCTTGTGCTAACGGTGGCCAGCTTATTGCGCCAGATAATAAACTTGGGACTTGTCAAAAGGGCGGCTGAGTTAGAGCCAAGGTATGCACCAGACGGAGGATTTGTGATTAGAGTTTGTGCCCAGTGAGGGATTTATGGTTAAAAACGTGTCAAAGCGGCAGTGGTCTTAAGGTTAAAACTTGCGCTACAGCGGGGAGTTAAGACCAAAATCTGCGCAAAAGGAAAAGGATGACTTTTCCTTAAACAAATGAGAAAACTTTCTTGGAAGCAAGCGATGAAATTCTGCCTAGTCAAAGAAAACAAACGTAATGATGAAGAAAAAAGCTTGCTACAAAAGTGTTAAAAGGAGGGCCCCCAAATAACTTCAAAATTTTGGTGAAGGATGTTGTAGCAACAACACTTTTTCAATTACAATAGAACTAAGTGATGAAAAAGGAGAATTTCTACTTAGAGCACACTAACTCTTCAATTTTCACAATGGTAGCCTAAAAGCACATGAAAACCAAAAATGCATATAACTCTTCAAGCTTGGAATTACTTCGCAAAAAATTGATTTCACTTGTATTTTCAAGAAGATGAGTGATTCATAATTCAAGAAAAAATACAAACAACTAATTTTTCTTTTCAAACTTCCCAAAGATTGATGGATGATGAATTCTAATGCATGAAACAATTTTTACAACAATTCTCAAATGAACTTGAAAATGGTAAAAATGAAACACTTTTGATTTTTCAATGTATGTATCAAGATAGAACCTGATAATAATGATTCTTTTCAAATGTATATGGAAGAAAAGAAGAGACTACTTGCAGCACTCGAATCACTCAAAAATTCTCAAAGAAACATGACAATCACTCCAATGACCTAAAGACACAAAAATCACTCAAAAAAGATCAAATGCAGGAAAACACTTATTGACTAAGCTCGAAAATGGTTTTCAAATAAGACCTAGCTTGCTGAATAGATCTGACAAGTTGAAAAAAGGGAATGGCATATCAAGCGGATGTCCGTGGGGCATTGAAATTTCCCGCCACCACTGAATCTCTCACTTGATCGAAATGGAACCCAAAAATCAACACAAGCAAACCAAACACAAACAACGTTGAATAAAGAGGCCTCTGAATGGAAGGTAAAGCACAAATAAGTCTAAGGATAAAACCAAAATCAAATTTTGGAGAGTGGATAGGCCAAGCATCAAGCTTGAAAGATGGACGCAGTCTGTGGTTAGGCGCAGAGCACCTAGCGCAGACTGTACACAGGTGTAAAGCGCTGGAGGCACAAACTGTCAGATCGGAAAAAGCGTCAATGGCGTAGGATGCTCAAAGGAAGATTGCGCTTGGGATGGAAAGCCACACTAGATTCAATACCCAGGTGCATTGGGAGAATAACCCAATGCAAAAAATGAAAAAGCTCTGAACAATGAACAAGTAAATGGATTAACAATGATTCAAACAGACTTAGAGAAGGTCAGCAAACTCTTCAAGAAAAAAATATGATGGTGAAAAAAGGATCAAGAGGCAAAGCAATGGCTCATTATCCCTATCCATCTCTTTGGAGGCATACATTTCCTTTGGAGGCATTGGCTTGTCTTGTTGGAGGAATATTGCAGCGTTAAGGCTTGGGTTGTAATCATGACAAGACTATGTATTTCTCACTCTTTTTACAGTAATATAATCTCTTTACATAAATTTCTTTGTATTGATGATGTTTATAGTTCACTTCCTTAACTATTTACTTGGATCAATTAATGTTTAGATGTACTTTTACTGCTTGTTTTGTCTCTAATAATGTGCTTTGACAGGTCTTGCAGCTATAGATATGATGACCACGAAGCTTAGAGTAATAACGAGGGGAAAGATATACGAATATGAAGGTAAGGCATCTAATTACCTTGATCTCTAATTTTATCTAGGAAAGTAGTTTTATGTTATGTTCTCATTTGTTCTAGATCCACTTGGACTAGCAAGACCATGCTCGCGTCCACTAGAGTAGATTGTCCAATAACAAATCTGGCGACCATATTGGAGAATACATTGTTTTGATTTCAAGGTCACTTTGGGTCTGCGCCATTCATTTTGGTGTGCAAGCATCCTTAGGATTGTGAAACAAACACTTGCGCGAGTCTGATGAAGATCTCTGCGCTGGCGCCAAAATTAAACTTTCCGCTGCACTTGGGATTCTGGGCGTGCTAAGATTGGTGATCTAGTGTGCGCTGGGGTATAAGCGGGAATTTATGCACTAATATTTAAATGCTCCATGCGCGCCGGTGCCTAAAATTATTCGGCGCCAAGTGATAATGCATTTTCTTGAGCTAAGACCTAAAACATTTTGCGCTCCAGCGCCATAATTTCATTTGTGCGCCAAAGCTAAACTCATTCGCACGCTAGCTCAAACAGTTTCGCAATCGCTGCTTCCTAACCTTACTTTTGCGCTAGCGCTTCACGTAATGTACATGATATTTTCTGTGTGTTAATGTTTAAACATTTCATGCATCGGCAGGTTATAGTGGAAGCTACGCTGAAGGTGGATAAGTTCGGCAGCTGCAGGATTTATCGGCTAAGGATCGGCCATAACTTCGAGTTCCTAAATGGGCTTGATGGGTTGATTTAACACATCTCCATGGCAGCTTTGGCCGAGCAATGTGGGTTTTATGAAAACACGGCATGAATAAACCTTGCTCTTGGTTGAGCAAGGTATCTCAGTGCTTATAGCATGAAGCTTTAACTACGAGGAGCAAGAAGGGTCAAGCCTTACGCGCAGAAGAGGCTTGGTCAGGAGCTTTGCAAACGAGGCTTTGGGATGTTGCGGCTTCTACAGGTTTGAGCGAAAACTCTGCGGCCACTAAAATATCATCGGGATGATTCGACCTCATGACTAGAGCACTTCATACTTTTAGAAAATAGAGACTCTACTCAAGGAAGAAGACCCTCAAACCGAAACAAATCGTTACGCAACCAAGAAAACATATAAAACTTTCGAATGCGGTCGAGGGGAGGCGTGGGTTTCGCTTGGTGAACGAAAAATCTGAGGGAAAAACCAGGAAAGCCGAAAACGCAACAGAGGGGAGAGACTTGTGTTCCTGTGGGATGGGGCCGTCTCTGCTCTGGTCTGAAATTGGTGGCTTCGTATCCTCATAGGGAAAAGAATAGCGGCTGTTCTACGTCCTTTCTAGCTTTCATGCAAAGTAAAACGAAGGCCGCTTGAGCTACTCAAACTGTGCGTGGATGATTCATTTTAACCAACTAATCCAAGAGAAGGATTTGGGAAAGAGCCTACCTATCAGTATGGCGAGTGCTCTGAGACCTCAACTGTTTGTAGCGAATGGCAGTCTCGAACTTCGACGTGAATGGCGAGCGCTCCGAGTGCAAATGACCAAATAAAAACCCAAAACGTCGTTGCATGCGTTAAATAGGGGGAGAGTTAAATGCTTATGTACGTTTAAAGCTGGCGGGGATATGAGCACAGGGCTCGATAAATTCGTCATTAAGAGTGGCACATGGACTCATTAAGGCCCTACCAACTCCGTCGGTGCACAGGGATCGAGGATATCTTTTCGCGCCGAGTACTGATTTTAACTTTCGCGCCAAGCAGGGAGCGTAACGTTTTGCGCTATGTGGAAAGCGCACATTCAAAGATAAGCTTTGCGCTCAAGTGACCATCCTGGCATTAGGGTTGCACTCGAAAAACCGTGCCAGGCATGAGTTATCATGAAAGACGAACGTGGATTTGTGAGTGGGAAGGATAAGCGTGTCTCCGGCGCTTGGGGAGTCAACTCTATCGGCATAGTTGCGTTGGGGCAGAATGCACCAACTTTTAATCATTCCACAGAAGTTAAGCGTAGCTCCAAGGTGGGAAGATTATGATAATTCTTACGCCTCAAGCAATCTAGAAAAATTATCTCTTGCGCTAACGGTGGTCGGCTTATTGCGCCAGATAACAGACTTGGGACTTGTAAAAAGGGTGGCTGAGTTAGAGCCAAGGTACGCGCCAAACGAAGGATTTGTGATTAGAGTTTGCGCCCAGTGAGGGATTTATGGTTAAAAACGCGTCAAAGCGGTAGTGGTCTTAAGGTTAAAATTTGCGCTACAGCGGGAAGTTAAGACCAAAATCTGCGCTAAAGGAAAAGGATGACTTTGCCTTAGACAAAGGAGAAAACTTTCTTGGAAGCAGGCGATGAAATTTTGCCTAGTCAAAGAAAACAAACGTAATGATGAAGTAAAAAGCTTGCTACAAAAGTGTTAAAAGGAGGGGCCCCAAATAACTTCAAAATTTTGGGGAAGGATGTTGCAGCAACAACACTTTTTCAATTACAATAGAACTAAGTGATGAAAAAGGAGAATTTCTACTTAGAGCACACTAACTCTTCAATTTTCACAATGGTAGCCTAAAAGCACATGAAAACCAAAAATGCATATAACTCTTCAAGCTTGGAATTACTTCGCAAAAAATTGATTCCACTTGTATTTTCAAGAAGATGAGTGATTCATAATTCAAGAAAAAATACAAACAACTAATTTTTCTTTTCAAACTTCCCAAAGATTGATGGATGATGAATTCTAATGCATGAAACAATTTTTACAACAATTCTCAAATGAACTTGAAAATGGTAAAAATGAAGCACTTTTGATTTTTCAATGTATGTATCAAGACAAAACCTGATAATAATGATTATTTTCAAATGTAGATGGAAGAAAAGAAGAAACTACTTGCAGCACTCAAATCACTCAGAAATTCTCAAAGAAACATGACAATCACTCCAATGACCTAAAGACACAAAAATCACTCAAAAAAGATCAAATGCAGGAAAACACTTATTGAATAAGCTCAAAAATGGTTTTGAAATAAGACCTAGCTTGCTGAATAGATCTGACATGTTGAAAAAAGGGAATGGCAGATCGAGCAGATGTCTGTGGGGCATTGAAATTTCCCACCACCACTGAATCTCTCACTTGACCGAAATGGAACCCAAAAATCAACACAAGCAAACCAAACACAAACAACATTGAATAAAGAGGCCTCTGAATGGAAGGTAAAGCACAGAGAAGTCTAAGGATCAAACCAAAATCAAAGTTTGGAGAGTGGATGGGCCAAGCATCAAGCTTGAAAGACAGACGCAGTCTGTGGTTAGGCGCAGAGCATCCGCCGCAGACTGTATACAGGTGTAAAGCGCTGGAGGCACAAACTGTCAGATTGAAAAAAGTGTCGATGGCGTAGGATGCTCAAAGGAAGATTGCGCTTGGGATGGAAAGCCACACTAGATTCAATACCCAGGTGCGTTGGGAGAATAACCCAATGCAAAAAATGAAAAATCTCCAAACAATGAACAAGTAAATGGATTGACAATGATTCAAATAGACTCAAAGAAGGTCAGCAAATTCTTCAAGAATAAAATATGATGGTGAAAAAAGGCTCAGGAGGCAAAGCAATGGCTCATTAAGACATCAAATAATAACACATTCAACTTGAAATCAAAACAATTCAATCTCCAATATGGTCTCCATATTTGTTATTGGACAATCTACTCTAGTGGACACAAGCATGATCTCCCTAGTCCAAGTGGATCTAGAACAAATGAGAACATAACATAAAACTACTTTCCTAGATCAAATTAGAGATCAAGGTAATCAAATGCCTTACCTTCATATTTGTATATCTTTCCCCTTGTTATTGCTCGAAGCTTCGTGATCATCATATCTGTAGCTGCAAGACCTGTCAAAGCACATTATGAGAGACAAAACAAGCAGTAAAAGTACATCT
The DNA here is from genome assembly GCA_027924585.1 of Larix kaempferi. NCBI lineage: Eukaryota > Viridiplantae > Streptophyta > Pinopsida > Pinales > Pinaceae > Larix > Larix kaempferi. The sequence goes on along the minus strand of BSBM01001068.1, from coordinate 5,825,592 downwards.
AAACACTAATTGATCCAAGTAAACAGTTAAGGAAGTGAACTATAAACCTCATCAATACAAAGAAATTTATGTAAAGAGATTATATTACTGTAAAAAGAGTGAGAAATACATAGTAGAGTCATGATTACAACCCAAGCCTTAACGCTGCAATATTCCTCCAACAAGCCAAGCCAATGCCTCCAAAGGAAATGTATGCCTCCAAAGAGATGGATATGGATAACCTAGGTTAATTCTACCAACATGTAAGTGCTATAGACTTCCTCCCTTTGGAATGGAGAGGAGCTTCGTATTTATAAGACCAAGTTGATAGAGTAGGTTGATGATCATGGGGAGAGGACTAAGGGATCTTCCCTTGAGGTTAGGGAACCGTAGGACAGCTCACCTAGATGTTAGGGATAGATATCCACCTCATCCATCTTCTATAATTCGCTCTAAAACCACCTTTATTCAATTTAACCAACTCCGGTACAAGCTGCATGAGGGAAACCTACTCCTGAGAGGGAAAGCATAGGCTGCACAAGGGAAACCTGAGCCACTGGCGCAGTCTGTCAGAATACAACCTGCGCCTATTCTAGTTGGGCACTTCTTGCTAAAAGCAAACCTGTGCTAGCCCAACTAGAAATGATGGACAAAGGTCAACAAAATGCTCTAAATGACTTCTTGATCAGGAAGACTTCAGGGATTAAGACCCTGAGTTGACAAGGGTCTCACGATGAGGAGATTTAGGTGTAACATCCATATTTAAAGTTATTATTTGATCATGTATGTGACTTATATAGATGAAAGAGTGCTTACTAACTTGGGCATATAATTTTCACCGCAACAGTTTTTGTCTCCTAGTAAGTTGGGCCGTCCATTCCATTTTCTTTTTGCCATTCCCCGTACTTGTTTTTAGTGCAAGTAAACAATGCACAAAACTGTAGTGTTTCACTTAACAGAGTAGGCTTATATTTCACAACTATTCCCCATTCCCCATACTTGTGGTAGGAAATATTAAATGCTAAAGGGAAGGATATAGATAGATAAATGGATTGATCATTATTCATTTCCCATACCGATTGATTAGTATTCATTACCCATTTTCCATAATGATCATTTCCTAGTTGATTGTTGTTTGTATCGAGAGCTGATACAACCCACGCCATTCTAAGAAGAAAATTTAGCGATTCCCATAAAAAGTACTTAACAAAAATTAATTGTAAAATGCAATCAAGTAAGCTTGACATTATAATGTTGGGCATATTTTGAAATCCTAATGTGTAGTCGTCCGCTATTACATGTATGTTTAATATTTAAAGTTAGTATTTGATCATGTATGTGACTTGTCTAGATGAAATAGTGCTTACTATTACTAACTTGGGCAAATAATTTTCACCACAATAGTTTTTGTCTCCTAGTAAGTTGGGCCTTCCATTCGATGTTCTTTTTTCCCTTCCCCATACTTGTTTTCACTGCAAGTAAACAATGCACAAAACTGTAGTGTTGCACTTAACAGAGTAGGATTCTATTTCGCAACTCTTGCATGTATGTACCATAAATGTTTGTGGTAGGACTCTTAAGCATATTATTTCTTAGAATATTTTAAAGTACTTTGTTTCTAGATTGTTACATCACTACATGGCTTTTCGACATTTGGAAGAGATGGATGATGATGACCTTGTAATATTCACATTAGTGGATTCCACCCCCCTTTGGAAATATTTATATTTCCTTTTTAGTATTTTACAATATAACTCAAAATTGATCTTTGTGACAAAGTTATAAATGATCATCTGTATCATGTACACAACCATCAAAGAAATCCCTAACTAACTCCATGAAATTTAAGCTCCATGATCCATGCAAGAGTCAAGCCTTGAAAACCAATCGCCAAGTTTCCAAGGTTGGTCATTGTCTTTGTGGGATTCTATATTAAAGAACAAACTTGTCAATCCCTTGAAACAGTGTTGGATACTCTAGGTCACCATTTATACAGTCTATATTTAATAGCTCACCCATGGGCCATGATTTAACGATTCTCCTAATAATTTGTAGAGCGCCAAGTCACCCTCCATAAACCCTTCCTATGACATGTGTGAGAATCCACCCATGTGTGTAATGAACCTTCAACCACTTCCTTTCTTGATACATGCTCTAGCAAGTCTGTCAATGCCATCAACCTCCAAATATGCTTAATGCTTGTGAAAAGTCTGAGTGCAGAAATGCACTACATGCATGCAAAAAGAGATGCCATTACCTTTGAATACACACCTGAAGAGGTCTAATGAAAGGTTCATGTGTAAATCTCATGAAAAATTGAAAATCCATCTCCCATCACTATAATGCAAATTAAGAGCTAAGAATCTCCACTGTTCACTTAAGAAAAATCCAATTCTGGGTCCAAAAACAAAGTATTGAACTAGCCTGAGTTGGCTTTTCAAAATGCTTACAAATACATATTAAATGCACATGTATTTGAATATGAAGTCACATTCCTTAATAATTTTACATTGGTCAAAACCCTATAGCTTCAGAATTCATCAATTATGTTCTCTGATGAGATTTATAGACATGCCAAAATGGCACTTTAGTTGTTTCATCATCTTCATCCTATATGAATTAATCTTGAAAAAAAATGAATGCCCAGCTCAAATTATTAACTCAAACGATGAAACTAATCATTAATATGAAATATTCAACCATTCATGATGTTCCATTTATGATGTTCCAATAAATGACTTCTGTTGCAACATGAGGATAATTGCCTTCAAATCTGGTTTTAGGATTTTAGCAAATCAGCCTGATAGGGATTTCAAAATACATGCAAGGGGCACACAAATGATGAATTGATGGAATATGAACCTTTGGAGATGTGGTTCTTCCTCCTATATGTTAAAATATTCCAATATTGTCCTCATCTGGAAACTAGAGGTCTTCCAAAATGGTAGTTTTATATATGGACACTTTTTACACCTTCTGAACTAGTTTTTGAACAAATGCATTCCAGAGCCAAACAATCCTCTCCAAGATGATTTTGAGAATTTTCCTTCATGTCTTCTAAAATATTTTACCTTATCCTGTGTTAATAGTCTCCTTCATCCACCATAGAATTTCCAGTCATTTAAAATATGAGCATGTGAAACTTCAGTGTCAAATCAACCTAAGTTAGGTTTGGAAAATGCACACCATCCTTTGTGTATGATCTTCTGATGTGAACCAATGATGGGAAGTTGTACTATCTTATGTTGTTCAGAGTCCTACATGTTCAAATTTTCAAAATCTACTCGAAATTATTCACATGCAAGTTATTGATCTTCCAAAAGGGGTACCTGGAATTTTTTTTACAATTCCAGGAAAGGTGAGCTAGTCTTTAGTAAAATGCACATCTTGATCTAATCCTTCACCCAAATGCATGCACAAGAGTTTTAGAGGCCCACCAGAACATATCTCCATCTAATCCCACAAAAATTTCCTTCAAAAAAGTGCATGAGATGACTCAAATGTATTTTGCATGGCTGCAGATGATGTTTTATTAGGTAAAAATGCACACAACAATACCAAAATGCACATCCTGCACTGCAAGAAGCTAGTCAAGGTGCCTGTTATCACAAATATAGTACCCGGGATACCATACATTATTTTTCATAATCCAGTACACTTTTCAGCCAGTTTCCTTACATTGAGATGCCAAGATGAGCATCTATTATGGATCACTATTGTATCATGGACAACAGTTTTATTACCCATGCCATGATTGAGTTTCAGGACACTCAGAGAGAGGATTGATGTAGCCATTTAGACATTTATAGAGAAGCCAGTATTTCGTAGAGTTGCAGAAGCAGAGTTTCAGTGGACAGATGTTGGTTCAGATTATGTGCATTCAGGTATATGACTCAGTAGGTATATTCTTGTGTTATGGTTATATTGCTTTTATATTCATTATTGTAGCATGTCTTAGCATTTAGTATCATGATCTGGAAATCATATAGATATGTGTACCTGGTTGTATCATTATATATATTATATTGTCCCCACTCAAACTTAGAAATTCATGATCCATACTCATTGGTTTTACCCTCCTTCGGGAGAATAGAGGTGATCATTACCACCATCCTTGGCTTTCTAGTGTTGGTCTCATTATTCATTGTCTTCACCCATCCATTACATCCCAGTCTGTCTATTACCCTGACTTACTACTTGACTAGTGGCATGGAGGACCTTCCCCACTTTAGCCTCTGTGTTGGATGAGCTTCCTTGTTTCTTGTGTCTCGGCTCTGAGTTGGTGACAAAACTTACCTTTCTGTTCGATTGTCCTGATGTTTGGCACTGGTACGAAGTCCCCCTAGTCACTTAAGATGTTGTTGGCTAAAATTGAAAGATCATGTACTACTTATGGAAACTTATGTAAATTCGCCCAGGAAATTGTAAACTCTACAATGTATTTCTCAACACACGTGAGTAAAGGGAAAGAGCAATGAAACGCTATAAATACTCCTTGAAGAGTATAAGAAAGGTCCAAAAAGCAATGGTTCTTAAACTCTATATCTAAATGATTGTTGACCTTATGTATATGTATAAACATGCCCTAGATGCAAGAAGCAATTAGTTGTGCTTCTTAGCACACCTGATATCTGAAGGGTTATGTAGGACAAAAAGGCCATAAAGTGAAATTAATGGATCCTAATGAACTTGGATCATCTTAAAAGTAGACATGATGCCTAAGTTGAATAAGCACTCTTTAAACAACTTACCCATCTGTGAGACACTTCCATCCCCCGTGTTTTTGTTCATCCATCATATGCTAGAGTGTGTATCCCCTTTTCCATATCCAAAGTGTCACAATGTCAAGTTAGTAGTCATCCCTTAGCCTAGCCTTTTAATTCTTAGCCTTCACCCTTCACTATCAAATTGATCACAACTATGAAGTGAGTATGGTCTTGAAAGTTTGGTCTGAGTCATATTAATAATTAAAATCCTTATATATTTGTTGGTAGATCGCCAGTGAAATGATTACTTCTTGTTATAATCCTTACTTTAATGAATTGTAGAGCATGCTTTAAACTTTGACACTTGCAGTAGTTTGATGATAGCCCGAGTCATATTATTGTTCATGTTGACTTGGTCATACCCATTTTAACCAAATTCAACCACAGGAAATGAGGTGGATAGACCTCAGATGGTGCAGAGATATGATATATGGCCTGGTATAGGTCACCAAATGGTTCTATGTAGTGGTTATAGGCTTATGATGATGATTTGTGCTTTTCGGCACTTTTATAGATTATTATTTGGTCTAACGGATATATTGGATATTTTATAGGATCATGTAGAGATCCATATAGTGTATGAGTACACACCTTAGATGGATTTGGGCTCTCTGAGTCCAATGAGACAGTCTTTTTTCAGTTCCGGGCAATTATAGTGATTTTTGGCCTCAATTGGCTATCCTGGTGCATTTTTGGCTTGTCAGATGGCCTCTCAGAGCAGAGGTTGGATTTGACTGGTTTTCCTAGGGCGTCGTGCATGGAGGGGGTGGTCCAACCAATTTTTATTACCATATTACCGCACTCCCGGAGAGCCTGGTCGGCTCACCTTGACAGTGAGGCACTCCAGGAGACATTGGGTAGGTTCACATTTCCCGAGGCAAATTAAAAATGGTGAAAATGGCTACTTAAAGATTCGATTTGGGCTACTAAGGCAAGGGATTGGCATGGAATGAGTTTTGATGATGAGTGGGATGTCTTCCACACCTTCTCTAGTAGTTTCATCTTTCAATGGGACCCACACCCATCTCTCCGACATGTTTTATGGTTTTCTGGAGCCTCCTGAGGCTCACGACTTTTCCAGAGAGGCACGATTTAGTGTCTAGTTTGGTCTTTTGATGATATTGTGACATGGGGACACACTAGGGAGGCAAGTCATGACCCCCTAGACCCACTATGAGCTATTTGTTATGTTTTATCATTCACTTTTGGTGGGACCCTGTCTCCTAGAGCGATTTGGTCCATTGATGTATTATATTTTATTATTGATCCATGTACTTTATGTTGAGCTCATCTCAACCATTGATTAGATCATGTTGATATTTTAATATTAGCCATCCATTCAAAAGGTTGTTAGGGTTTTGGTATCTCTCCATCCTATTTAAAGGAGAGAGCTTCTCATTGTAAAGGGACTTTTGGCTCTGGATTATTGGAATGGAAAATTATTATTGCATCTACTTGTCTTATGGTGGTGAATGATTTTGGAGTTCGACTGTTTGTTCTTCCTTTGCACTAGGTTATTGGAGATTATCTTGCTATCATTTTGTTCCACGTTTTTCTCATCTACAAGTGAAGGCCGAATTGGTTCAAGGAGGACGCATTGGTAGGGGAAGACTCTCCCTGCTTTTTCTTTGGGTTTCTTCGTCGGTAACAGGGAGTATTACTGTCTTAGTACCTTCTACTTCATGTTATCATTTTCTATTTGCTTGTATTTCCTCCATTCTTGATCAATCTAATTGAATCAATTTCCTTGGTTTGACAGGAAGAGGAGGGCGCATGTGTGGAGCTAGGGCATCTCATTGTGGCAAGAAAAATAAAAGATTTCTCATTTGATCTCTGCGGGAGCATTCCTCAACAACATGGTAAGCACTTCCATCACTCAAGTATGATATCAAGGTCAGTTTCTCATTCCATTAGTTTATCCATCTGTCATTTTAATTTAAAACCCTATGTCAAATTATTCTGAAAATTCTCTGGGTCAACAGACTTGGTTTACTGGAAAACCATTTCTGGGTTTTGTAGATCGGGAAAATTGCAAAGTGGGTTCTAAAAAATGTCTTACCTGGGTGTCTCCATCGGCCCAAACCCCAAGGCATTGATTTCCACAATCCCTCACAAGTTTCTTGGACTGTCTGGTTTACCTATCTGTTGGGTCATTTTCCCGAGCTTGTTGATTTTAACACTGTCAGATCTATCTCACAAGCTGTGCTAGAAATCCCTAACCTCAAATTCTCTCTCTACGTCACTTTCCATGTTTTAAGTGTCATGTTTCCCAAGGTGGCTGGATTTGATCATTTTAAACTAGCACTTAAATATTGGAATCATACTTAATCCTAGAATCACTGTGTTTTATCTATCCTTATCATTTCACATCTTTCCTAGGCCTCTAAAGTGATTCTAATTCCTTAATTCTACGTTCCATACTTGTCACCCTATGTACTTCACTTAGTTGATTTGATCTGGTGATTGGGTTGATCTCTCCTATCGGGAGTGGATCTGGGTCTCCCCCTTACTATCTTGGATTTGGTAGCAGAAGCGAAGAGTGCCTTGGTTGGCGTGACAACCATCCTTTTGGGAAATAGGGCTCTCTTGGTTCAGCACTTTAGTTGCATGTCCCCTCTACCATCCACCTTGGATCCATCTGTAGGGGCAACTACAAGATTGGTGATAACATTTTGGCGCTTTTGTTGGGGAGGTAGAGGCTTACCTTCGGTGTCTGCGAGTGTCCATGTGTTATCCATATCTTACCGCATCCGATTTTTGTTTGGTGATTGTATTTTGAATTCCATAATCATCTCAATCACCATTTTAATTTTCACTCATCTCACCTCTTCGACATATATCATTTTAGTGAGTTACTTGTGTAATTCACCTGGTGACTCCACCCCGTGATTCTACTGAGGAATGGACCCATGTTTAGACTCCATTTTGGAATCTTAAATTTTTAATCCATAATGGACCAAGATCTTCTTCGGGATCTTGAACAGAACTCAAAAAATTTAAAAGAGTTTATTGAAAGAAATTCAAGATTTAGATATGAGGATAATTATCAACATAATTATGTGTATGAACCTGCATATCAAAATTCTTATGATACCCATCATTTACCTCATCCATCTAATAATTTTTTCCAAAATGAACCACGTAGACAATATCAAACCCAACCAAGGCTTTCGGTAAATAATTCTCGCCCAATTCAAGCAAATAGAACCCTCAGGAAACCCAAGCCATCCCCTTTTGATTTTTCAGAAATATATGGGGCACCTCATCTTATTCCAGATAGATACATCTGGGGTTTGCCACATTTTGATGGAAGTAATGGAACATTTATTGAAATTCATTTGGATTCCCTCTAGGACCATATGGAATTTCTGGGTGTTGATGGTGAGGATGTCTATATGCGAGTCCTCGGTGCTTCCCTAGAAGGGGATGCACGGCTATGGTTTGATCATTTAGCCCCGGGAACCGTCACTGGGTATGACATGTTCATGGATTTGTTAATAAATGAGTAAGGAAAAAACATTAATGACCCTATGGAAGAACAGTCAAAAAATGAGTCTCTTGATGAAAATCAACTTGATGAAGATGATCAAGATCATACTTATAGTGAATTAACTAATGATTGTCTTTGTCAAATTGATTCCTCTTCTCCTAATCCAAATGTGTCTCGTGAGAAGGTAATGTATGACACTGAGCAAATTTCAATTCCCCATTATTATTGCCTTAATATTGATATAATATGGGAACTTATGAGAATCTTGCCATCGTTACCTGAAGAATTCTCAGATGAAGAGGATGATACAAATGGTTTCCATCAAGAAGCATCCATGATTGAGTCTTCCATTAGTGAATCCTATGAAATTTCTCTTGATATACCTTTTCACAATCCTTGTGTAATTAATGATATTTTTGATCATCATATTGAAGAAGGAGAAAATTGGGATAACAACCAAATTTCTTTTACAAATTCATCTGATAATTTCATGTTTAAAGATCAAATTTATGAAAATGATCAAGTGGTTGTTAATGAGCTTGTCGATTTGTTCCTTAATAAATTGTCATCATGTGAATCTAATGATAAATCAATTGAAGATAAGTCTTATGATGAGGATGGGTTAGTGAATCAAACTAATCGATATTTTTCCTTAATAGAATCCTCAAACCAATATCTTAATGCTTATGGGAAGCTTGGAAACAATCCTTCACTTAACTCATCCAATATTGATATTTTTCCCAATTCAATTTTTTATCAGGATATATTATTTCGGTTTTTGGGGTTGGGTGCTCGCAATAAGTTTTTTCCCTTTTGGAAAAATTCAAGGTCAATCAATTTTCAATCCACCCTCCCATCCCATCTTTTCGAATCTTCTTTGGGTTTGTGGTCTGATCAATCTTTGATATTTGAGATTTTCATAAGTGGAGGTAAAGCACTTCATTTCCTTTCCCAATCACCTTTGATGAATAACATTTCATTTTCATTGGTGGCAAGAAAAGCTATATAAAGATCAATTTCATCATTTCTCCATTTTTTAGCAACAAGTGGGGCTAATATCGATCCTAATGTTATGTCACAATTTATCCCTACTTGGTTTGTACGTCATTCCCGGAGTAGTCAGAATTGAGTGTCTTAGTCAGGTGGATGAGGAAAGTATTTTGAAACAAGGGGAGTTAACAATAACTTGCATATTTTTTATGATCCGATTAATATTCTAATGGAGGATGTTTACATCAATCAAACACCCCCTTGGCATGTTTTCATTTTGCACCATTCCAATGCTCTCTGAAATTTTGAACAAGTCAGGAATGTATTGAATTTAAATTCATTAAGCTTTAATCTAATCCTGATTTATTCTGTTAAAAAACATTAAGGAAGAATCATTAGTCAAATTGATGAATGGTTGCACTGGATTTATGCTTTTACTTAGTATTTTGATTGCCTAGTAGATTAGAGTAGGTAGGAACCGAATAAGCCTGCTTGGGAAGTAGTTAGTCTTTTCAACCATTGAGTATGGCACTTTTTGTCTTTCCCTAAGCTCACTTTATGAAGCTCCTAGTTTAGCCCTGAGTACTTGCCATTTTCTTTTCCTGCAAAATAAAAATAAAACTTTTCCAAGTTATGTTAGTAGATTAGATTTATTGTTTTCTACATTTATATTTCATGCATTTCAGTTTCATTATTGTTTTCTATTTGAGATTTATGTATATACATGCATTGTTCTGACATCCAGTCTGTGAGTTTGGTATGGCTCTGGACATTTTGTAGATAGTAGGTGATATGTTGGTAGCAGTTGCAGAGCTAGAGCCCTGGATTGAGGATACGAGTAGCAGAGTGCAAGGACCAGAGATTCTGAGGTTCTGAAGTGCTCTTTTTAGCAGAGCACTTGTCCCAGCTGGAGCCATATGTTATCACATATATAGTAGTCAAGATACAATACATTATTTTTCAGATTCCAGTACACTTTTCAGCCAGTTTCCTTACATTGAGATGCCAAGATGAGCATCTATTATGGGTCACTATTGTATCATGGACAATAGTTTTATTCCCCATGCAATGAATGAGTTTTGGGATACTCAGAGAGAGGACTGATGTATCCATTTATCCATTTACAGAGCAGTCAGTATTGCCTAGAGTTGCAGCAGCAGAGTTTCAGTGGACAGATGTCGGTTCAGATTATGTGCATTCAGGTATATGACTCAGCAGGTATATTTTTGTGTTATGGTTATATTGCTTTTATATTCATTCTTGTAGCATGTCTTAGAATTTAGTATCATGATCTGGCGATCATATAGATATGTGGACCTGGTTGTATCATTACATGTATTATATTGTCCCCACTCATACTTAGAAGTTCATTATCCATACTCATTGGTTTTACCCTCCTTGGAGAGAATAGAGGTGATCATTACCAGCATCCTTGGCTTGCTAGTGTTGGTCTCATTATTCATTGTCTTCACCCATCCATTACATCCCATTTTGTCTATTATCTTGACTTACTACTTGACTAGTGGCATGGAGTACCTTTCCCCGCTTTAGGATCTGTGTTGGATGAGCTTCTCTATTTCTTGTGTCTTGGATCTGAGTTGGTAACAAAACTTACCTTTGGTGAGTTGGATTGTAGTCCTAAATCATTCTGGTCAGTTGTCCCAATGTTGGCACTTGTACGAAGTCCCCCTAGTCACTTAAGATGTTGTTGGCTAAAATTGAAAGATCATGTACTACTTATGGAAACTTATGTAAATTCACCTAGGAAATTGTAAACTCTAAAATGTGTTTCTCAACACACGTGAGTAAAGGGCAAGAGCAATGAAACACTATAAATACTCCTTGAAAAGTATAAGAAAGGTCCAAAAAGAAATGGTTCTTAAACTCTATATCTAAACGATTGTTGACCTTATGTATATGTATAAACATGCCCTGGATGCAAGCTACAATTAGTTGTGCTTGTTAGCACAACTGAGATCCGAAGGGTTATGTAGGACAAAAAGGCCATAAAGTGAAATTAATGGATCCTAATGAACTTGGATCATCTTAAAAGTAGACATGATGCCTAAGTTGAATAAGCACTCTTTAAACAACATACCCATCTGTGAGACACTGCCATCCCCCATGTTTTTGTTCATCCAACATATGCTAGAGTGTGTATCCCCTTTTCCATATCCAAAGTGTGACAGTGTCATGTTAGTAGTCATCCCTTAGCCTAGCCTTTTAATTCTTAGCCTTCACCCTTCACTAGCAAATTGATCACAACTATGAAGTGAGTATGGTCTTGAAAGTCTGGTCCGATTCATAATAATAATTAAAAGCCTTATATATTTGTTGGTAGATCGCCAGTGAAATGATTACTTCTTGTTATAATTCTTACTTGAATGAACTGTAGAGCATGCTTTAACCTTTGACACTTGCAGTAGTTTGATGATAGCCTGAGTCATATTATTGTTCATGTTGACTTGGTCAAACCCAATTCGACCAAATGGTTCTATGCAGTGTTTATAGGCTTGTTGTTGCAGCAACATCCCCCCCAAAATTTTGTACATATTGGGGCCCCTCCTTTCATTTTTTGTAGAAAGGCTTCCTTAAGAAGCCATCCTCAGCTGTTAACTTTGTTTTTCAACAGAAAATATTGCCATGAACCACTCCAAGTCTGCCAGAAAATCTTGTTTCTCAACAGAAATTTTTTCATGAAGTCTTCCTGGAAATCGCGGAACGATTTGGTAAAGCCTCGCAGTGGCGGGAGCCTTTTGTTTCAACATCTCGAGAAGGACTTAGAAACTTTCATTGAAAAAAATTGCGGAAGCCATTGGATAAGTCCTTCCGAAACGGAGGAGGAATTCGAGAAAGCTCCACAGTTGCGGAGAGATTCGGGTTTTCCTCCTGAAACGGTGGAAACCATGCATCTAAGCTTTTCGAAAAAGGACTAAGAAAATTTTGCCCATAAGTTGCGGGAGCCATTGGCAAATTCTTTCCGAAACCGCGGAAGAATTCAAGAATTCCTTCTGAAACAGCGGGCACCATTCGCCAAATCTCCCGAAACTCTGAAGGGACTTAGAAACTTTATGAAATATTGCGGAGCCTTTGGACTTTTCCTCCCGAAACTGCGAAAAAGTTTGCCTTATTCTCCCGAAAGCTGCCAGAGGACTCCCTTTAAAAAACTCCTAGGTCTTCCCTCAACATTCGCGGCACCGTTCGAGTTTTCTTTCCGCAATTGCGGAAGCCGTTTGCGGGGAAAGTCAGGTTATCTTTCCGTAACTCCGCAAGAACTTAGAATTTTTTGTGAAATTTGCGGAACAAGTTGGATTTTTCCTCCCGCAGTCACGGAAACATTCACATTAACTTGCCGAAATGCCGAAACGCTTAAACCTTTCCGGAACGATTCTTAAAATCCGCTCATAACCGTGGAAGCTTTCAAGTTATCCTTCCGAAACGATGGGAAACATTCACCATATCCTCCCAAAACCCCGCGAGACTTAGAAAATTTTCGAATTGCGGAAGCTATTGGTGAATTTCTCCCGAAACAGCGGAAGCTTCCGCGTTATCCTTCCGAAGGACTTGAACTTTGCAGAACGTCTTGGATTTCCCTTTCACGACGCGGGAACCCTTTGCGGGAGCCATTCGCCATTACCTTCCAAAACAACGGAAGCGTTCACTATATCCTTCCGCAACGGCGGTTGAAATTCACGGGTTTGTCCTGCAGATGGCGGTCACATGCAAATCGAGACTGCTTGACATGACCGAATTAGATGATGTATTAAAACCCGTTTTAAATGCGCCACCCACCCCGCACGTGCTAGATCATTTAAATAGACGGTGGGGGGTTTCGAGCCAAACATGTTGTTATTATTCGATTGACAAATTTGTTGGACGCCGCGAAACCGCTCCAGCTCAGCTCACTCGTCCACGTTCACGGCCACCTCATTCAGCTGTCTTCACGGTGCCAGGCAGGAATTTTAACCATTAAATTTGCCTCTTCTACGCGTCAGATTACTATTGGGTTGTCCTCTTTTTTTGAAGACGATTGGTTAGGTTGGATTTTGGCGGGCAAAATGCCCGTCATGGGTACTTTGCCCGTCAAATGCAGTTTAAATTTCATTTTTCCGTCATATAAAACAGAGGAATTGTAAAACGTTTGCATAGTGGGTAAAGACCGTCAATTTGGACGGATAGATTTTTTCCAAAATTCCTCCCCGGGCCGCGTACTTCATTATTTTAAAACCACCAAAGCCCCATGACTTTTCGTGTCCCCAGCCGAAAGCGAAAGCTATAGCCACCCGGGCTTTTTCATAAACCTTAGTCACGGCCAGCTGCTACCCCCGTTTAAATCCTAAGACAGGCGCCATCGCCCCTGATGAAACCAGCCGAAGGATGCCCCGTCAAATATTATAAATAACAATAGCGGTTGGGCTAAAACCCCTCGCCTGTGTGTCAACACGGAGGGTCCTCCCTGGTCTCGTATTAAATTTGTTTCGACCTCAGACTCGCCCGCCACTAATCATTAAAAGCACCACGGCAAAGAACACCATCCCTCCTAGAGCTGAACCGAGAGCAGGTTGCTTCCGCAACATGCTTATCCTCTCATGAGCATTCCAAACCTGCCCCTTTAAAAGAATTAGGATGTTTAAATCTAGATTTCTTGTTTGGAATGGTGTTTTTGCTTCCTAACATACAGCTTCACATTGTATTTATCTCATTGACATGTTAAAATGGTGATGCTCTCTGTTAAAATCTCACAGTATGTTGCACATTTTTATAATGACTGGTGTTTGGTTGCTATCAAGGATAAGTCAAAATGCCAAAAGGTGGTAGGAAGAAGGCTAAGATGACAGAAAAACAGCCTACACCACTTAAAATTGAGACCACACTCCAGGATACTAGGTTCACCACCGGTGTTCCTCCTGAAATCCGATGGGGTGATATCTACAGAATGATTCGAGACCAGGATATCCCGGACATGTTGCTAGAAGAGGGGCAGATTTATCTAAATATCAAAGCCTCAGGCATAACTAGAGTTGCTACCTACCCTGAACTGTTCCCATGTTCTGAAGTAATCGGGTGGATACCCCAGCATGTCGATGCAGAAGGGAGAGTAATTCATAACAGCACGAAGACAGCCATTGCCTCATTTCACCTAGAATACCTGGCCGTGGCCTACAAATTTCCCCGCGCCTAGCAATCTCTGACTAATGAATGGCTGGGCCAGATGAACAACATTGAGATGGCCAAAAATCTATTGGTCGCAGGCAAGCATTTGAGAAAGAAAGGAAATGATGAATATGACGTCCAGAATCTGAGACCTCCTTTCAGATTGATCGCCTTGATGTTGTGCAGAATCTTCGGCATGCGAGATGGCACCGTGTACAAGATTCAGTGGGTCCCTATCATCCACTTCGTGGCATTTAAAGGAACTGTGTTTGACTGGGCCACTCTCCTGTCAGATAGTTTGGCCTCAATGATAGTTACTGCAAGAGAAGGACTAGCCTTGAAGAAGGCAGAATTTTTCATGTCCTCATATCTGATTGATTGTGTTTTGGCCAAGGTGGACTTCCGCAAATTGGGCTACACATGGGATAAGGCCACCACCCCGGTTTATACCGCTTTCAGGATGATGTGGGCCCAGAATTACAAACCTAGCTACAAACTCATCTGTGAGGGGTTCATCATGCCCCTATATGAGAAGATATTCAAGGAGGATCCCAACTTCCTGTCAGAGAATGCTTTGGAAGTCCTTGAGAATTACCGGGATTTTTACTTTTCAGAGCAAGGCACCTACCTCAGAATGTTTGGAGGGACTAAAGCTCCATACATTTTGCCGCAGTATGCCACTGACTATGTGGTCCTTAAAGAGGCAGTAAGACAGATTTTTCTGGATGGAATTGGAGCAATGCTCCACAAACAGAATAAGGCTTCTTTTCCCCCTCTACCTTTCTGCATAGGAGCTTACAAGTTCTCGGGGGTTGCCTCAGCCGAGGAGTTTGTTCAGGAACTGAAGGAATTCCACTTCGGCGAGGTGATCTTCCACAGGAATGACAGGAAGGGAAAAGTGGCCGAGCACTGTAAGGAAATCTATGCTCATTTTGAGTACTCTCACTACCCCGATGTCGAGGAAGAGGCATTCAGAGGCATCAGCAACATGGTTGAGCTGCGGATCTGTCGCCAAGGCACTGGAGCAAGCTCTAGCTCAACCAAGGTCCAGAAGACCAGCCAGCAGAAGGAGAAAGAAGCTGATGATGCCCGAGCTCAGGAAGAGCTCAGATTAAGAGAGGAAGCCAGATTGCTACAAGAGGCAGAGGAAGCCAGGTTGTAGCAGGAAGATGAAGTGGCAAGAATGCAGCAAGAGGCCAAAAGTGAGAGGCTGCAGAAAGAATCCGAGGAATCCCAACAGCAGAAGGAGGCTGAAGATGAAGCGCAGCAGAAAGGAAATGAAGGTCAGCCACAAGTTGAAGGAGGGGAAGGAGGACAGGAAGCTGAACGGAAAGTGGAAGAAGAGCTGAAAGCAGGAGAAGATGCGCAAGCAAGTGGGTCCGGTGTCCAAGACATGGAAATAGACGCACCTCTAGCAGGTGGCTCTGGTACCCAAAATGTGGGAACAGATCGAGCTCAGGGAGTCCGGACCCCACCAGCTGAAGAAGAAATAGACATTATGGACCTCCTAATTGTCCCGTACACTCCATCATGAAAACATACGGTGTCCAGGTGGAATGAATTTGTCTATGATAAAAAAAGAAAAGCAACGGTCCTTAAATTGAAAGAGAGGATCAAAATACTTTTCCAGGAGGATATCATTACCCACCGGGAGGTCACTGTAATGCGGACTACAGATAAATATCCCTTTGCTATGGCATCCGCACTTGTAGAAACAACAAAAGCATCACTGGACAATGTAGGTGTTATAGTTAGAGAAAATGAATTGACAAAGAGGAGAGCTCGTACGCTACAACAGACTGTGGCTAATGAGCAAGCCTACAGGGATCTTATGGTGAACAAGTATAATTTCCTGTATGCCGAGCATAAAGAGCTATCAGGCAAGTATAGCCAGCTGGAGGAGGAAAATGACCAACTAACACTCCAGATGATGATTGTGGAAGCAGAGAAGAATGAAGCGGAAGATAAAGCATCCTAGCTAGAAGTAAACAAGCGGGCATTAGCTGAGCAATTAGAGCAAGCTGAGAGCAGAACGATGGATATATCTCCCTTCCATGAGTTGTCCTGCAACATCCTGAAGAAAATGCATGAGACTCAGGGGCTAATCACTAATGAAGTTTGCAAGCTCAAGTCCATGGTGGTCAGGTTAAAAGAAATTAATGCGGAGGCCCATAGGCTCAAAGCTAAGCATACCCATGTCAAGGCAAATGTCTTGAGCCAAATAAAATGGCGAGAAGGAAAGGGGTTTTTCCCCACACATCTCCCATTTAAGTCTGTGGAAGGTTTTAATGAAGACATAGCCCTTTTGGAATTCTGCAAAAACTGTGGAAGTAAGCTAATGGCCAGTGTGCAAGGGACAAGGGATAGGATCAACGATCTGTATCAAAGAATCCAGGGAGTGCATGACAGGTGCAAATTGAATTTCCCGCAATACCTCGATGACTTCCCGGGTGAAGAACAACGCTTGGCTGAACTAAAGGAAGAACTGGGCATCCAAACCGAATATGTGAAGAAAATTGATGTCCTAGCAGTTGACGACCTCCAACATTATATTGGAATGTCATCAGTCCACAGCCATTTGCTTAAAGAATTACATCAAGCTGCAGTGACGGAAGTTCAAGGCATTGGAGCAGAGCTTAGAAAAAATGTGACTTCTCAGAAAATATTGCTCCCTGCTGCCGCAAATGTAGTCATAAGGGACACTGGTATTTGGTATAGTTATATTGCAGAGGTGGAGAGACAAGCAGAAATAACAGCTGTAGCAGCTAGCTCGTTTTACTCTCTCCCTGCAGCAGCAGAAACTCCAGTGGGCTTAGCTCCTTCTTCCCAAACCATTCCAGCAGCAACAGTGAGCTCGATTCCCTCTTCCCCAGCAGTGGCAGATGTTCCGGCCGGTTCAATTCCTTCTTCCTAAGCTGCAGCAGCAGCTCCAGTAGGCTCGAGTGCCTCTCTTCGAGTAGCATCGGCATCAACAGTCAGTTGAGCGACTCTCTTCCAACTGAAGCACGTGTCCAACAGGGAAAGCGCTGGTGTTAGAATTATTTCTGCTATTTTGTAATTTTGGACTTTTCATATGTGTAAAACATGGAAGCTATGGGACAGCTGTCCCTATTTTCTTTTAAATAATTTCTGTAAAAGTAAGGAAATCACATTTTTTGTCTGTTATAGAAGAAAATTTCAGTAGATGACAAGTGTAAAAGGCCAGATGGCATCCCAAAGGGCAATTTTGTAACTATAAATAGAAGTTAGGAAGAATATGAAAGGACTTTTGGCAGGGATTTAATTTTCAGACTTGTACGAGCTATCTTGTGTATGTTCTATGAAAGTAAAATCTTCTAATAAAAGCCTGGAGCAGACGTTTTGCATGGGAATGAAGGATGGATGTATATTGGACTATTCTGGTGACTTCCATACTGTAATGTGAGATCTTTCTTGCTGTTTGAATTATTTCTTTGCAACTAATGATTTCACTCCTTTCTGTGCAAACGATTTCTCTGTTTCATGAGTAATGAATGTGCTTCATATTAAATTAGAAGCTATCTTCTGATATCTTTCATCTTTGCTGTAGCTTTATCTGTAAGATTTAATGGCTATCTATTCTTTCTTTAAGATATCTACTACAGCTCATTGCTCATGCTTTAATTTGGCTCCTTGCAGGGACAATTAGATTTATTTCATGTGTTTTTAGACTTAGATCTATTCTTTCAGTTTTGCATCTAGATTAAATAATCTTGTTTCTCTCTTTGATGAGTAATGAAAATGTGTCATTTGTAATTAGAAGCTATCTTCTGAGATCTTTTATCTTGCTGTAGCTTTCTCTTTAAAGATTTAATGGCTGCCTGTTCATTTTTTTAAATATAATGTTTACAGCTCATTTCTCATGTTTTGAATGTGGTCCTTGCAAGGATAGTTAGGTGTATTTCAGTTTTATACTTAGATCTATGTTTCCTGTCTTGCATTTAGATTAAACTTAGAATAGGCACTTGCATTTCATTGTAAAACATAAAATCCAAAAGAAAGGTGGATCGGGCCATAACCGGTATAATTGGAATTAAACTCCAAACCCACGGTTGCCGGAACCGCTAACCGAACGGATTCCCTATACCAAACGGTAGATAATCTAATTGGGATCATCTATCGGGGAGAATCCCTTTCTGATTGATGCTATGATATCCGAGGCATCAACAGTTTTTGGCACTAGAAGGAGGGCCTGAAAGTGCATGGCTGATAGAGGAAAATCTCCCACTGCCATAGATGACACTGAAAACCCGCTTAAAGAAAGCATTTCAAACAGCCCAGATCTTGAATTATTAAATCAAGAACGCCTCGTTTCTGATCCTGAGCCTCAAGAAGCTTTATACGCTGTCCCTTTTATAGAAATAAAAGATTTGAGAAGGCATACAAGATCCTACGTTAGGCAGCTAGGTGGTTTAAACGTTGTAAATTTTCTCCCTAAGAAAACTACCCCTAGAAAAGAGCCACAATATACCCGAGATTCGGTTCTTGTTCAAAGTTTTGAAGAAATTGTGAATTTGACTTTGGAAGAAATTTCAAACACTCTTAACAAGGCAGATCTTGAAAACTCAGAAAAAATTTCAGACCAAGAAAACCTTGAAGAACTTATCACTCCAAAGAGTACTCCCCAAGATTCACCGTACAACTCTCCGCCAGGTTCTCCACATCCAAACATGGCTGTACTTGCTTGGAGAGCAAGGGGAGCGCTGAACCTAGCTGGACCATTCCATAATCTTCCGAAAAACCCAGAAAAGGTCTTGCCTAAGTTCGACCCAGGGAAAGCCATTTCGGCGGAAGACCATCTCAAGAGTTTCTACTTAGCTCTGAATCTTTTGAACGTACAACATGAAGATGTAGTTTGCAGACTGTTTCCATATACATTCGAGCAAAAAGTATCATTCTGGTACTTTAGCCTACAACCCAGCTCAATCTCTAGTTGGGATGAATTCAAAAATTGTTTCTTAAAGAAATACGGAAACCAAAAAACTGTGGCAACACTTATGAAAGAACTCTTATCCATGATAATGGAAAAGAAAGAAAAGGTTCAATATTTCAATCAAAGATTCACAACGCTGTTAAACAATTTCAGTGAAGCTAATAAACCAGCAGAGGAGTCTCTGATTGAATACTACACAACAGCTCTTGAAGGACCCATAGCAATGTTCGTAAAAAGGTCCAAGAAAACTACCCTGATAGAGAACTTTGAGGAAGCTAGAAAGGTAGAAGAATAGGCTGATAGCATTGCTAAACATGCCTTAGATGTAGAACCAAAACTAACAGCTAGTAAAAGGACCTTGCTGCTCACTAGAGGTAAAGAAGAGCCATCTACGGACATGGAAAATGTAGTCAAGATGATGCATAAATTATCTAATAAAATTGTAGATCTCGAGAAAGACAAGGCTGCTAGCACATCTAGGAAACCTTTCAAGCCATTTTATAAAAGAAGGGAAGACGGTGATCAAACTCATCCACCAATGAATACTTCCCCTGTCTTAAACTTGAACGAAATCGGGATGGAAAATTTCTGCACTTTTCATTAAGAACCACATTCGGAAAAGAGCTGCCCGCAATGGATTAATTCCATGAGCTTAGTCATGAACCAAATGCTAGATTCACAGATCCCAGACCAAGATGATTCTCCAGCGGAATCGAGCCCTGAGTTAGAGGAACCAACCCCGGACACTACTATGGTGCTATGGGATTGGGTACCTATGACTGAATTAGCAGAAGAGGATCCCATAGATAGCTCTCCCTCTACCGTAAACGTTGCTACTCGCAGCAAAGGCCCAATTGCCGATCCTGTGCCAAGTGCAGTTCCTCATAAGCCTAAAGTTTCAAAAGAACCGCCTAGGAGTCATATAACAATTATCCCACCACAGCCCAAAGTTAGCCAAATAGTGACCAAACATCTTGACACCATAGTTCAGCCACCAAAGGTCACAATGAGCAAAACAGATCAGCCCGCTCGAATTGGGAACGAATCTGACATAGGATACGATATTATCGAAGATATCAAGAAAGTCAAAGCAAATGTGTCAATATTTCACATGTGCAGCTTGCCCCATCAACGAGACAAACTGCTTCATGTTCTACAACCCCAGACCAGCACTCCATTAATGGATTCTCAAGACAATCCCGAAATTAATGAAGCTAGCATCGGTGGGAAATCTAAATCTCAAACATTGCCATTCCTATTGACTTTTGAAATTTTTAACCATAATGTTCACAACTGTTTGGTAGATTCTGGAGCATCCTCAAACGTTATGCCACTGTCAATTTGTAAAAATATTAACGGGAAGCTTGTGCCATCTCCATCCCAAATTATCCAATTAGATAGGACTGTTGTCAAAGTAATTGGGGAGATGAAAGACGTTCTCATTAGACTGTCAGCTGACCCTAGAGTCTGTCAATTCATTGACATAATGGTGGTCGATATTCCTGAAGCCTATGGGATGATTTTAAGTAGGGATTGGTCTACCAAGCTAAGTGGCTACTTTGCTACTGATTGGTCCCACCTATGGCTTCCTTATCAGAATAGGAAGAATCAGATTAAAGTCCTTAGGGAACCTCATATGAAGCAAAACGTAACTCAGTTAGAAGAAAAAAATCAGGCTATAGCTTTCTCATCCTCGGTTCTGGGGAATTACTTCTTAGAAATGGATCCGGGTAACTATCAGTCTGAAGTCATTAGCCATGAATCAGATAAACAGTCCGATCTCCTTCATTTCTCTCGGACTGATGATATTGATTGTAACATAGTTAGTTTAGTTACGGATTTAGATCACAGAGACACTAACTTAGTTGAATCTAAAGATATCTTCTGGACATTATACTTTGATGGGTCTAAAACTCTGGAAGGATCCGGAGCCGGTTGTGTTCTAATGGATCCAAAAAGAAACAAGTATTTTTTGTCTTGTAGATTAGAATTCGATTGTACTAACAACACCGCTGAATATGAAGCTTTGATACATGGACAAAAGAAGGCCATTGGCTTAAATGTTAAGTACCTCAAGGTCTTTGGTGACTTCGAGATAGTTGTAAGGCAGGTAAGGGATACCATTCATTGTCTCTCACCTCATTTGAAGGGTTATCAGGCTGAGGTATGGGATTTAATTATGCATTTTGACGCTTTCAATATAAAATCGATTCCTAGATTGCAAAATTCTGCAGCTGATTTGTTAGCAACATCTGCTTCTAGATTGGTGCCATCAAATAATAAATGCGTGATTGAATTGATTTTCAGGCCTTTCGTTCCCGATAACATCACGAACTTCAGAGTCTTCGATGATGATGAACAAATTATCAGCTTCCTAACAAACAAAGATAGCTTTCAAGGAGCTGCAATAGATGAAGAAGAACACGATGCTGATTTGATGAAGAAGGATGAGGAGAAAGGAAATTTCATTCCCAACGGGGTAAGGTCCCTCGAAATGCTGTTCGATCTTCAAAATAAATTCAAAAGGCCAGCTAATACCAAAACTAACAGCTCATCAATTCAACATGAGTTAGTTAATTTGGGTACCGAGGCAGAACCAAAATTTGTCAACCTTGGCAAATGTTGTTCACCAGGAGAAAGAGACAGGTTTATCAAATTGTTTAAACAATACAAGGATGTTTTTGCATGGACCTATGAAGATCTGAAAATGTATGACGTTCGCATTATTCAGCATGTTATACCAATGAAAGCGGGCGTCAAGCCATTTTAGCAGCAGTTAAGAAGGATGCATCCTACTCTAGAACCGCTGATTCAAAAGGAATTAAAGAAGCTCCTGGACGCTAAGATAATCTTCAAAGTTTGGCATTCTGAGTGGGTTGCAAACTTGGTTCCCGTAAGAAAGAAGTCGGGAGAGATAAGGCTATGTGTAGATTTCAGAAATTTAAACAAAGCTTCGGATAAAGACAACTACCCCATCCCTTCAATGGAACAAATCCTTCAAATGGTGTCAGGATCCAAATTGTTTTCTCTCCTCGATGGTTTCTCTGGCTACAATCAAGTGTTAGTAGCCGAAGAAGATCACCTTAAGACTACTTTCAGAACTGAGTGGGGAACTTTCGCCTACAGAAGAATGCCATTTGGTCTGATAAATGCAGGAGCTACATTCCAAAGGGCGATGGATATCGCCTTCCGAGGATTGGGTGGGCAATGTGTTGTTGTTTACTTAGATGATGTGACAGTCTTTTCAAAGAAAAGAGAAGATCATGTCGTTCATCTGAGGCATATCTTTGATCGTTGTCGAAAATACGGTATTTCTTTGAATCCCAAGAAGAGCGTATTTGTTGTTCCCGAAGGTAAACTCTTGGGCCATATAATTTCTAAGGGGGGAGTATCAATAGATCAAGAAAGAGTCCAAGCTATTAATAAGATTCCAATGCCTTACAACAAGAAATCTATGTAGTCTTTTATGGGAACCATCAATTTTGTCTGCCGATTTGTTCCGGATTTCGCACAAATTGTTAAGCCATTGCAACAGATGGTTAAACAAAGCATACAATTCAAGTGGACAGATCTGGAGAAGGACGCATTTAGAGATATCAAGGCAGCCATAGCTAAGGTTCCTTCCTTGAGGAGCCCAGATTTTGATAAGGATTTCATCTTGTATACCTTCGCTTCGGATGACTCTCTCGCAGCTGTACTCACGCAAAAGGTGGAGCTGGGGGACACATACCCAATTTCGTTTATGAGCACTAGTCTGCAGGGGGCTGAGCTGAACTATCCCGTGGTTGACAAGCATGCATATGCAGTCTTCAAAGCAGTCAAGCAGTTCATGCCATACATTCTGAAGAATAGAACTAAATTCATAGTTCCCCACCCAGCTGTTAGATCCCTTTTCGTTCAAAAGGAATTAGGAGAAAGGAGAGGGAACTACGTCACAGCTCTGCAGGAATATGATTTGGAATTTAAACCAGCCACGATCATCAAAGGACAAGGCCTGTGCAGGTTACTTGCGGGAAACTCGACTGATGAAGAACAACATTGGAAGAACGAAGCTGAGCTAAATTTGGTTGAAATATGTCCCATCTTCACAACTCCCCAGTCATAGTATAGGGATCTGGTGCACTATTTACAGCAGGGATATCTACCTGAGCACTGGAACTCTAAACAAAGAAGGGCACTCCGTTTGAAATCAGCACCCTATCAAATCATTGATGGGATTCTTTTCAGGAAGAACTACGATAGAGTTTTCCTTAGGTGTTTAGAAAAGGAAGATGCAGGTAAAGTTGTTAAGGAATTGCATGATGGCCTCGCAGGTGGACATTACTCAGGAGAGACAACAGCACACAAGATACTGAGAGTTGGTTATTATTGGCCCACTCTGTTTCGAGACGCCCATACGTATGCACGAAACTGTGATGTATGTCAAAGAAGTGCCGAGAAATTACCCAAGGCAGCAGGTCCCTTTCAGCCAGTTATTATCTCTGATCCTTTTGAGCAGTGGGGAATAGATGTTATCGGAGAGATAAATCCAAATTCTTCATTGCAACATCGATACATCCTAACGGCTACTGACTACTTCACTAGATGGACGGAGGCTATCCCTTTGCGCAAGATCAATGAAGACACGGTCATCAGCTTCTTGAAAGAGAACATCATAACCAGGTTTGGGGTTCCAGTTTCCCTCGTTTTTTATAATGCTATTTATTTTTCGTCTTGCAAGATAAATGAATTTGTTTATGAATGGGGAATTAAGTTGCATTATTCAGCCAATTACTATCCTCAGGGGAACGGATTAGCTGAATCCTCAAACAAGAATCTGATTCGAATTCTTAAGAAGACTGTGATAGAAAACGAGAGAAGTTGGCATGTAGCTCTCCCAAACGCCTTATGGGAAGATAGGGTGACCCCAAAGAACGCTTTAGGTGTTTCCCCTTTCACTCTTGTCTATGGAAAGGAAGCCATCCTTCCCCCAAACATCTTTCTCCCATCCTTACAGTTATCCCAATCCTCTCAGGGTTCTGGTAGCCGAGCCTTACAATCAAGGATCAATACCCTGCTTCAACTTGAAGAAGCCCGACAGAAAGCTAAAGACCGATTCCATCAACACCAAGACATAGTTAAGAGATGGTTCGATAAGAGGAAGTCCGGTAAGAGAAGTTTTGAAGTTGGGGACTTAGTCTTGAAATGGGACCATAATCATGAAGGCAAAGGAATGCATACGAAATTTCAACATCTATGGGTAGGCCTGTACCAAATTTCGGCAAAACTAGGCCCATCCACTTGTAAATTGACAAATCTCGAGGGAGAAGAAGTAACCCTTCCTCTCAATGGCCCGCTCTGAAACAATACTTTGCATAGTCTCGCTGAGACTTCCTGTACATAAATAAAGTTTCTTTTATTGTTGCTTTAGACTTTGTTTGCTTTATTTTTTCGGCCATTTTGTTTCTTTCATTATCATTTGAACCTTTGCAACAAGTTTTGTTTTCTGAAATCCCCTATGGTTGAGTTTCTTGTCGAGGATAGGTCTCTCAAATAAATCTCGCGACCCATGAGTCTGGAACTATGATCAAATAAATTTTGTCTGTTGTGCTCTCGCTGGAATATTCAGAAGGAAGGAAGCCTACTCTGCTGGTCACACTAATCCTGTTTAATAGCAGAGACCGATGACCATCTTCATTACTATCTCTGGGCTCCACCCACTCTCAGACTTAAAGGCATCCCAAGAAGGTTACCAAAGTTGGACCCATGGAAAGTGGCACGCCTCGAGGGCATAGGGAATTGAAATGACTCCATCTGCAAATTTAACAGCCAAAATGGCTAATATTCAAAGGGTCTGTTTTCCAGAGATTCTCGCCTCAATTAAAGCATGGCTGAGACAAAAGCAAAAGACGTGTAAAATAAAGAAGGTTGTCAAAAAGGATCGGCCCAAAATGGGCTCCTCTCCGTCCATGAGGCTTGATCAAATCAATAAAATTTCTAACTCACACAAAAGGACATTATGGATTGAGGAGCCTAAATCAAAGATCATGTCCAAAAGAAAATATCTCTGGAAGGCTCAAACAGCTAAGCTGTCCAAAGTACAAACGTCCAAAAGGATGCAAGCAGCATGGGAATGAGGAACAAGAGCAATAATGTCCATGAGAAAGTGTTGCAAATCCTGCGGAGTCCGACAGTAGTGACCATCTGAAAGATGACCCTCCTAAAATGAATCTCATATGTTGGCCCTTTGAGAGTGGTGAAGATATCTCGGTCAAAGCTCCCCTTTCCCCAATGGCTAGCAGGTAAAGTGCCTTCTTCCCCTCACATGAATTTAAAATGCTCAGCTGAGTATTGCACCTAAGATGGATGTCTTGGATGAGGTTTCGAACCATGAAGAGGAATTTTTTCAGAGATCTGTGTTCACCAGCAACTCGCCATTGTTGTTGCAGCAACATCCCCCCCAAAATTTTGTACATATTGGGGCCCCTCCTTTAATTTTTTGTAGAAAGGTTGCCTTAAGAAGCCATCCTCAGCTGTTAAATTTGTTTTTCAACAGAAAATCTTGCCATGAACCACTCCAAGTCTGCCAGAAAATCTTGTTTCTCAACAAAAAAAAATTCATGAAGTCTTCCTGGAAATCGCGGAACGATTTGGTAAAGCCTCGCAGTGGAGGGAGCCCTTTGTTTAAACATCTTGAAAAGGACTTAGAAACTTTCGTTGAAAAAAATTGCGGAAGCCATTGGATAAGTCTGTCCGAAACGGAGGAGGAATTCGAGAAAGCTCCGCAGTTGCGGAGAGATTCGGGTTTTCCTCCCGAAATGGCGGAAACCATTCGTCTAAGCTTTCGAAAAAGGACTAAGAAAATTTTTCCCATAAGTTGCGGGAGCCATTGGCAAATTCTTTCCGAAACCGCGGAAGAATTCAAGAATTCCTTCCGAAACAGCGGGCACCATTCGCCAAATCTCCCAAAACTCTGAAGGGACTTAGAAACTTTATGAAATATTGCGGAGCCTTTGGACTTTTCCTCCCGAAACTACGAAAAATTTCGCCTTATTCTCCCAAAAGCTGTCGGAGGACTCCCTTTAAAAAACTCCTAAGTCTTCCCTCAACTTTCGCGGCACCGTTCGAGTTTTCTTTCCACAATTGCGGAAGCCGTTTGCGGGGAAAGTCAAGTTATCTTTCCGTAACTCCGCAAGAACTTAGAATTTTTTGTGAAATTTGCAGAACAAGTTGGCTTTTTCCTCCCGCAGTCACGGAAACATTCACATTAACTTGCCGAAAAGCCGAAACGCTTAAACCTTTCCGGAACGATTCTTAAAAGCCGCCCGTAACCGTGGAAGCTTTCAAGTTATCCTTCCGAAACGACGGGAAACATTCACCATATCCTCCCGAAACCCCGCGAGACTTAGAAAATTTTCGAATTGCGGAAGCTATTGGTGAATTTCTCCCGAAACAGCGGAAGCTTCCGCGTTATCCTTCCGAAAGACTTGAACTTTGCGGAACGTCTTGGATTTCCCTTTCGCGACGCAGGAACCTTTTGCGGGAGCCATTCGCCATTACCTTCCGAAACAATGGAAGCGTTCACTATATCCTTCCGCAACGGCGGTTGAAATTCACGGGTTTGTCCCGCAGATGGCGGTCGCGCGCATATTGAGACTGCTTGACATGACCGAAATAGACGATGTATTAAAACTCGTTTTAAATGCGCCACCCACCCCACACGTGCCAGCTCATTTAAATAGACGGTGGGGGGTTTCGATCCAAACACGTTGTTATTATTCGATTGACAAATTTGTTGGACGCCACGAAACCGCTCCAGCTCAGCTCACTCGTCCACGTTCACGGCCACCTCATTCAGCTGTCTTCATGGTGCCAGGTAGGAATTTTAACCATTAAATTTGCCTCTTCTACGCGTCAGATTACTATTGGGTTGTCCTTTTTTTTTTAAGACGATTGGTTAGGTTGGATTTTGACGGGAAAAATGCCCGTCATGGGTACTTTTCCCGTCAAATGCAGTTTAAATTTCATTTTTCCGTCATATAAAATAGAGGAATTGTAAAACGTTTGCAAAGTGGGTAAAGACCGTCAATTTGGACGGATAGATTTTTTCCAAAATTCCTCCCCGGGCCGCGTACTTCGTTATTTTAAAACCACCGAAGCCCCATGACTTTTCTTGTCCCCATCCAAAAGCGAAAGCTATAGCCACCTGGGCTTTTTCATAAACCTTAGTCCCGGCCAGCTGCTACCCCCGTTTAAATCCTAAGACAGGCGCCATCGCCCCTGATCAAACCAGTCATAGGACGCCCCGTCAAATATTATAAATAACAATAGCGGTTGGGCTAAAACCCCTCGCCTGTGTGTCAACACGGAGGGTCCTCCCTGGTCTCGTATTAAATTTGTTTTGACCTCAGACTCACCCGCCACTAATCATTAAAAGCACCACGGTGAAGAACACCATCCCTCCTAGAGCTGGACCAAGAGCAGGTTGCTTCCGCAACATGCTTATCCTCTCAGGAGCATTCCAAACCCGCCCCTTTAAAAGAATTAGGATGTTCAAATCTAGATTTCTTGTTTGGAATGGTGTTTTTGCTTCCTAACATACAGCTTCACATTGTATTTATCTCATTGACATGTTAAAATGGTGATGCTCTCTGTTAAAATCTCACAGTATGTTGCACATTTTTATAATGACTGGTGTTTGGTTGCTATCAGGGATAAGTCAAAATGCCAAAAGGTGGTAGGAAGAAGGCTAAGATGACAGAAAAACAGCCTACACCACTTAAAACTGAGACCACACTCCAGGATACTAGGTGCACCACCGGTGTTCCTCCTGAAATCCGATGGGGTGATATCTACAGAATGATCCGAGACCAGGATATCCCAGACATGTTGCTAGAAGAGGGGCAGATTTATCTAAATATCAAAGCCTCAGGAATAACTAGAGCTGCTACCCGCCCTGAACTGTTCCCATGTTCTAAAGTAATCGGGTGGATACTCCAGCATGCCGATGCGGAAGGGAGAGTAATTCATAACAGCACGAAGACAGCCATTGCCTCATTTCACCCAGCATACCTGGCCGTGGCCTACAAATTTCCCCGCGCCCAGCAATCTCTGACTGATGAATGGCTGGGCCAGATGGACAACGTTGAGATGGCAAAAAAGCTATTGGTCGCAGGCAAGCATTTGAGAAACAAAGGAAATGACGAATATGACGTCCAGAATCTGAGACCTCCTTTCAGATTGATCGCCTTGATGTTGTGCAGAATCTTCGGCATGCCAGATGGCACCGTGTACAAGATTCAGTGGGTCCCTATCATCCACTTCATGGCATTTAAAGGAACTTTGTTTGACTGGGCCACTCTCCTGTCAGATAGTTTGGCCTCAATGATAGTTACTGCAAGAGAAGGACTAGCCTTGAAGAAGACAGAATTTTTCATGTCCTCATATCTGATTGATTGTGTTTTGGCCAAGGTGGACTTCCCCAAATTGGGCTGCACATGGGATAAGGCCACCACCCCAGTTTATACCACTTTCAGGATGATGTGGGCCCAGAATTACAAACCTAGCTACAAACTCATTTGTGAGGGGTTCATCATGCCCCTATATGAGAAGATATTCAAGGAGGAGCCCAACTGCCTGTCAGAGAATGCTTTGGAAGTCCTTGAGAATTACGGGGATTTTTACTTTTCAGAGCAAGGAACCTACCTCAGAATGTTTGGAGGGACTAAAGCTCCATACATTTTTCCGCAGTATGCCACTAACTATGTGGTCCTTAAAGAGGCAGTAAGACAGATTTTTTTGGATGGAATTGGAGCAATGCTCCACAAACAGCATAAGGCTTCTTTTCCCCCTCTACCTTTCTGCATAGGAGCTTACAAGTTCTCGGGGGTTGCCTCAGCCAAGGAGTTTGTTCAGGAACTGAAAGCCTTCCACTTCAGCGAGGTGATCTTCCACAGGAATGACAGGAAGGGAAAAGTGGTCGAGCACTGTAAGGAAATCTATGCTCATTTTGAGTACTCTCACTACCCCGATGCCGAGGAAGAGGCATTCAGAGGCATCAGCAACATGGCTAAGCTGCAGATTTGTCGCCAAGGCACTGGAGCAAGCTCTAGCTCAACCAAGGTCCAGAAGACCAGCCAGTAGAAGGAGAAAGAAGCTGATGATGCCCGAGCTCAGGAAGAGCTCAGATTAAGAGAGGAAGCCAGATTGCTACAGGAGGCTGAGGAAGCTAGGTTGCAGCAGGAAGCTGAAGTGGAAAGAATGTAGCAAGAGGCCGAAAGTGAGAGGATGCAGAAAGAAGCCGACGAAGCCCAACATCAGAAGGAGGCTGAAGATGAAGCACATCAGAAAAGAAATGAAGGTCAGCCACAAGTTGAAGGAGGGGAAGGAGGACAGGAAGCTGAACGGAAAGCGGGAGAAGATCTGAAAGCAGGAGAAGATGCCCAAGCAAGTGGGTCCGGTGTCCAAGACATGGAAATAGATGCACCTCTAGAAGGTGGCTCTGGTACCCAAAATGTGGGAACGGATCCAGCTCAGGGAGTCTGGACCCCACCAGCTGAAGAAGAAATAGACATGATGGACCGCCCAATTGTCCCGTACACTCCATCAGGAAAACATACGGTGTCCAGGTGGAATGAATTTGTCTATGATAAAAAAAGAAAAGCAATGGTCCTTAAATCAGAAGAGAGGATCAAAAGACTCTTCCAGGAGGATATCATTACCCACCGGGAGGTCACTGTAATGCAGAATACAGATAAAGATCCCTTTTCTATGGCATCCGCAGTTGTAGAGACAGCAAAAGCATCACTAGACAATGTAGGTGTTATAGTTAGAGAAAATGAATTGACAAAGAGGAGAGCTCGTACGCTACAACAGACTGTGGCTAATGAGCAAGCCTACAGGGATCTTGTGGTGAACAAGTATAATTGCCTGTATGCCGAGCATAAAGAGCTATCAGGCAAGTATAGCCAGCTGGAGGAGGAAAAGGACCAACTAACACTCCAGATGATGATTGTGGAAGCAGAGAAGAATGAAGCGGAAGATAAAGCATCCCAGCTAGAAGCAGACAAGCGGGCATTAGCTGAGCAATTAGAGCAAGCTGAGAGCAGAACGATGGATATATCTCCCTTCCATGAGCTGTCCTGCAGCATCCTGAAGCAAATGCATGAGACTCAGGGGCTAATCACTAATGAAGTTTGCAAGCTCAAGGCCATGGTGGTCAGTTTAAAAGAAATTAATGCGGAGGCCCATAGGCTCAAAGCTAAGCATACCCATGTCAAGGCAAATGTCCCGAGCCAGATAGAATGGCGAGAAGGAAAGGGGGATTTCCCCACACATCTCCCATTTAAATATGTGGAAGGTTTTAATGAAGACATAGCCCTTTTGGAATTCTGCAGAAGCTATGGCAGTAAGCTAATGGCCAGTGTGCAAGGGACAAGGGATAGGATCAATGGTCTGTATCAAAGAATCCAGGGAGTGCATGACAGGTGCAAATTGAATTTCCCGCAATTGCTTGATGACTTCCCGGGTGAAGAACAACGCTTGGCTGAACTAAAGGAAGAACTGGGCATCCAAACCGAATATGTGAAGAAAATTGATGTCCTAGCAGTTGACGACCTCCAACATTATATTGGAATGTCATCAGTCCACAGCCATTTGCTTAAATAAGTACATCAAGCTGCAGTGACGGAAGTTCAAGGCATTGGAGCAGAGCTTAGAAAAAATGTGACTTCTCAGAAAATATTGCTCCCTGTTGCCGCAAATGTAGTCATAAGGGACACTGGTATTTGGTATAGTTATATTGCAGAGGTGGAGAGACAAGCAGAAACAACAGCTGTAGCAGCTAGCTCGTTTTCCTCTCTCCCTGCAGCAGTAGAAACTCCAGTGGGCTCAGCTCCTTCTTCCCAAACCATTCCAGCAGCAACAGTGAGCTCGATTCCCTCTTCCCCAGCAGTGGCAGATGTTCCGGCCGGTTCAATTCCTTCTTCCTAAGCTGCAGCAGCAGCTCCAGTAGGCTCGAGTGCCTCTCTTCGAGCAGCATCGGCATCAACCGTAAGTTGAGCGACTCTCTTCCAACTGAAGCACGTGTCCAACAGGGAAAGCGCTGGTCTTAGAATTATTTCTGCTATTTTGTAATTTTGGACTTTTCATATGTGTAAAACGTGGAAGCTATGGGACAGCTGTCCCTATTTTCTTTTAAATAATTTCTGTAAAAGGAATGGAATCACATTTTTTGTCTGTTATAGAAGAAAATTTCAGTAGATAACAAGTGTAAAAGGCCAGATGGCAGCCCAAAGGGCAATTTTGTAACTATAAATAGAAGTTAGGAAGAATATGAAAGGACTTTTGGCAGGGATTTAATTTTCAGACTTGTACGAGCTATCTTGTGTATGTTCTATGAAAGTAAAATCTTCTAATAAAAGCCTGGAGAGGACGTTTTGCATGGGAATGAAGGATGGATGTATATTGGACTATTCTGGTGACTTCCATACTGTAATGTGATATCTTTCTTGTTGTCTGAATTATTTCTTTGCAAATAATGATTTCACTCCTTTCTGTGCAAACGATTTCTCTGTTTCATGAGTAATGAATGTGCTTCATATTAAATTAGAAGCTATCTTCTGAGATCTTTCATCTTTGTTGTAGCTTTATCTGTAAGATTTAATGGCTATTTGTTCTTTCTTTAAGATATCTACTACAGCTCATTGCTCATGCTTTAATTTGGCTCCTTGCAGGGACAATTAGATTTATTTCATGTGTTTTTAGACTTAGATCTGTTCTTTCAGTTTTGCATCTAGATTAAATAATCTTGTTTCTCTCTTTGATGAGTAATGAAAATGTGTTATTTGTAATTAGAAGCTATGTTCTGAGATCTTTTATCTTGCTGTAGCTTTCTCTTTAAAGATTTAATGGCTACCTGTTCATTTTTTTAAAGATTGTTGATGTATATGTAACTTCGGAATGTATTTCACATATATGTACATTATATTCCTATAGAGATGTTATTATTCCTCTATAAGGAAGTGTCGTCATTTATATTGTAAGTGTCGTAACTTATACTTGATGGGTTATTAGACCACCTTATTTGGGTTCGGCCCTGTATAAGTCATGTGGGTCAAAGGGTTATTAGACCACCCTATTGGGGGTCGGCCATGTGGGTCAAAGGGTTATTAGACCACCCTATTGGGGGTCGGCCCAGTCAGCATTATGTTATGTGGTTAAGTTCGAGCCTACATGAGTTAGGTAAAAAGGCAAGTCAAGTCAAGTATAAATAGAGTGCGGGAGGCACTCTATTTACTCACTCACTTCTCACACATGCTCTCAAGGAGGAGAGGCGCACTTATGGAGGAGGAGGATCTGCTGCTAGGTTATGTCTATCTCTTGGTTGGTTGTATCATTGCTCTATCTATCTCTGAGGAAGTTATTGGGGTTTTTCACCTTTATGGTTTTCCCCAAGTAAATCTTTGTGTCTCTTGTGTGCTTGCATTATTGTCTCCATGATTGATATGCTGTAGATATGCTGTACATGTTGTTCTCTCAGTTAAGATCCTAGATCATATTGAAGTAAATTCAGAAAATTTAACATGGTATCAGAGCTAGCCTGAAAGAAGGCATGATATGGCATGTATGACACTTGTTGCACTTACGATGTTAGGGCTTGATATAGAAAAAACCAGTCATCGTAGAACTTTCGCTATAAATCCGTTTTGGCAAATTTTTCGGATCTGAAATTGTTACAGGACAAAGCTAAAATCTCCAGGTACCTTGTGTCCAAAGGACAACCTCTAATTCGTTGTACTTTGTGATTTATGATCTGTACAATATAGGGTTTCTGCCTCTTCCAGATCTGAGTCAAAATCAGGTGACCTTGGGAAAAAGGTCATAACTTGGGCTAGGAAGCTCCAAATGAAATTTCGTAAAAAGTGACAGGTAGTACACAGTCTGTACTATCTCAGAAAACTTGTTCAGAGGCAGAAGCTGAACCAGTGACACGTGGCACGCCGTACAAGTTAGCTCTACTGTTTTATCCCATAAACAGGTCACGTTGCGACACTTGGCATAAATCTCTCTCAGAAAATCCAATTGAGGTCAGACCTGTCAGGATGGAAAGATAACAGGCCGAGCTATCTCAGAAAACGTTTTCAGAGGCCGAAGTGCAAACAGTGACACGTGGCACGCCGTACAAGTTTGCTCTTCTGTTTTATCCCAAAACAGGTCACGTTGCGACATTTGGCATAACTCTCTCTCAGAGAATCCAATTGAGGTCAGACCTATCAGGATGGAAAGGTAACAGGTCAGGCTATCTCAGGAAACTTTTTTCAGACCCTGTGGATCAAAAATTTTAGAGTTACACCAAAAACAATCAGGTACATATTTCTGTCAAAACAGAATTATTTTTTGGTACCTTCATTCATGGCTTCCGGAATTTAGGGCTTTGAAGAAAGTTGGAATTTTTGTAATCGAAGACCACGGCTGAATGCTACTCATCAAAATAAAAATTTAGAGACCAAAATCAGAATTTTTGGTTGGGAAGAAGGCCGGGCTTGATCAGACCCTAGTTCGGGACTTTGATCAGGAAAGTGGAAAATTAGGGCTTCTGTAAAAATGGGAATTTTTGAAATCTGAGACCACGGCTGGAAGCTCCTCAGAAAAATAGAAGCTTAGAGCTTTGGATCAAACCTTTTGATTGGGAAAAAGAGTGGGATTCATCAAACCCCAGTTCAGGGTCACGTCCAGTGAATCCGGAAGTTTCAAAGGCAAAACTGAGGAGTGAAACTTTGCAGTTTTCAAATTATGAATATACCAATTTGATCAGCTCATCAAGGCGCATATTTCTATCCTTTCGGAAGTTTGAAATTCAAAGTTTGAATTTTTGGGGTTTCTCTGACAAACCCATATCCAGCTCCAGGTCCAGTTCTTGCACATCAAGTGGATTGGGTTAATCCTAGAAGAAGATGGATTGGTCACCTACATAGGTGAAGAAGTTCCTGTTTCAGAGGGAGATGAGGCTAAGGCCTTACATAAGAAGATGACAAGCGATCTCGACAGGTATGACTCATCGAGGTATGTTTTGATATTTGTACATGATTAAGTTTATGGCATGTTTGTCTTCATGTTATTACAGTTAAGTACAATTTTGTTTTTAGATTTGTCGTATCACCTTAACAAAATTATGAATGCATGATAGAAGATATTCATTATTTAGGGTGTTGACACTTATGATTGTACTAATGCATTATGGTGTTGTATGAGGTTTATGTTGTCTACTAACATGAAAGGTACACCAAGAAAGACAAATCATGCTCCAGTTCAAGAACATATGATCATGGTGACATGAGGATAAAGACTCATCCATTGTCATGGATCTCATAGAAGATCCATTTACGAGGTATGTATAACTTGGTTTTATAATGGCTAACCATTGAGACATGCAGGTTACTAGCACAAGTCATTGAAGAGAACCAAAAGACATTATACGGGTATGTTAGACATAACTAGCTAGCATGCTAATCCAGGTATGTTTTTCCTATATCAAGCTAGAATCCTACCTTGTGTTAGGATCTTATACTATTGTGTTGTTGATAATGATTATTCACAAAGAGTCATAGGTTTGAATGATCATGGTTGTATGCATATTATGTTTCTTACCATAATTGATGATATGACTAACCAGAAGAATCATGAAGGTATAGCTTTTATGCATATTATATCTCTTATCTTGATTGATGATTCAACTAACCCGAAGAGTCATAGGTTTGAGTAATTACAGGTTTAGACATGTTATGTTTCTTATGATTTGACTAACCATAAGAATACTACATAAACCTTGAATGCTAATGCTTATTATTTCTGTTTGAAATGATCATGACTATACATGCTTGAGATTATTGTGTTTTAATAGTATACTAATGAATGTATGATTTTATATGAGTTCACAAGGATAACACAATCATGATACTAATAAGCATGCATAGGGACCAAGGATGAATATGAGTTCAAGAACAGGTAATTTAGGAAGCAAAGATCAAGAGGGAGCACACTCCAGTTGTTCCTGCAAGAAAGCAAAGGAGCACACTTCAGTAGTTTCTGCAAGGATGCAGATATTCAGAGGGAGTTGACCATCTCTCTACATTCCACAATAGAAAGGTGTAGAAGAAGCTACTTCAGATTAGGACTCCAGCAGCTCCTGCAAGGAAGCAAAGACTCAGAGGGAGTCCACCCAACGAACAAACAAAGAAAAGTATTTTAAATTATCATTTCTTGCATATTTGTTTGTTTAAATAATACTGTTCAATAATGTATACACTGATGTTCCTAGAATTAGGTTGTGTATTATGCATATTAGAATAGTTGCATTGATGAACAGTATACTACTAATATACATGGGTAAGTGGCCTATGGCACTGTACAACACTCCATTGCTACTTATCTAGAATGAAACCTCTTTGCTGACATGTTGGGAGTTGTGCACACTCTTAACAATGTTCTGGTAGAGATTGGAAGGCATCTAGAAAGTTACGGGATATGGATAAATGTTGTATTGAAGCCTTGGCTAAGATAATTGCATGACTGTATGACATATTTCTTTATGTGTAAGAATTTGTTCTGAAAACTATGAGATGTTTTCTAATCATGCAATTTAACTTGTTGTGTAGGAAAGATCGTATGCCATCTCCTACAAAAGAAGAACTACAACATTTTGTTCCAGCAACAAAGATATCTATTGAAGATATTGAAGATATTGAAGTTCCCAGGATCTGGGATGAAGAAATGGAATGCCATGATCCGTCGATCATGAAGAATGATGTTTGGGATGTAGTCCCAAGATGTGAAGGGAAGTTTTTTTATGACTTCCAAATGGAACTATCAGATCAAGCATGTTGCAGATGGCAGCATTGAGAAATATAAAAGTGATAAAATAGAAGATGCACCAGATGGATCTCAAGACAGCATGGTGTAGTCCTATATGTGTGCAGAACTTGGTATGGTAGGATAGACAGCTTTCTATCCAGTTTGGGCGTTACCAAGAGTAAAGCAGATTCCAACCTTTTCTACAAGGTTGAAGAAGGCAATCCAGTGATACTATTTTTTTATGCAGATAACCTGTTTGTTACAGGTAAAGATAGATTGATTGCCGACACGCAGCGGAAGCTTTCTTCCAAGTTCGAGATGATGCACTGTTTGTTTTTGGCATGGAGGTGTGGCAGAGTGATGGAATCTTCCTTGGACAAGGGAAGTATGCAGTAGAGATCCTGAAGAGGTTCGGGATGATGGACTGCAAGCTATGGCCACACCTATGGCATCGAATCTGAAGCTTCTATGTGATGCTTCATCTGAGCTGGTTGATGTATCCATGTATCGTCAGATGATTGGGTCCTTGATGTACCTGATGAACACGAGACCAGATATTTGCTTTGCTGTGAACACATTGAGCCAGTTCCTGACGGATCCAAGGAGTGTTCACCTGGTTGCTGTAAAGCATATTCTGAGGTACCTGAAGGGTACAGTGGATTATGGGCTCAGGTATGAGGCGAATCAAAAGTTTAACCTGCAGGGTTATGTTGATTCAGATTGGGCTGGCAGTGCTGCAGATAGGAAGAGCACATATGGGTGCTGCTTCAGTATGGGATCAGGTGTGATCTCTTGGTTTAGCAGGAAGCAGTCCTGCGTAGCACTGAGTACAGCTGAGGCAGAGTATGTTGCAGCCTGTTCAGCTAGTTGTGAGGCAGTATGGCTACGGAAGCTACTGTCTGAGTTATTTGATCTCCATTGGAAGCTACTGGTATCCTCTGTGATAACCAGAGTTGTGTGAAGCTGTCCGAGAATCCAGTGTTTCATGATAGGTCGAAACACATAGAGATCAAATATCACTATATCAGGAATATGGTATAGAGAGGAGCTGTGAAGCTCCTGTATGTTGCGACGGACGAGCAGATTGCAGATGTGCTGATGAAGCCACTAGCCAGGGTGAAGTTCGAGTACTTCAGAGAGAGGCTTGGCGTTCTTCAGATCGAGGACACTTCGAGGAAGAAGTGATGGACACATTTGCTGAAGCCATTCCAAGCATGTGGGAAGGAGGATCCTTCACATGGCTGTGGATGTAAGCGCTGGATGATGAGCATCAGGATGATGTTCTGGTTTCTGCCTGGATATGATCAGTTGGATCATTTATGTATGTACGCATCATGTTGGATGCTGGATATGATCGGTTGGATCATGTGTATGTATTTTGTATGAACGCATCATGTTGGATGCTGTTGGATACATTGTGTGGATCATGTATCTTTGTATGATCAGGTAGATCATGGATGATGATGGATACATTGTGTGGATCATGTATCTTTGTATGATCAGGTAGATCATGGATGTTGATGGATACATTGCGTGGATTATGTATCTTTGTATGATCAGGTAGATCATGCATACTGATGGATACATTGTGTGGATCATGTATCTTTGTATGATCAGGTAGATCATGTATGCTGATGGATACATTGTGTGGATCATGTATCTTGGTATGATCAGGTGGATCATGTATGTTGATGGATACATTGTGTGGATCATGTATCTATGTATGTATCAGGTGGATACTTGGATGATCGTGGATGACGAGCTTCTCCAGATGACATGCAGCAGGATGTTGCAGTGATGATGATCAGGATGATCATGTGTACATCAGGATGATGTTTGATGAGTATCAGATGATACTTTGTGGCCGTGGATCAGGTTGTGCAGGAAAGCATGTAATTTGTGCCCTGGGAGATTTGCAGATGGTCTTTCAAGGTTTTTCCTATGGCATGTAATTCGGTGCCCTGGGACATCTGGCAAATGCTCTTGCGAGGTTTTTCTTGGGAGGACATGTAATTTGTGCCCTGGGAGATTTCAGGTCGGAGTTGTGTACCCGTAACATCCTGAGATGCTCTTGCGAGGTTTTGTCCTATGGCATGTAATTTGCTCCTGGGAGATCTGGACAGGATGAAAAAGGCCTCAGATGCTTCAGCCAGGTTTTGTGGTGGACCACATGTAATTTGCTCCTGGGAGATCTGGACAGGATGAAAAAGGCCTCAGATGCTTCAGCCAGGTTTTGTGGTGAGATCACATGTAATGTGCTCCTGGGAGATCCGACAGGTAGAGCCGCGTGCTCGTAACAGCCTGGGATGCTTCAGCCAGGTTTTGTGATGGGTCACATGTAATGTGCTCCTGGGAGTTCCTACAGGTAGAGCTGTGTGCTCGTAATAGCCTGGGATGCTGCAACCAGGTTTTGTGACGCACGTAATATGTCCTGAGGATTCCACAGTATGGCCAGTGATGATGAAAACCTGCAGGTGGTGGGCCTACATCCAGTATGAAAAAGGACTGGCTCTGTAGAACTTCCTATGACGAGTAGATTCAGAGATTGATTGAGATAGCAGCGACAGTGACGATGATGATGACTTGATGACGATTATCCAGTGACGATGATCCAGAGAAGATGACTTGTGCTAGAAGAACTGTGCTGAGAAATACCTTCCTAGTTAAGAGGGAGTGTTGATGTATATGTAACTTCGGAATGTATTTCACATATATGTACATTATATTCCTATAGAGATGTTATTATTCCTCTATAAGGAAGTGTCGTCATTTATATTGTAAGTGTCGTAACTTATACTTGATGGGTTATTAGACCACCTTATTTGGGTTCGGCCCTGTATAAGTCATGTGGGTCAAAGGGTTATTAGACCACCCTATTGGGGGTCGGCCATGTGGGTCAAAGGGTTATTAGACCACCCTATTGGGGGTCGGCCCAGTCAGCATTATGTTATGTGGTTAAGTTCGAGCCTACATGAGTTAGGTAAAAAGGCAAGTCAAGTCAAGTATAAATAGAGTGCGGAAGGCACTCTATTTACTCACTCACTTCTCACACATGCTCTCAAGGAGGAGAGGCACACTTATGGAGGAGGAGGATCTGCTGCTAGGTTATGTCTATCTCTTGGTTGGTTGTATCATTGCTCTATCTATCTCTGAGGAAGTTATTGGGGTTTTTCACC
Source organism: Larix kaempferi (assembly GCA_027924585.1). NCBI lineage: Eukaryota > Viridiplantae > Streptophyta > Pinopsida > Pinales > Pinaceae > Larix > Larix kaempferi. The sequence goes on along the minus strand of BSBM01001068.1, from coordinate 5,786,256 downwards.
TTTATGGTTTTCCCCAAGTAAATCTTTGTGTCTCTTGTGTGCTTGCATTATTGTCTCCATGATTGATATGCTGTAGATATGCTGTACATGTTGTTCTCTCAGTTAAGATCCTAGATCATATTGAAGTAAATTCAGAAAATTTAACAAAGATAACGTTTACATCTCATTGCTCATGTTTTGAATGTGTTCCTTGCAAGGATAGTTAGGTGTATTTCAGTTTTATACTTAGATCTGTGTTTCCTGTCTTGCATTTAGATTAAACTTAGAAAGGGCACTTGCATTTCATTGTAAAACATAAAATCCAAAAGAAAGGTGGATCAGGCCATAACCGGTATAATTGGAATTAAACTCCAAACCCATGGTTGCTGGAACCGCTAACCAGACATATTCCCTATACCAAACGGTAGATAATCTAATTGGGATCATCTATCGGGGAGAATCCCTTTCTGATTGATGCTACGATATCCGAGGCATCAACAGTTTTTGGCGCTAGAAGGAGGGCCTGAAAGTGCATGGCTGATAGAGGAAAATCTCCCACTGCCATAGATGACACTGAAAACCCGCTTAAAGAAAGCATTTCAAACAGCCCAGATCTTGAATTATTAAATTAAGAACGCCTCGTTTCTGATCCTGAGCCTCAAGAAGCTTTAGACGTTGTCCCTTTTACAGAAATAGAAGATTTGAGAAGGCATACAAGATCCTACGTTAGGCAGCTAGGTGGTTTAAACGTTGTAAATTTTCTCCCTAAGAAAACTACCCCTAGAAAAGAGCCACAATATACCCGAGATTCAGTTCTTGTTCAAAGTTTTGAAGAACTTGTGAATTTGACTTTTGAAGAAATTTCAGACACTCTTAACAAGGCAGATCTTCAAAACTCAGAAAAAATTTCAGACCAAGAAAACCTTGAAGAACTTATCACTCCAAAGAGTACTCCCCAAGATTCACCGTACAACTCTCCGCCAGGTTCTCCACATCCAAACATGGCTGTACCTGCTTGGAGAGCAAGGGGAGCGCTGAACCTAGCTGGACCATTCCATAATCTTCGGAAAAACCGAGAAAAGGTCTTGCCTAAGTTCGACCCAGGGAAAGCCATTTCGGCAGAAGACCATCTCAAGAGTTTCTACTTAGCTCTGAATCTTTTGAACGTACAACATGAAGATGTAGTCTGCAGACTATTTCCATATACATTCGAGCCAAAAGTATCATCCTGGTACTTTAGCCTACAACCCAGCTCAATCTCTAGTTGGGATGAATTCGAAAATTGTTTCTTAAAGAAATACGGAAACCAAAAAACTCTGGCAACACTTATGAAAGAACTCTTATCCATGAGAATGGAAAAGAAAGAAAAGGTTCAAGATTTCAATCAAAGATTCACAACGTTGTTAAACAATTTCAGTGAAGCTAATAAACCAGCAGAGGAGTCTCTGATTGAATACTACACAACAGCTCTTGAAGGACCCATAGCAATGTTCGTAAAAAGGTCCAAGAAAACTACCCTGATAGAGAACTTTGAGGAAGCTAGAAAGGTAGAAGAAGAGGCTGATAGCATTGCTAAACATGCCTTAGATGTAGAACCAAAACCAGCAGCTAGTAAAAGGACCTTGCTGCTCACTAGAGGTAAAGAAGAGCCATCTACGGACATGGAAAATGTAGTCAAGATGATGCAGAAATTATCTAATAAAATTGTAGATCTCGAGAAAGACAAGGATGCTAGCACATCTAGGAAACCTTTCAAGCCATTTTATAAAAGAAGGGAAGACGGTGATCAAACTCATCCACCAATGAATACTTCCCCTGTCTTAATCTTGAACGAAATCAGGATGGAAAATTTATGCACTTTTCATCAAGAACCACATTCGGAAAAGAGCTGCCCGCAATGGATTAATTCCATGAGCTTAGTCATGAACCAAATGCTAGATTCACAGATCCCAAACCAAGATGATTCTCCAGAGGAATCGAGCCCTGAGTTAGAGAAACCAACCCCGGACACTACTATGGTGCTATGAGATTGGGTACCTATGACTGAATTAGCAGAAGAGGATCCCATAGATAGCTCTCCCTCTACCGTAAACGTTGCTACTCGCAGCAAAGGCCCAATTGTCGATCCTGTGCCAAGCGCAGTTCCTCATAAGCCTAAAGTTTCAAAAGAACCGCCTAGGAGGCATATAACAATTATCCCACTGCAGCCCAAAGTTAGCCAAATAGTGACCAAACATCCTGACACCATAGTTCAGCCACCTAAGGTCACAACGAGCAAAACAGATCAGCCCGCTCGAATTGGGAACGAATCTGACATAGGATACGATATTATCGAAGATATCAAGAAAGTCAAAGCAAATGTGTCAATATTTAACATGTGCAGCTTGCCCCATCAACGAGACAAACTGCTTCATGTTCTACAACCCCAGACCAGCACTCCATTAACGGATTCTCAAGACAATCCCGAAATTAATGAAGCTAGCATCGGTGGGAAATCTAAATCTCAAACATTGCCATTCCTATTGACTTTTGAAATTTTTAACCATAATGTTCACAACTGTTTGGTAGATTTTAGAGCATCCTCAAACGTTATGCCACTGTCAATTTGTAAAAAGATTAACGGGCAGCCTGTGCCATCTCCAGCCGAAATTATCCAATTAGATAGGACTGCTGTCAAAGTAATTGGGGAGATGAAAGACGTTCTCATTAGACTGCCAGCTGACCCTAGAGTCTGTCAATTCATTGACATAATGGTGGTCGATATTCCTGAAGCCTATGGGATGATTTTAAGTAGGGATTGGTCTACCAAGCTAAGTGGCTACTTTGCTACTGATTGGTCCCACCTATGGCTGCCTTATCAAAACAGGCAGAATCAGATTAAAGTCGTTAGGGAACCTCATATGACGCAAAACGTAACTCAGTTAGAAGAAAAAAATGAGGTTGTAGCTTTCTCGTCCTTGGTTCTGGGGAATTACTTCTTAGAAATGGATCCGGGTAACTATCAGTCTGAAGTCATTAGCCATGAATCAGATAAACAGTCCAATCTCCTTCATTTCTCTCGGACTGATGATATTGATTGTAACATAGTTAGTTTAGTTACTGATTTAGATCACAGAGACACTAACTTAGTTGAATATAAAGATATCTTCTGGACATTATACTTTGATGGGTCTAAAACTCTGGAAGGATCCGGAGCCGGTTGTGTTCTAATGGATCCAAAAAGAAACAAGTATTTTTTGTCTTGTAGATTAGAATTCGATTGTACTAACAACATCGCTGAATATGAAGCTTTGATACATGGACTAAAGAAGGCCATTGGCTTAAATGTTAAGTACCTCAAGGGCTTTGGTGACTTCGAGATAGTTGTAAGGCAGGTAAGGGATACCATTCATTGTCTCTCACCTCATTTGAAGGGTTATCAGGCTGAGGTATGGGATTTAATTATGCATTTTGATGCTTTCAATATAAAATCGTTTCCTAGATTGCAAAATTCTGCAGCTGATTTGTTAGCAACATCTGCTTCTAGATTGGTGCCATCAAATAATAAATGCGCGATTGAATTGATTTTCAGGCCTTTCGTTCCCGATAACATCACGAACTTCAGAGTCTTCGATGATGATGAACAAATTATCAGCTTCCTAACAAACAAAGATAGCTTTCAAGGAGCTGCAATAGATGAAGAAGAACACGATGCTGATTTGATGAAGAAGGATGAGGAGAAAGGAAATTTCATTCCCAAGGGGGTAAGGTCCCTCGAAATGCTGTTCGATCTTCAAAATAAATTCAAAAGGCCAGCTAATACCAAAACTAACAGCCCATCAATGCAACATGAGTTAGTTAATTTGGGTACCGAGGCAGAACCAAAATTTGTCAACCTTGGCAAATGTTGTTCACCAGGAGAAGGAGATAGTTTCGTCAAATTGTTTAAACAATACAAGGATGTTTTTGCATGGACCTATGAAGATCTGAAAATGTATGACGTTCGCATTATTCAGCATGTTATACCAATGAAAGCGGGCGTCAAGCCATTTCAGCAGCAGTTAAGAAGGATGCATCCTACTCTAGAACCACTGATTCAAAAGGAATTAAAGAAGATCCTGGACGCTAAGATAATCTTCAAAGTTCGGCATTCTGAGTGGGTTGCAAACTTGGTTCCCGTAAGAAAGAAGTCGGGAGAGATAAGGCTATGTGTAGATTTCAGAAATTTAAACAAAGCTTCAGATAAAGACAACTACCCGATCCCTTCAATGGAACAAATCCTTCAAATGGTGTCAGGATCCGAATTGTTTTCTCTCCTCGATGGTTTCTCTGGCTACAATCAAGTGTTAGTAGCCGAAGAAGATCGCCTTAAGACTACTTTCGGAACTAAGTGGGGAACTTTCTCCTACAGAAGAATGCCATTTGGTCTGATAAATGCAGGAGCTACATTCCAAAGGGCGATGGATATCGCCTTCCGAGGATTGGGTGGGCAATGTGTTGTTGTTTACTTAGATGATGTGACAGTCTTTTCAAAGAAAAGAGAAGATCATGTCGTTCATCTGAGGCATATCTTTGATCATTGTCGGAAATACGGTATTTCTTTGAATCCCAAGAAGAGCGTATTTGCTGTTCCCGAAGGTAAACTCTTGGGCCATATAATTTATAAGGGGGGAGTGTCAATAGATCAAGAAAGAGTCCAAGCTATTAATAAGATTCCAATGCCTTACAACAAGATATCTATGTAGTCTTTTATGGGCACCATCAATTTTGTCCGCCGATTTGTTCCGGATTTCGCACAAATTGTTAAGCCATTGCAACAGATGGTTAAACAAAGCATACAATTCAAGTGGACAGATCTGGAGAAGGACGCATTTAGAGATATCAAGGCAGCCATAGCTAAGGTTCCTTCCTTGAGGAGCCCATATTTTGATAAGGATTTCATCTTGTATACCTTCGCTTCGGATGACTCTCTCGCAGCTGTACTCACGCAAAAGGTGGAGCTGGGGGAGGAATACCCAATTTCGTTTATGAGCACTGGTTTGCAGGGGGCTGAGCTGAACTATCCCGTGGTTGACAAGCATGCATATGCGGTCTTCAAAGCAGTCAAGCAGTTCAGGCCATACATTCTGAAGAACAGAACTAAAGTCATAGTTCCCCACCCAGCTGTTAGATCCCTTTTCGTTCAAAAGGAATTAGGAGAAAGGAGAGGGAACTGCGTGACAGCTCTGCAGGAATATGATTTGGAATTTAAACCAGCCACGATCATCAAAGGACAAGGCCTGTGCAATTTAATTGTGGGAAACTCGACTGATGAAGAACAACATTGGAAGAACGAAGCTGAGCTAAATTCGGTTGAAATATGGCCCATCTTCACAACTCCCCAATCATGGTATAGGGATCTGGTGCACTATTTACAGCAGGGATATCTACCTGAGCACTGGAACTCTAAACAAAGAAGGGAACTCCGTTTGAAATCAGCACCCTATCAAATCATTGAGGGGATTCTTTTCAGGAAGAACTACGATGGATTTTTCCTTAGGTGTTTAGAAAAGGAAGATGCAGGTAAAGTTGTTAAGGAATTGCATGATGGCCCCGCAGGTGGACATTACTCAGGAGAGACAACAGCACACAAGATACTGAGAGCTGGTTATTATTGGCCCACTCTATTCCGAGACGCCCATACATATGCACGAAACTGTGATGTATGTCAAAGAAGTGCCGGGAAATTACCCAAGCCAGCAGGTCCCTTGCAGCCAGTTATTATCTCTGAGCCTTTTGAGCAATGGGGTATAGATGTTATCGGAGAGATAAATCCAAATTCTTCGTTGCAACATCGATACATCCTGACGGCTACTGACTACTTCACTACATGGACGGAGGCTATCCCTTTGCACAAGATCAATGAAGACACGGTCATCAGCTTCTTGAAAGAGAACATCATAACCAGGTTTGGGGTTCCAGTTTCCCTCGTTTTTTATAATGCTACTTATTTTTCGTCTTGCAAGATAAATGAATTTGTTTATGAATGGGGAACTAAGTTGCATTATTCAGCCAATTACTATTTTCAGGGGAACGGATTAGCTGAATCCTCAAACAAGAATCTGATTCGAATTCTTAAGAAGACTGTGATAGAAAACGAGAGAAGTTGTCCTGTAGCTCTCCCAAACGCCTTATGGGAAGATAGGGTGACCCCATAGAACGCTTTAGGTGTTTCCCTTTCACTCTTGTCTATGGCAAGGAATCCATCCTTCCCTCAAACATCTTGCTCCCATCCTTACAGTTATCCCAAGCCTCTCGGGGTTCTGGTAGCCAAGCCTTACAATCCAGGGTCAATACCCTGCTTCAACTTGAAGAAGCCCGACAGAAAGCTAAAGACCGATTCCATCAACACCAAGACATAGTTAAGAGATGGTTCGATAAGAGGAAGTCCAGTAAGAGAAGTTTTGAAGTTGGGGACTTAGTCCTGAAATGGGACCATAATCATGAAGGCAAAGGAATGCATACGAAATTTCAACATCTATGGGTAGGCCCGTACCAAATTTCGGCAAAACTAGGCCCATCCACTTGTAAATTGACAAATCTCGAGGGAGAAGAAGTAACCCTTCCTCTCAATGGCCTCGCTCTGAAACAATACTTTGCATAGTCTCACTGAGACTTCCTGTACATAAATAAAGTTTCTTTTATTGTTGCTTTGGCCTTTGTTTGCTTTATTTTTTCGGCCATTTTGTTTCTTTCATTATCATTTGAACCTTTGCAACAAGTTTTTTTTTCTGAAAGCCCCTATGGTTGAGTGTCTCATCGAGGATAGGTCTCTCAAAAAAATCTCGCGACCCATGAGTCTGTAACTATGCTCAAATAAATTCTATATGTTGTGCTCTCGCTGGAATATTCAGAAGGAAGGAAGCCTACTCTGCTAGTCACACTAATCCTATTTAACAGCAGAGACCGATGAACATCTTCATTACTATCTCTGGGCTCCACCCGCTCTCACACTTAAAGGCATCCCAAGAAGGTTACCAAAGTTGGACCCATGGAAAGTGGCACGCCTCGAGGGCATAGGGTATTGAAATGACTCCATGCTGCAAATTTAACAGCCAAAATGGATAATATTCAAAGGGTCTGTTTTCCAGAGATTCTCGCCTCAATTAAAGCATGGCTGATATAAAAGCAAAAGACGTGTGAAATAAAGAAGGTTGTCCAAAAGAATCGGCCCAAAATGGGCTCCTCTCCATCCATGAGGCTTGATCAAATCAATAAAATTTCTAACTCACACAAAAGGACATTATGCATTGAGGAGCCTAATTCAAAGATCATGTCCAAAAGAAAATATCTCTGGAAGGCTCAAACAGCTAAGCTGTCCAAAGTACAAACGTCCAAAAGGATGCAAGCAGCATGGGAATGAGGAACAAGAGCAATAATGTCCATGAGAAAGTGTTGCAAATCCTGTGGAGTCCGACAGTAGTGACCATCTGAAAGATGACCCTCCTAAAATGAATCTCATATGTTGGCCCTTTGAGAGTGGTGAAGATATCTCGGTCAAAGCTCCCCTTTCCCCAATGGCTAGCAGGTAAAGTGCCTTCTTCCCCTCACATGAATTTAAAATGCTCAGCTGAGTATTGCACCTAAGATGGATGTCTTGGATGAGGTTTCAGACCATGAAGAGGAATTTTTTCAGAGATCTGTGTTCACCAGCGACTCGCCATTGTTGTTGCAGCAACATCCCCCCCCAAATTTTGTACATATTGGGGCCCCTCCTTTCATTTTTTGTACAAAGGATGCCTTAAGAAGCCATCCTCAGCTGTCAAATTTGTTTTTCAACAGAAAATCTTGCCATGAACCACTCCAAGTCTACCAGAAAATCTTGTTTCTCAACAGAAACTTTTTCATGAAGTCTTCCTGGAAATCGCGGAACGATTTGGTAAAGCCTCGCAGTGGCGGGAGCCTTTTGTTTAAACATCTCGAAAAGGACTTAGAAACTTTCGTTGAAAAAAATTGCGGAAGCCATTGGATAAGTCCTTCCGAAACGGAGGAGGAATTCAAGAAAGCTCCGCAGTTGCGGAGAGATTCGGGTTTTCCTCCCGAAACGGCGGAAACCATTCGTCTAAGCTTTCTGAGAAAGGACTAAGAAAATTTTTCCCATAAGTTGTGGGAGCCATTGGAAAATTCTTTCCGAAACCGCGGAAGAATTCAAAAATTCCTTCCGAAACAGCGGGCACCATTCGCCAAATCTCCGGAAACTCTGAAGGGACTTAGAAACTTTATGAAATATTGCAGAGCCTTTGGACTTTTCCTCCCGAAACTGCGAAAAAGTTCGCCTTATTCTCCCGAAAGCTGTCGGAGGACTCCCTTTAAAAAACTCCTAAATCTTCCCTCAACTTTCGCGGCACCGTTCGAGTTTTCTTTCCGAAATTGCGGAAGCCGTTTGCGGGGAAAGTCAGGTTATCTTTCCGTAACTCCGCAAGAACTTATAATTTTTTGTGAAATTTGCGGAACAAGTTGGCTTTTTCCTCCCGCAGTCGCGGAGACATTCACATTAACTTGCCGAAATGCCGAAACGCTTATACCTTTCCGGAACGATTCTTAAAATCCGACCGTAACCGTGGAAGCTTTCAGGTTATCCTTCCGAAACGATGGGAAACATTCACCATATCCTCCCGAAACCCCGCGAGACTTAGAAAATTTTTGAATTGCGGAAACTATTGGTGAATTTCTCCCAAAACAACGGAAGCTTCCGCGTTATCCTTTCGAAGGACTTGAACTTTGCAGAACGTCTTGGATTTCCCTTTCGCGACGCTGGAACCTTTTGCGGGAGCCATTCACCATTACCTTCCGAAACAATGGAAGCGTTCACTATATCCTTCCGCAACGGCGGTTGAAATTCACGGGTTTGTCCCACAGATGGTGGTCACGCGCAAATCGAGACTGCTTGACATGACCGAAATAGACGATGTATTAAAACCCGTTTTAAATGCGCCACCCACCCTGCACGTGCCAGCTCATTTAAATAGACAGTGGGGGGTTTTGAGCCAAACACGTTGTTATTATTCGATTGACAAATTTGTTGGACGCCGCGAAACCGCTCCAGCTCAGCTCACTCGTCCACGTTCACGGCCACCTCATTCAGCTGTCTTCACGGTGCTAGGTAGGAATTTTAACCATTAAATTTGCCTCTTCTACGCGTCAGATTACTATTGGGTTGTCCTTTTTTTTTAAGACGATTGGTTAGGTTGGATTTTGACGGGCAAAATGCCCGTCATGGGTACTTTGCCCGTCAAATGCAGTTTAAATTTTGTTTTTCCGTCATATAAAACAGAGGAATTGTAAAACGTTTGCATAGTGGGTAAAGACCGTCAATTTGGACGGATAGATTTTTTCCAAAATTCCTCCCTGGGCCGCGTACTTTGTTATTTTAAAACCACCGAATCCCCATGACTTTTCGTGTCCCCAGCCGAAAGCGAAAGCTATAGCCACCCGGGCTTTTTCATAAACCTTAGTCCCGGCCAGCCGCTACCCCCCGTTTAAATCCTAAGACAGGCGCCATCGCCCCTGATCAAACCAGCCGTAGGACGCCCCGTCAAATATTATAAATAACAATAGCGGTTGGGCTAAAACCCCTCGCCTCTGTGTCAACACAGAGGGTCCTCCCTGGTCTCGTATTAAATTTGTTTCGACCTCAGACTCACCCGCCACTAATCATTAAAAGCACCACGGCGAAGAACACCATCCCTCCTAGAGCTGGACCGAGAGCAGGTTGCTTCCGCAACATGCTTATCCTCTCATGAGCATTCCAAACCTGCCCCTTTAAAAGAATTAGGATGTTTAAATCTAGATTTCTTGTTTGGAATGGTGTTTTTGCTTCCTAACATACAGCTTCACATTGTATTTATCTCATTGACATGTTAAAATGGTGATGCTCTCTGTTAAAATCTCACAGTATGTTGCACATTTTTATAATGACCTGTGTTTGGTTGCTATCAAGGATAAGTCAAAATGCCAAAAGGTGGTAGGAAGAAGGCTAAGATGACAGAAAAATAGCCTACACCACTTAAAACTGAGACCACACTCCAGGATACTAGGTGCACCACCGGTGTTCCTCCTGAAATCCGATGGGGTGATATCTACAGAATGATCCGAGACCAGGATATCCCGGACATGTTTCTAGAAGAGGGGCAGATTTATCTAAATATCAAAGTCTCAGGCATAACTAGAGCTGCCTCTGAGTCCAATGAGACGGTCTGTTTTCAGTTCCGGGCAGTTACAGTGATTTTTGGCCTCAGTTGGTTATCCTAGTGCATTTTTGGCTTGCCAGATGGCCTGTCAGAGCAAAGGTTGGATTTGACTGGTTTTCCTAGGGTGTTGTGCATGGAGGGGGTGGTCCAGCCACTTGTTATTACCATATTACCCCCCTCCCGGAGAGCCTGGTCGGCTCACCTTAACAGCGCAGGCACTCCAAGAGGCAGTTTGGGCAGGTTCACATTTCCCAAGGCAAATTAAAAATGGTGAAAATGGCTACGGAAGGATTCGATTTGGTATAGTAAGGAAAGGGATTGGCATGGGATGAGTTTTGATGATGAGTGGTATTTCTTCCACACCTTCTCCATCAGTTTCATATTTCAGTGGGACCCACACCCATCTCTCTGGCACTTTTTATGGTTTTCTGGAGCCTCCTGAGGCTCACAAATTTTCCAGAGAGGCACGATTTAGTGTCTAGTTTGGTCTTTTGATGATATTGTGCCATGGGGAAACACTAGGTAGGCAAGTCATGACCCCCTAGACCCACCATGAGCTAGTTGTTATGTTTTATCATTCACTTTTGGTGGGACCCCCTCTCCTAGGGAGATTTGGTCCATTGATGTATTATATTTTATTATTGATCCATGTAATTTATGTTGAGCTCATCTCAACCATTGATTAGATCATGTTGATCTTTTAATCTTAGCCATCCATTCAAAAGGTGGTTAGGGTTTTGGTATCTCTCCATCCTATTTAAAGGAGAGAGATTCTCATTGTAAAGGGAAGTTTGGTTCTGGATTATTGGAATAGAAAATTATTATTGCATCTACTTGTCTTGTGGTGGTGAATGCTTTTGGAGTTCAACTATTTGTTCTTCCTTTGCACTGGTTTATTGGATATTATCTTCCTATCATTTTGTTCCATGTTTTTCTCATCTACATGTGAAGGCCGAATTGGTTCAAGGAGGATGCATTGGTAGGGGAAGACTCTCCCTGCTTCTTCTTTGGGTTTCTTCGTTGGTAACAGGGAGTATTATTGTCTTAGTACCTTCTACTTCATGTTATCATTTGCTATTTTCTTGTATTTCCTCCATTCTTGATCATTCTTATTGAATCGATTTCCTTGGTTTGACAGGAAGAGGAGGGCGCAGATGTGGAGCTAGGGCATCTCATTGTGGCAAGAAAAATCAAAGCTTTCTCATTTGATCTCTGCAGGAGCATTCCTCAACAACGTGGAAAGCACTTCCATCACTCAGGTATGATCTCAAGGTAAGTTTCGCATTCCATTAGTTTATCCATCTCTCATTTTAATTTAAAACCCTAAGTCAAATTCTTCTGAAAATTCCCTGGGTCAACAGACTTGGTTTACTGGAAAACCATTTTTGGGTATTATAGATCGGGCAAATTGCAAAGTGGTTTCTCAAAAACGTCTTACCTGGGTGACTCCATAGGCCCAAACCCCAAGGCACTGATTTCCTCAAGCCCTCACAACTTTCCTGGACTGTCTAGTTTACCTGTCTGTTGGGTCATTTTCACGAGCTTGTTGGTTTTAACACTGTCATATCTATCTCACAAGCCATGCTAGAAATCCCTAACCTCAAATTCTCTCTCTGGGTAACTTTCCCTGTTTGAAGGGTCATGTTTCCCAAGGCAGTTGAATTTGATCATTTTAAACTAGCACTTAAATCCTGGAATCATACTTAATCCTAGAATCATTGTGTGTTATCTATCCTTATCATTTCACATCTTTCCTAAGCCTCCACAGTGCTCCTAATTCCTTAATTCTAGGGTTCCACACTTGTCACCCTGCGTACTTCACTTAGTTGATTTGATCTGGTGATTGGGTTGATCTCTCATGTCGAGAGTGGATATGGGTCTCCCCCTTGCTATATTGGATTTGTTAGTAGAAGCGAAGAGTTCCTTGGTTGGCGTGACAACCATCCTTTTGGGAACTAGGGCTCTCTTGGTTCACCACTTTAGTTGTCTGTCCCCTCTACCATCCACCTTGGATCCATCTGTAGGGGCAACTGCAAGATTGGTGATAACAGTGCCCAATTGGTATGTAGGGTCTTCATAACCTAGGGAATATGGTGATCATATTTTGTTTTAAAAAAAATTGAGTTAAGCCCCATTTCTGAATTACTTTGGTCTTTTGCCCAAATTTTCCCTTGAAAACTCCTTAAATTTGGGCATGCAATTTTGGGGGCTAACACTACTATTTAAGGTACAAATATCATACAACACTCTCTCAAACAAAAATTGGGAATATTACTTCAAATATACAAGTCTAAATTATTGATACTAATACATGGAGCATGCATATCTATTTGTATAAGCATGAGACAATACAAGGAATATGAGTTACATCTCATATGAGATGACTCTTAGTTTTTCAAGTTACTCTGAAAGTGTTTACACCAAGTTTGGACTGATTCATGAGACTTTGGGGTACATGGTGTATGTTCAACTCCTAGATGATCAAGATAGATTGGAACATGTGAGATTATCTGTGGTGGATTTGTATGGTGGAGACAACTTCCTCGGTGATTCTTTTACCTCAGGTAGGTGCTGGCTTGGTATTCTTCCCTTAGGAAAATTTCTCTTGTCATCTTGGTGGATGTCCTTCGTTGTGGCCACATGGAGGGTTCACTTGCTTGGAGAAATCCCTACTTGAGAGGAGAAGCGTTGTGCATCTTGGATTCTTGTTTGGAGGCTTGGGGTTGTATGAGAGATGCTTAGGCTGCAGTAGTGTTCTTGCAAGGGAAATTGACCCAATGGAGCATTACTTAGGAGGATCGATTGAGTCCTTGAAGGTTTATGATAGAGGGGTGTCGACATACCTTGTCATTGCAACATTACCTTTGAGCATGAAATGTGTACCTTGGAGTGGAGAGATTCACTTATACTAGTGTTTAAGTGCTAATTATAGGTTGTTTGTAAGGGCTTGAGCGCAATTTGTATTGTTGGCCTCCCTTACCTCTCATCTATATATATATATATATATATATATATATATAAGGAGAGAGTCATTTCATCATCATTATCATTGTAGTCTTTTCTTTGTACTTAACTTCTTAGTATGATTCGCTTGAGTTCATGAGTTCACGAGGAAACTACCATATGGTTATGAGAAAGAATTAGACAACATACATAAAAAGAAAATTGTAGTTTAGAGCGCTGACGATATTCCATCCATTATTTATCTTCCTAATGAGAGCAAGGTCTTGGGCCTTTATACTTCTCGGTTGCAACTAATTCTTGGATTTTCCCTTGGAAAATTTGAGTATGATAATTTTACTTTCAACAACATGGTTTGTTGTTGTGATGGGTGGGTAGTAGAATTCAAACTAAAAGAGTCATTAAGCATATACTTAACATAGCTTCATTGCCACATCCATAGGCAGTTCTATTTGTGAATTGGTAAACTGGGCTAACTTAATCACATTGTTTATTGGGATCTTTGGGCTTACTTTGGTTCTCTACTCAATAGTTCTCAGGAAATTCCTTTGCATTTTTCAGTAATGAAGCTAATTAGAAATTAGGTAGGGATTAGGTTGCTATGGTTTCTTTTGTTAGAGATTATGTTACTCTCTAGATCATTTTTGTTGGTTGAGTATTAGTTTTATCTGTTATTTTTTTTAAGGTTGAACAATCCCAAAAGAATAATAAGGAACAAGCAGTAGGACTTCATTCAATTTAAGAAGGGCTATTGCTGAAGGAATTATGCATTAGTGGCTCTTAGGTAGTAGCAGACAATGGGGAGGCCCTAGGAATCTTGCACAAAGTCTGTCAATGACCCAATGATTCTTTACACATGGTTTTGATTTTATTTTATTGCAATTAATGGGTATATGGAACCGACTAATGACAAAGGCTTAGATATTTATTCGACTACAAACACAATAAACCTATTATTCTGTATATTCTATTCTCTGAATTTTGTATTCTGCCTATTAAGTAGAATCTGGCTAATGTTTTAAACATATTTCCATTGAATGTTTCTATCATCCATGGAATTACCTATTTTGTCCTTCGTCTTTTGTACTTTATATTGCTCAAAAATGTTATGGACTGTGATTTTATTAGAATTAAATGCCTTTTTCCATTTAGGGTGAATTTTTTGCTTTGATGAGATAAATAATGCACCCCATAATGTAGAAAGCAATATAGATTTGGTGATTCCTTCTTTCTGATACTGCAGTTTTCCAACAGCCAAAATATGAATTATCACATGGTTTTCAAAATGAATAAATGACAACCACGGAAGCAACATGGTCAAAAAAATCATTTTATACATTCCATTATTTACAAGTCAACAAATCGTTCTCTAAATCATGGCTTCTACTATTGATAAATGGTTTTCTATTTATTGTTATCTTTTTGACAAAAACTTCTATGCTAAAGCATGCATAGTCCATAAATTTGGATTTTATGTTTATCAAAGTGTGATTCCCTGAATTTGTGAAGGAAGCAGATTTTTGCACAAATAAGCACTGAAATTGGTGTTTCTAGATATTCAAAATCAAGGTCTCCATCCAAGTTGGTGTCATCAAGGAGACCACATTTACCATTGGCCTTGTGCCTTAAATGCTTGTTTGGATAGTAGCTTTCAAGTTGTTTGTAAAAATTATTCTCTTCATGAACTTGGCTAATAGCATGCTCACTCTCAAACTGCAAGATTAGCACTGGGATTCAATACTTAATCTTGTTTGCAGCTATAATGTTTTTGTGTGACTGAGCTTGTGATGATCATGCTTTAAAATTGAAGTTTACTAACAAAATCTATATGACCGAAACTATATTTTTTAGTATGTACTTGGGAAAAATGAAGTTCATTCCCTTTTTTTAATAGAATTAATGTGGTATTTTATAAATTTTGGCTCTTTGCTAGTTGGAATCCTGGGACTTGAAAAATGGCTTTTGAATGTGAGTACTGATTTTGATTTTATTGGTATATTGCATAGTGGGTACTTTACACGGGGCCTATCCACAACGAGGTGAGAAGAGTTCATTCTTCCCTCAATATAATGCTGAGCCACAAGGACAGATGGTTAGGATCCATTGTGAATATATTCTATATTCTTTCCTGGCTTCCTGGGGTGATGTTGCAGTGCTTGCATTGGAAATCTACATGATTCACCATCAGGTAATGATCGTCAATCAAGATAGTTTGTTTGAAGTTTGCTGAAAGACATTTGTTAGTCTAATTATTAATACTTGAGCGCTATCATTATTGCCTTGTGTGATGGATATTGTTGCCATCAATGGATTAAAGTAGATTCATGGGGCTTAGAGTAAATGATGAATCTAGATTCCTATCTTTTTCTTTGGTGAATGAGGCCACTAGGCATGTTCGGAAACAAAGGTATAAGGAACGAGACTAGGTAAAACCTGATTTTTCATTTTTCCTTCTTTTGTTGTTCAGTTACTAGAGACTCTCCTCTGGATATGTGAAGAAGTCTCGTTTTCCCCATTTCTTCATTCACTAAATGATATCAAGCATGGCTCAAGGTTTGAGGCTGTGAAGTTATTTGGCTCTCGACTCAAGGGTTGCAATAGAGATTTCTGATCTGTTATTACAAGGGCGGTTCTCTAACCCTGAATTATTACTGAATGGCATTGAACATATATATACTTTAGCAGATTATAATCATGGCAAGGCATATGAGTCTATTCTATGGACCTTAAGTGTAGATGTTGGAAATTGGTATCGATGCCCGGTTGTGAAGAACATCCATTTCAATATGGATATAAAAGTTGTAGATGGCCATGTTAGAAGAATATGTGATGGAAACATGCTTATTCTCTTTAAGTGGATGAAACAGAGCAACCAGAAATGGAATCTCTAGCCTGTCTTTTGTAACTAAATCTAACAATGACATGTTGTCTTTTAATTCAAATAATTCATTGAAAGCAAGTGTCATATCTACAAGCATATTATTAGAATGGTTTAGAATTTTAGTATTACTATCATTGGAGGGTTGGTTGCTTGTGTTAGGTGTAATCAATATTGTTCTTTTTTTATTACTACTGGCATAAATCCATCTTAAATCCATATTAATCCTATCTTGACCTAAAATCTATTCAGAACCAGAAGGAATTAAAAAAACAGTAGGTGTATAAACTTAAACTTCTTAGTTTAAGATGGATCTATGCTGAATTTTTTTCTCATTTTGGTTTATTAGTACCACACCTATGATACATATCTCTTCCACTTTGTGTTGCACTTGGTACAACACATAATGTTCAAAAACAATATTTGAATTTATGGTAACAACACAGTATTTAAAACAAAATTTGAATGTTTGGATTTTGATGCAGCATTTTAAAATGGGTGCTTCTTGGGAACAATATGATGTGCTCACAATAATAAATAGAAATAAAAATATACCCTTAGATAAAATCGCTTTGATACTTGCACATTAGTTCATTAGTTAGAACTGTGGTGGCCTGCAAAATTGTAAATTGTGCCATGCAGAAAAAACAACAAAGGATTGAAAGTGAAACTCAAGGACTATGTTGACTTGCAACTCTTGTTAGAATATGACTTAAGACTTGAAATTGCTTTGTTTTTTTTAAATTCTCTTCTTCCTTATTATCTGGAATTTCTTTAATCATTCACTTATCTTTTTCATTGGAGAATATCAGATACCTATTATTTTTTAGAATCAATGTATAGCTAGAGAATCGAACCCAGGTGGGGAGAGAAACAAACGTTCTACCCAACCATCTGCACTACATGTCCATGGACATTATCACTT
This sequence comes from Larix kaempferi, assembly GCA_027924585.1. NCBI lineage: Eukaryota > Viridiplantae > Streptophyta > Pinopsida > Pinales > Pinaceae > Larix > Larix kaempferi. Next base: position 5,769,305 of record BSBM01001068.1, on the reverse strand, counting down.
ACATCTTAGTTAAAAGTGTTAGATTTTCACAATTTAATTCAAGATTATCTAGGATCTTATCTGATAGAATAACATGCACAACAATTCAAACACAAGAGACAAGAGACACAAAGAATTTCATCGGGGAAACCCTAAAGGATAAAACCTCGCTTCCTCAGAGATAGAATGAGGAACAATACAATAAACAAAAGTAGAAATGGTCTTTAGCAGCTTCTCTCTTCTCCACTTGTGCGAACTCCTCCTCTCTCTCGCTAATGTGAATTGAGTGAGTGAGTGAATGATCAAATAGATAGGAGCACCCTCTCTATTTATACTTTATCTTTCACTTGACCTTTACCCTAATTAGACTAGGCCGAATTCTCTAGGATAGTCTACTAACCCATTAACAACTTAACTCTGGGGTCTAATTCCCCGACATACAATGGAGGATTAACCTCAATGACTTTACATGACCCAAATACAATAATGACTCTCCCATCCGGAGGAATAAACATCTCCGTTGGAGGTACAATAATAAAATACAAATACAATATAAAATATACAAGTGAATATCTTCCAAAGTTACAATTACATTAACACTCCCTCTTAACTAAGAAGGTATTGTCTTGACACAGTCATCAACACAATTCTTCGTCACTGGATCATCATCAAAGTTGGATCATCATCGTCATTATTGCTACTATCTCGACCATCAATATCCAATCTACTCATCATAGGAAGTTCTACATAGCCAACCCTTTTTCAAGCTGGATGTAGGCCTAGCCTCCATGTAGGTCTTCATCATCTCTGCAAGCAAGCCATCAAGTAGGTACATCTCAGGACTTATTATATGCCTCTTGCAAAACCTGCAAGATCTCCCAGGACTGATTATATGCCTCTACAAAACTTGAACGAGCATCCCAGGACTGATTATATGCCACTTCAAAACCTGCAAGATCTCCCAGGACTGATTATATGTCACTGCAAAACCTGAAGGAGCATCCCAGGACTGATTATATGCCACTACAAAACCTGCAAGATATCCTAGGACTGATTATATGCCACTGCAAAACCTGCAATATCTCTGAGGACTGATTATATGCCACTACAAAACCTGAAGGAGCATCCCAAGATTGATTATATTCTACTACAAAACCTGTGTACCCTATTGTCATCTCATCACGTCCAAATCATCTCAATGTCAACGGAACACAACTCCGATGCACATCACATGACACTTACATCACCCGATATGGGAGAACAAATATACCACCATTCGAAAAAGGATACAGCCCTTACATCTCCACCATGTGAGAATGGATTCTATGCATTTGCGTCTTCCAGACTCATCACTTCCCCCTGGAAGGAACCACGATCTGGAATACACCAAGCTTCTCTCTGAAGTACTCGAACTTCACTCTGGCCAATAGCTTGGTCAACACATCGACTATCTGCTCGTCTGTCGCAACATACTGAAGCTTCACTGTTCCTCTCTACACCATATCCTTGATATATTTATACTTGATCTCAATGTTCTTCGACTTGTCATGGAACACTCGGTTCTCAGACAACTTCACACAATTCTGGTTGTCGCAATATATACAAGTTGCGTCCAACTAGATATCAAACAAATCAGACAGTAGCTTCCCCAGCCATACTGCCTCACAACTAGCCAAAAAAGCTGCGACATACTCTGCTTTAGCTGTACTCAATGCCACATAGGACTGCTTCTTGTTAAACCAAGAGATCACACCTGATCCCATATTGAAGTAGCACCTCGAAGTGCTCTTCCTATCAATGGCACTTCCTGCCCAATCCGAATCAACATAACCCTCCAGGTTAGTCTTTTGATTCGCATCATACTTGAGCCCATAATCAACCATACCCTTCAGGTACCTCAAAATATGATTTGCAGCAATCAAGTGAACATGTCTCGGATCTATCAAGAACTAGCTCAATGTGCTCACAGCAAAGCAAATATCTAGTCTCGTATTCATCAAGTGTGGCCATGGCCTTGCAGTCCATCATCTCGAACCTCTTCAGGATCTCTACTATATACTTCCCTTGTCCAAGGAATATTCCATCTACACTTTGCCACACCTCCATACCTAGAAAATAGTGCATCATACCCAAGTCCTTCATCTCGAACTTTCCAGCAAGCTTCCTCTTTGTGTCAACAATCAACCCATCCTCACCTATCATAAACAGGTCATCTACATAAAGTAGAAGTATCACTGGATTCCATTCCTCAACCTTGTAGTAAAGGTTGGAATCCTCCTCTACTACACCATTCAAGAATGTTGTCTTGACATCCATCTGGTGTACCTTCCACTTCATCACTGTAGCCATAGAAAGTATTGATCTGATGGAAGTGTATCTGGCTACAGGTGCAAATGTCTCCTCATAATCTATCCCTTCCTTCTGGGAGAAGCCATGTGCCACAAATCTCACCTTGTGTTTCTCTATGCTTCCATCTGCAACATGCTTGATCTTGTAGATCCACATGTAAGTCACAACAAACTTCCCTACTAGTCTTGGGATCACATCCCAGACATCATTCTTCATGATCGACTGGTACTCCTCGATCATGGAATCCTTCCATTCTTTCTTCTCGGCTTCTTCCTCATAGTTGTAAGGTTCTTTTTCAAATATGTCACACATCAGTGCTACATAACTGGAGTATGGCCTCGGTCTCTTTCTTTCTCTGTGCATTCCTTCTGGAGCACCATATCTCTCTGCATCTTGAATTGCTTCTCGTACCCATGTTGGTTTCCTCTTGTGAGAATTATTCTCATGTGGTGGCTCTATAGGTTCATGTGGGTCTTCCATCTCACGTTCTCCATAATCTTCTGAATTTACTTCATTCATTGTTGTATCTCGAATCTTGGGTGCCTCTAGTTCTTTGATGTATTCAACAAGTAGATTTCTTGATTTGTGATATGCTGAGTCTTTGTCACTTGTTCTTCGAAACAAGTCTCTCTTGTAGGTGATGGTATACGATATTTCCTACAAGTCAAGTTCAATTGCATGATTAGAAACATCTCATAGTTTTCAGAACAATTTCTTACGCATAATGACATATGTCATACATTCATGCAATTATCTTATCCAATGCTTCAATACAACATTTATCCATATCCCATAACTTTCTAGATGCCTTCCATCTCTACCAGAACATTGTTAAGAGTGTGCACTACTCCCAACATGTCACAATAGAGGTTTCAATATAGATAAGTATCAATGTAGTGTTGTACAGTACCATAGGCCACTTACCCATTACTTGCATATTAGTAGTATCTTGTTCATTAATGCAACTTTTCTAATATGCTTGATATACATCCTAAATCTAGGAACATAAGTATGTACATGATTGAACAACATCATTTAAGTAATCAGATATACAAGAAATGACAATTCAAATACTTATCTTTATTTGGTTGTTGGGTGGACTCCCTCTCAATCTTTGCAGGAACTACTGGAGTGTGATCCCTTTTGATCTTTGCTTCCTTGCAGTAACTATTGGAGTCTCTGATAGTATGCATCTTAACTAATGCTGAAAATGGATGAGAGGTTCTTCCATAGATTATTGATCTTTATTTGTTTTATAGAGTCCAACTCTGCAGTAGCTTCTTCTACTCCTTTCATGTAATACTGGAAGTCATCTCTAGCTTCACCTTATGAGGTGTAACCTTCTAAATAAACCCTTGTAGCTAGTTACATTCAATATAATACATATTCTTCGTCACTTGAAGAATCTTCAATGTCTTCTCTGGTTCTCTTCATGGGAAGTTGATCATACTCTGCAGTGTGAGCATGATGTCTTCTCTTGTTGTTCTTCTTCTTGTGAGAGCCACTTTTATTTCTAGGACAATCCATGGAGTAGTGTCCCTTCTCATCACATGTATAACATCGAATGGTAGATACATCTCTTCGGTATCTTCTAAAGTTCTCCCTCTGATTCTGGTGATGGTGTTTTTCCTTCTTACTGTGGTGGTGCTCCCTCTTGTTTTCATCCCTCCTGGAGTGTGCTATGAGAGCTTGGTATTCATTACCCATCTTTTATTCTTGAGCTACAATTTGAGCTTCTTCCTGTGAGCACTCTTCCCATAGTCTACTAAAGGTGATCAATTGTCTTCTTGCACAGATTCTTTGAATAAAGGAATCCCATGATCTAGGAAGACCATTCAATGTGGTCATCATTATTTCTCCATTTTCTATGTCTTCTCCCACAGCTTCAAGCTATTATTTTATCTGAGAGACCCTTGTAAAGTAGGACTGCATGGTATCTGCATTTTGTATCTTCACATTCTTCAACTGGTTCCACAATGTCATCTTCCAATTTATATTTTTTCCTTCAAATAGATTGGTCAATGGGTCAAACATCTCCTTGGGTGTCTTTAAGGAAGACACATGTGGTATAAGATGATCCTTAATAGAATCAACAATAATACTCTTGGCCTTTACCAAGTTCTTCTTATGTAAGGCCTTAGCCTCATCTACCTCTGGAACTGGAACCTCTTCATTTACATATGTGTCCAATTCATTCTCTTCAAGGATTAGTATAATCCTATGCTTCCATGCTCGGAAGTTATTAGCCCCTTCAAGCTTATCCTCAAGCTTAGTGTGGTGAGACATATTTAATGAGAAACTCAAATGGAAATAGAAAATCTTTAGGTCTTACCACTTGATTTGCTGAAACTGGAGCTGACTGGCCTAGGGTTTGCAAAGAAACCCTAATTTTCCAAAGTTGGAATTTGGAACTTCTGGTTGGACAGATAGATGTTCCTCCTCAAGGAGAGTTGTCTAATGTACTCACTTCCATAAATCAGTGAACAGAAACCCAAAATATCTGATGCCTTCCCTCGGCAGCAGTGACGGGCCGAAAAATGAAAATTCTCGGAATTGAATTCTGTTTTCACATGAATATTTGTATGGATGAGGCGAGTATGTTGGTACACTTGGTTTCTGAAGATTCCAAAAATTTACCCTTGAAAATTGACTTGTGAATTTTGGATCTGCAGTTTCTAGCTTTTTATGGTTTTCTGGTTTTCTGGTTTTTCTGGTCCAGAGTCAAACTAGGGTTTGAATTATCCCGGGGTTCTACCCAGCCAAAAACTTCGATCTTGGTCTCAAAATTTCAATTTTGATGAGGAGAACAATCTTGTGCTGAAAGCACTCCAAAATTCCACTTCTATGAAAATCCCTAATTTCAGCAGTGACAAGCCAAAAATTGAAAATGCTCGGAATCAATTTATGTTTCAACAAAAATATGTGCCTTCCTTAGGTGAGTTATCCTAGCCTCCTTTTACTGATGATCTGTGGAGAGAAACCCAAAAATTAATAATCCCTAGCTTCCGCAGCTGCACAGTGTCTTCTTCTCAGCCTAGCTCTGATACCATGTTAGATTTTCACAATTTAATTCAAGATTATCTAGGATATTATTTGAGAGAATAACATGCACAACAATTCAAACACAAGAGACAAGAGACACAAAGAATTTCATTGGGGAAACCATAAAGGAGAAAACCACGCAACTTCCTCAGAGATAGAATGAGAAACAATACAATAAACCCCAAAAGTAGAAATGGTCTCTAGCAGCTTCTCTCTTCTCCACTTGTGCGAACTCCTTCTCTCTCTCACTAATGTGAATTGAGTGAGTGAGTGAATGATCAAATTGAGAGGATCACCCTCTCTATTTATACTTTATCTTTCACTTTACCTTTACCCTAATTGGATTGGGCCGACTTCTCTATGAGAGTCTAATAACCCATTAACAACTTAACTCTGGGATCTAATTCCCCGACATACAATCGAAGGTTAACCTCAATGACTTTACATGACCCAAATGCAATAATGACTCTCCCGACCGGAGGAATAAACATCTCTATCGAAGGTACAATAATAAAATACAAATACAATATAAAATATACAAGTAAATATCTTCCGAAGTTACAATTACATTAACAAAAAGGTCTATGTAAGTTTTTTAAAACGAATGTGCTCTATTTGAAAATTTGGTCCAAATAATGTACATCATTAAAACCACTGTGCTCTATTTGAAATTTTGGTCCAAATGGTGTACATGATGTACATCTTTTTTATTTGAATGTTAACATATCTCAATACCAATTTTGTTTGGGAGGCCATGATTAGTGCATTTGTAGATTTAGTTGACTATTAAACCTTGAATATATTTACTTTCAAACATAAATGAAAGACCTTCCATTCCCAACCAGATTACTTAAGCGTCGGTTTGGACACTTAATCAGTCAGACCATATTTTAAATTTGGAGAAGGATGATTATATATGTAATATCTTCCATTTTTCATACAGATAACTAAGGATTGTCCACATCGACTTGGTGCACATGGTTTTGGGATTGACATGCAACTCAATATGAAGAAAAGTTGACAGGGTATGCATGTGTTTTATCAAGGTTGAAGATCCCAAAGTGATGTTCCGTCTCAGCCCCTGGCTTCTCATTCTCCTTGAAAATAGCGAAGATATAGGACTTGATGCTCCTTCCCGACCTCTTGGGTGTCTCTGCATTCGATAATACATGCCGGATGAGATTGTTGTTATAATTAAAGCTCTATGGCCAAGAAGATAATGCCCTTCCAAAACAGCCAAACAACCTTTTTTGCACCCTGCCATATTATGCTCCCCTTTGGAAAAAATTTAGAAGTGCATGGAGTTGTTGTTTATTAATGTTAGGATGCTTTTATAGTGTTGGGAAGTTTTAAAACAATGATGGCCAAAGTTATCACATGCCGAGGAAAATTTGTGTGTACTGGGGCATTTTTGTGATTGCCTGGGTGATTATATCATTGTCATGTGTTTTTTTACCTTACCTAGGGAAAGTATTGAAGTGCCTAGGGAATCTTTATCATCATTGGATGAATTTTGAAGTGTCTAGGGAGAGTAATGAAGTGTTTGCGCAAATATGGAAGTGGACGGGAGCGTTTTTATCTTCATTACGAGAATTTTGAAGTGCCTAGGGAAAATATTGAAGTGTTTGGGCATTTTTATCATCGTTGGTGTATTGGAGAAAACTCACTATGGCTTGGGAATACCACAACAGACAGATGACTACCAGAAATCTACTCAATTCTCAAAGAAATGTTATTATAAATGACAATGTTAAGATAATGGAGAAATGTAACCAACCTCGATCCAAACGTTTGATGTAGATCCCCGTTGGAGCTTTCAATCCATGCACTTGAAATATGCAAATTAGTCTTGACAGCCAATATCCAACAAGTACATATAATATATAAATGGCATTAACATTATCAATAACAATGGTCCATAATATTATCACTAAAGGATATAAATGGATCTGAGTCACTGAAATGGATCCTATAGGCCAACGAATGCTGATGCTCACAGGGTGGAAGATTACGATGTAACAGATGCCCCCTAATGTGTGAGGTCAGAGACTGAAAGTGCTACGATGGCCGAAATACATTATAAAACTCAGAAATGGAGTGATGGAGACACAAGTGGAAAGAGAAGCTCACTCGTCATAATACAATAGTATCTCTGAATACATGTCGGTATAGTACAACAATCTGATACAATGGCCATGAATAGGCAGTACATAGTGAATACATGTCATAAGTGATCATAGCCATGATCCCTCTACAGTAAGATATGGTCTTCTGCTGAAAAGAAGACAACTGGTGCAAAATGGACGTACAAACTGCTGAAATCTGAGAGGTGATATCTCAGATGTAAAGTCAAAGTCATATGTAGCATATTGAATGCCACAATCGCCTGGGGTCTTCTACACAAGTCTTCGATGGTGCAATTCCCATCAAGTGAATAAAGGAGTTGGGGTCGAACCTTATGATACATCGTCTGATTACCGGTCAATGAAAATGGGCATCAAGGCACATAGCACAATCATCAGAGTGTGAATAAATGGGTTGAAGTTGAACACTAGGATGAATCCATCGATCAGGGGACATTGATGTATTCCCAAAATTGTCGATGGCGAGAGAACCTGCCACTAATGACTGCAAGCCTCAAGGTACTCAACCGAACTCTAAGTCTCAAGTCCCGGAATAAATGGGTTGAAGTCGACGGAATGAGACTCGCTGGAAGGAGGGCATTAAGGCATCCCCCATCAACCAACACGAGGTACCAACAATGCTGAAAGATTTGGAATATCTCAGGTAAAACGGACTGACTCAATAAGGATGGCCAACATGCAATAGTCAAGAGAACTGAGGAGTGGCCGACATTGGTTTTAGGACTTCCTTTGAACAAGAGCATGAGCAGATGGATAGACTCAGGAAGCATAGACTTGACATAAACTATGTAATGTAGGAGGCATCACAAAGGGCTACATAATGACAGGAAGCTTAACCAATTGGTGGAGAAAACTGAAAAACAAGTACATCTCCTAAGGCCCAACTATAGTCCCGACTCATAATATACGGAGTGGAATGAATGCTCTGTTCAAAGGCGACACAACAACTTCCAACAAGAAATAGTGACCATAATCCCGTCCGACTTTTTGGAATATTTAATTTTTTTGGTCTTTTTCATATTTGGGAAAAGCTTGAAAAAAGAATAAAATTGTTTATAGTACAACAAGTGAGGGAACGAGTGTCAAATAGATAGCAGACTAGTCCCAAGCAGTGGAACATACCTATGCTCAATGTAAGGAAGTGCGCGTAGGATGTGGACACTCGGGGGTATGTTCCCTCAAGGTCAAAAGGTCTTCAAATTGTGATGGAAAAATATATAAGCTCTGCAGAGCTCGACAAGGAAAAGTGCTCAGGCACCAAGCTAACAACTGAGTAAGTGGGATCCGACACAAGGCTCAAGCGGCAAGCAGGATGATTCAATGCAATCACAACTCGACATAAAAGTGAAGTCCTTTTTCGTAAAGTTAGTCTCCTCACTCGAAAAAGTGTAAAACAATGAGAGAAGAACTCTTCTAGTCACGTATGACTAGAGTATACCTTTTTCGTAATCAATCCACAAAAGTCCAGAAAAGGGGTAAACTTATACCTAAGTGAATGTCGCTTCAAATCCTTTAATGAGTCTGAAATGACAAGCATACTCGACAATCTTATTTGATTTTGAAAAATTCTAACAAGGGCTTAAAAAAGACTTTATAAAAATATTTTCCGTAAAGGTTTAACGAGGCCGAAAAAGTAAACTCGTGACCTCCTTACTTTTTTTAACGAGCTCAAAGGAAATATGGAAGAATGCTCGTAATGGGAGCAGACGAGTGTCAGGGGCATGCGAGACTAGTTCCAAGTGCATGGAACAAAGCTATGCATAATGCAAGGAACATGAGAAAGATAAGGACACTCGGGGTGTCTGCGAATCTGGATGGCACAAGGTTCAAATGCATCATAACAATGGGGAGGACTAAACCTATATGCAAGGTTCCGAATATTCCTACCATGGCCGAAGCAAATGTCGAAAAGGACCAGTAAACAAGTATAAGTCCAGCTAAGAATCCTGTCTCCAAGAAACATAAGTACCAATATCATCTCTAAAACGTACGTAAAGAAAAATCTGATATAGGTCACTATGGTAGAAAATTTTCAACTTCACTATTGTTAACCTCAGACATAACACAGGTAGAGCTAACCACTGAAGGTTCCATATTACCAATACCTGAGGGATCAAAATGATCATCTTCAAGATGAAGAGCAAAGCTGAAGGACGTGGAGGAATCTGCAGTGGCAAATTCATCATCACAGGAGTTGGAAATTCTAGAAGTAGAATCGAACTCATCAGGATCACTGATTTGCGTAACTATAGGAGAGTCTACAGACCCATCACTAGGGAGATCAGACAAAACTATGCCTAGATCAAAATGTATGGTAGACTGTATTCTAGACTCATCTTGTTCAATAATATCAAGGGTAGGAGGGGAACGAGATCTATGATAAAGATCCCCCCATGGCTTGTCATCACCACCCATGGCCTCAATAAAAACTTCATCTGAAGGTAGGATACCATCGAGGCAATCATGTGAACAAGATGAGTTGGCTGCCCAAACTGGCAGCGTAACGGGATCTTCCTCAAATGTCTGGGAAGAAGAGAGATCCGGATCTGCAGTGGTTTGTTGGATATGATCGTAAGCGAGCTCCGCTAAAGATAAAGGCATAGACATCCCGACATGCGCAATGTCTCTAGACGTGGAATTCATGGATGGTAAAGTCCACGGATCATCTAAATAGAAGGTCTGGAATAACATATTATTCGAAGGAGGAGACGCAGCATCGGTAATGGTTCCAATAAAATTCACAGGTGCAGAATGGTTAAAAGTTCCCATCAATGAGGGGTACATTCCAACACCTATGTTCCCAGTTGCCGGCTGAGAATTAGAAACTTGCGGGACTACATATCCCGTGGATGCTGCGGAAGGAATGCCAACAAAATCCAACTGATCGATCGTCACAATCTTGCCTTCATGGGGAAAGCAGATAACTCTAAATACAGTAGACGCGACAACTTTCATAGCGTACATCCAGTTCCAATCCAGTAAAAGGTTGTAGTCGATGGGCGCATCAACCACTTCGACTTCAATAGGCACAGACTTACCTCCCAAGGAGACAACAAGGGAAGGGATAATTCCATGCGGTGTAAAAGACCTACCATCGAATGTAATGAGTGTAGTTCTAGACACGAGTAGAGGAGGAGAGCCAAGAGCTTTCCAACAAGCTAACGAAATTACTGACGCAGAGGCACCTTCATCAACCATAGTACGTTTGACGAAGCTCTTAAGGCAAACCACCTGGATTTGAAAAGCCACGTGGTAAGGTAAGCAAGGCTGGACATCAGTAGTATCGAACTTGATAACACTAGGATTTCCCCCATCCTGAACTCCTAACGCACTCAAAAGCACATGCTTCTGAGAAGGACAGGCTTGCAAAACCTCAAGAGCCGACATAGCACATGGAGTTTGGCCCAAATCTTCTACGATGGAGTAGTTCTGGGCGGCTCAAGCATTAGGATTATGCGTGGAGCGCTTGAGAACACCTTTCGGTATCCGCGGCATAATGGAAGGCTTCTCAATATGCAAGGAATTGTCAGGAGGAGGGGGAGGGTCATCCCCCAAATTGGGTTGTGGTGCACCATAATCGCACTGACGAGTAGCAACAAAAACCTCCGACTGAACCATATTCACACATCCATAACCACTAGTATTGGCAGAAGACGTGGTCATTTAATTAGTACCATAACCAGTGGTGGGAGCATGTGAAGCCATGTTTTGATGATGAGGAAGGGGATCCTTCAACACAGTTGGGCTCTGTGCCAAATGCTTCGATGCTTCTTCAATTCGAGGACATAAGTGAGTAAGATGATCCTCCCCACAAAGCTTGCAAGGGAATTTCACCTTATGCCTAGGTTTACGATCCTCGCCAGCATTACCGCCTTCCCGAGGATGGTTGGCATTCTCTTTACGAGGAGTATTACGATTGCTATTGTTATTACTTCCATTGTTTCCACCCCTACGATTATTTCTCCCCTTTTTCTTACCACCAGGTTGTTGGTTACCCGACAGTTTCATTGATTGCACATTGTGTACATCAGACGACGGAGTGGAAGTGGACAAGGTATGAACCTGTCCGGGAGCAGACTGGTTTAGTGACAAATTTTGCATTTGATTAGCTACCAAGTCTACAGGGCGAGTGCATGCATACCCCACGATGCCATCGGCATGTGGTCCAGGAACTGACGTAGGCTCATGTCTTGTTCTTGGTGCATCAGGAATAATGTCATACAAAATGCCAGACTGAGAATAAAGTAGATCTAACTGCTAGACTTTCAAGGTAGCTTGTTCCTCAGTCACAATGTCGGACATCGAAACATCCTTAGCAATGTATGGGAGTAAAGACTTAAGGAACCATTCCAACAGGAACTCTGGAGGAATGTTGGCTTTCACTAATCTCTTCCTCTGACACCACTCTTGAACGTGGTCAGAAATATGTGTGGCCTTATTCTGATGGAAGGTGGACAGAAACTCAGTACCAATATCATAACAAACCGGCAACTGGAAATGGTCTAAGAAAACCAAATCAATCTCGTTGAATCCCCTATAGGTGTTCCCAGGAAACTCTACATACCACATCGCGGCTTCCCACGTGAGGGTGCGTTGAAATAGTCGTAATCGAATGGAATCATTATTCAAAGAGTTGGAGGAGCACCAAAGGTGAAACGTCATGACATGATCTCCCGGGTCCTCACCACCTTTCCCCTCAAACTTCGGAATGTCCGAAGGGAGCTTGGTAGGGAACTGGGGCCAAGTAGGGTCATGACACACCGGATCATTCATGAGATTCGAAATGTCTGGGAGATTCAAGCGTGCAAGGAATGGGAGCTGCGGCTGGAAAGCGAGATTATAAGCTCCCATAAAAGGTTGGTTAAACGGAACTATGTTATAAGATGGACCAAAAGCTTGACCATGAGGATTAAAATGCTGATGATAAGGACCTGACAGACCATAAGCTTGCCCATGGCCATAAGATTGATAACCTCCTCCTGCCTAACCCATTTGAGAGTAAGCAGGTATATGCATGTTTTGAGCACCATATTGGGGTGGTGGGTGATACTGGTGGCCAGCACCAACTGTGTTGTACTAAGGGTTGCCACCATGAGTATGGGGCATGTATGTACTATTCATAGCGGGAACCGTGTTGTAATGACCATAATGGTATGGTATGTTCCCACCCCCAGCATTAGGATTAGCTTGAGCAGTCGTGTGGTGACCAAAAGCATGAGAAGTATTCACAGCCCCAACATTGGTGTGATTAGTAGCAGGGTTGGTGGTGTGATGTCCATGTGGATAGGAAATATTCCCACCTCCTACATTAGCATTACTAGTGGCGGTAGTGGACGCAAAAGTATGCGGTATGTGTCCACCCCCGTGGTTGGGAGGAACGGTATCATGTGCAAAAGTAGTCCTGGGTTGACGAGTAGCAGCACGTGTACTAGGTTCTGGATAGCGAGTCGTATTTCGAACAGCATTCCAGTTAGGTTGGGTAATCCTAGGAGGTGGTCGTATTCCAACATTAGCATGGTTAGGAATATGACCAATCCCCATACTATGTGTGTGGGTGGACAACGTAGTGCCCCCAGTGGATATAGTATGGCTAACACTTTGGGTAGTTCCAGCGTGACTACCAACCGTAGTGGAAGGTTCGACAATACTATGACTAGGCATACCAAAAGAGAGTGCGGTGGGGTTGATCATAGGGACAGTATCATCATGAGTCTTAGGCCTTCCGTATCTATAATTGCATGGAAACAAAGGAACGAAAGGCTCATCCTGTTCTTCCTCCTCAGGTAATTCGGGCATCCCGTAAAGATAATTATCCAGATTCAAAGGATCAAACGGATCCCGGTCAAGTGGATTAGGCCAAACAGAACCAGTTTGAGTCTCAGGTGGATCACCTCCCCAATCCTCACGAGGAGTATGGGGATCGGAATTATGTTCAACTCTACTCGAAGGAGTAGAAGGATCTTGCCCAATATCGGGATGTGCAGCCATGTAGTCTTCAACATAAGTCACGTAAGAATCTGAAGACTCAGAGGGATCCCTCCGGCGTCCTCTAGCAATACGGCGTGTAACCTCAAGTGGCTTTAAACCAGCCAAACGACGGGACCGGCGGATAGTAGGGCTCCGCGCCATGATATCTCCAGAGAGAGACACAACGTCCCCTAAAGGCCAACTAACGATCAAAAACAGTAAATCAAAAGCACACACCTAGAGAAACTACATCCAAGAGCAGACAAACAGAGAGGCTAAATGAGCTCCTGACACTAGAGCTGGTATGTCTCGCCTAGGAGAGGTTTGAGACTCCCAAACTATAGCCGGAGGTAACAAAATCAGTTATAGAGACACCCAGGCTTCACTGTGTCAACAGGGTCAAGTCCACTGCACGAACACAACTGTGTTGTCCAATCCCTATTTGACTCATGACACAAATAGCATAACCACTGCAAGTACCCTGTGCGGTACCTAGGTAAGGAAACTATGTTCACCGCAATATAACCAATGCTCAGGGGGGAAGTCGCAGGTGGGACCCGTCGTATGGGCAGGGTAGCTAAGCCCGAAGCACAAGAGGATGAACCTTCGATACCCCCAGATAAGAACAAATCCTGGATATATCTCCCACGTTCAGAGGGATATCTCCTCAACCAACCTCCCGTGACCTCGTGCTTAACTCTAGATTGAGTAGACCTTCCTGAGAACACGGATCTATACCATGGATTCCTCCACTCCCTGGTCAGACACCTAATGTTTCATCTAGTTGTCTTGGATTGTTAACTCACAATGATTTATTCCAAGACTCTAAACCTATGCTTGTTGGTGTACCCTATAAATAAAATCAGTCTAATCAATTTTAGATTAAGCGTTAATTTTAGTGGTTGTGATTACTCAAGGGATATGATCATGAAACTAGTGATGTGTAGACTCAATAGTATGCAACATCATCCAATCCTAGACTCATCTATCCAATAAAACAATGTCACAAATATGCAAAATCAACCAACAATTCCGAAATAAAGATGCAAACTTTTATCTTTTCAATGCACAAGCAGAACCTAAAATGAAGGCAACAAGCACTCAATGCAAGATGCAGTACATGAAAGTAAAATATTTTTGTATTTTCACTTATAAACAAGAAGGAAAATGCAAAAAACCAAATGTATATTGTTGTATTTTTTCAATATAAATGAAATGAAAAAATGCAAGCAAAATCCTACTATTCAGTCAATGAAGTGTCGAGAAGATCACTAAGACAACCCAGCAGATCCTAAACAGCAAGACTCAGCCAAAGGAATGAGCTCAAAAGGAAGAAACCAAGAGGCTAAAATAAAAAATTGGTAAAAAAACCAAGAGAAATGAAGAGATCTGATCATAGCCAAGGCATGAAACAGTCAAGAAAGAGGCTAACAAAGACTCAATAACCAACCAAACTCACCCAGCAACAACCAATAGTCATAAACCAACAAAATCCGGAGTTACACACTACTATAGAAGGAAATCCTACGGGTACTAGCAAGCAGTAGAGTAAATAGAGGCAAGTAGACGTGGGAAGAACTAAGCTAGCCCGCGGGTGAGGAAAGGCAAATGGGCAAATAAAGAGTCCAGAGGCTCAGAAAAACCAAGTTTTCTACAGTGTATCTTAACGGCCAATCAGTGACACAGAGCTTCAATAAACAGAAACTCTAATTATGGACTAATGCTCAAAAATTTCCCAAACATGGATGTTTTCCCCAGTGGAGTCGCCATTTCTGTATTGGAGAAAACTCACTATGGCTTGGGAATACCACAACAGACAGATGACTATCAGAAATATACTCAATTCTCAAAGCAATGCTATTATAAATGACAATGTTAAGATAATGGAGAGATGTAACCAACCTCGATCCAAATGTTTGATGTAGATCCCCGTTGGAGCTTTCAATTCATGCACTTGAAATCTGCAAATTAATCTTGACAGCCAATATCCAACAAGTACATATAATATATAAATGGCATTAACATTATCAATAACAATGGTCCATAATATCATAAGCAAATGTAACCCAATGTATAATAAATGACATTCACACCATGAATGGACGAGAATATGAGTATTTCTATTAATGAACAAGAAGAAGTACAAAGTGATACGACCTCTTGCCGACAACCAATCTGAACCAAGATCTAGATCAATCCACTTGTGCCTCCACCACTTCAATCCTCCGTGAATGGAAAACTCAAACTAGAAGGAGTTTGGAAGGTGAACATAAGGGGTTCACAACTACAAGGATCAATGAGTGCAGACTCAAGATAGGGCAAAAATCCACTAGAGTTCCTTTACTATTCTCTTCTTCCTCCCATCCATAAGACATATGTGCTCAATATATATTCCTCTCAAAGGTAGGTGAAAGGACACATCAAGACGTTACTTGGGCAGATGGAGAGCCAAAGGTCACCCAATGATCGCTTTTTGGGAGTAAAAAGTAATTAATAGTGGTTTTTACCATTTTACTTGATACATGCGGACAATAGTGATGCAACTCACGGGTACGCATGCTATAATGATGCAACATGCGGGTAGGAATAAAAATAGGGAAAAATATTATCACTGAAGGATATAAATGGATCTGAGTCACTGAAATGGATCCTACAGGCCAACGAACGCTGATGCTCACAGGGTGGAAGATTATGATGTAACAGTTGGGATAATTTTGAAGTGGACGAGGAAAATATTGAAGTGCATGGGGCATTTCTATCATCATTGGGTCAATTTAGAAGTGCCTGGGAGCAATTTTTAAGTGCTTGGGGAAAATATTGAATTACATGGGGAGTTTGATCATCCTTGGGAGAATTTAGAAGTGCCTCATAAAATATTGAAGTGCTTAGGGAATTTTTATCATCTTTCAGAGAATTTAGAAGTGCCTGGGGGGGTATTGAAGTGCTTGGGGCATTTTTCTTGTCAATGGGTGAATTGTGAAGTGCATGGGGCGTTTTTCTTGTCAATGGATGAATTTTGAAGTGCATGGGGCCTTTTTCTCATCACTAGGTGAATTTATAAGTGCATGGGGCATTTCTATCATCAATAGGTCAATTTAGAAGTGAATGTGGAAAATATTGAAGTGACTTGGGGGAATTTTGAAGTGCTTTGGGAAAATATTGAAGGGCGTGGAGTTTTTATCATCCTAGGGAGAATTAGAAGTTCCTGGGAAAATATTGAAGTTCTTAGGGCAATTTTATTATCTTTCGTAAAATTGACGTGCTCGGGGAAAGTATTGACGTGCCTGAGGCATTTTTCTCGTCACTGGGTTAATTTAGAAGTGCACGGGGCATTTTTCTCATCACCGGGTGAATTTAGAAGTGCATGGGTCGTTTTTCTCCTCACTTTGTGAATTTAGAAGTGTTTGGGGTTATTATTGATTAATGTATGAATGCTTTGATACTGTTGGGACGTTTTAAAATAGTGATGGGAAAAGTTATCACTTGCCGGGGCAAATTTGTGTGGATTGAGCCATTTTTGTGATTGCCTAGGTGATTATATCATTGTTGGGTGTTTTTCTCCCTTGCATAGGGAACCTATTGAAGTGCAGAGGGCATCTTTATCATCATTGGATGAATTTTGAAGTGTATGGGGCAAGTGATGAAGTTCCTGGGAAATCATGGAAGTTGATGGGGGCATTTTTATCTTTGCTGGGAGAATTTTGAAGTGCCTGGGGAAAATATTGAAGTGTCTGGGTGTTTTTATCATCGTTGGGAGAATTTTGAAGTGGTTGAGGCAAGTATTGAAGTAGATCGTGCGTTTCTATCATCATTGGGTCAATTTAGAAGTGCATGGGGTAAGTATTGAAGGGACTTGAGGGAATTTTGAAGTGCTTGGGGAAAATATTGAAGTGCATGGGGATTTTTTATCATCCTTGGGAGAATTTAGAAGTGCCTAGGAAAATATTAAAGTGTTTAGGGATTTTTTATCATCTTTGGGAGAATTTTGAAGTGCCCAGGGCAAGAATTGAAGTGTCTCGGGCATTTTTCTCATCACTGGGTGAATTTAGAATTGCATGGGGCATTATTCTCATCATTGGGTGAATGTAGAAGTGCATGGGGTTGTTATTTATCAATTCATGGATGCTTTTATGGTGTTGGGACATTTTAAAACAGTGATGGGCGAAGTTATCACTTGTTGAGGAAAATTTGTGTGGATTGAGCCATTTTAAGTTTTCACTGACAAATATGCAACTCTCCTACCATTTGACACTAAAGAGAAGAAATTTTGGTGAGAAGATTGGTTGGAAGCTTGGAAATGGTCCAATAACTATCTCTCTAGATAAAGGAAGTGGCCCGCTACTAGGATATTCACTTAATTCTATCAATTTGTTGGCATGTCAAGATTCATGACCCCACATGTCCATTGAACCATTAAGGGACGAGATAACAAGTAGAGTCCCTACATTCCCTAAATCTAGTTAGTGCAGTCATGTTTCGTCGACACCTCCTAGTTGTGAGTGATCAAATACTGCTTGTGAAATGTATAAATAAATCCATCCTCACCTCATTCATACACTTGTTTATTCGAGAGTCTAGGATTCAAGAGAGTCTTGAGTTGAGATCCGGTGTATGTTATTTTGTTGCAATACCTTAGTAATCTATAGAATCAAAAGCTTGAGTCTTATTGGCAAAATATTCGCCAATTTTTTACTATATTTTATAAAGCAGTGAAAGAGTCGCCAAGTTTTTACAATTTTTTATAATTAAGTGAAATATTCACCAAGATTTTACAATATCTTATAATTTAGTGAAAGTTTCGCCAAGGATTTATAGCATTATATAATGAAATGAAATATTTGCCAAAAATATTATATATACATATTATATTATTGATAAAATCACCTTCAATTTTTCTTATATATCGGGGAGATTCGCCCATTATTTATACATATAAATTTAGGGGGGGTTCTTAAAATCATCTGTGGGTTCAATTCTTTAGGTCCTTCGGGGTTAGGAATCGAGGTAATGCCGACAGGGGTGAAGCCCATTCGGGTGGTCCCCCTTGGATTGGATCTATGGATGTAGAAATCTCTAGGGCCATGAACCACATTGAAAAAAAATGAAAAATGAAAAAGGATATGGATATAGATAATATATTTTTGTGGGAAATTTAATTCTAGACCATAGGCATATTAATATTTTCAATGACTATTTTCTTAGGGTTATGTTCATATCAATGAAAAAATCTATACAATGTGATATTAGATGCAACTAAGTATTGCTTGAATTTTTTTTGGTAAGCTAAAGTATTGTATTAGACATAAAAGATATATAGAAGCAGTTAGTTGGCTAGTTGGCCACATGGGAAACTGACCAACAAAAAAACATGATGTCATCACTTAAGACTACCATGGTTCTGTAGAAAATATTTTTTAAAGTCCTAAGCATGTAAAATTCTTAATCTTAGCCTTATTATGATAACATTATGTACTATAAGACCTTAAAATATAACTAGAACAACTAAATAATATAACAAAGCAAGATTGAACATTGTTGAAATTAAAAAGAATGTTCATCATCATCAGAGATTGAGATAACAAGGACCTATTGGGATGAGGATAGATATTTCCCTCAACCTCTTTCTTCTTCTTAGCAAACTCAAAACCTATAGTAGTTTTTGAAATCTGATTAATCTTGGAATTCATCCTTCTCATTTTATCCTAGAGCTCATCCATCTGAAAAATAATTTCCTTGCACTCATCCCTATGATCGAGTAGCACCTTCCTAAGTAGAGATTTTAATTTCCAATATAGCATGATAGTCTAAAAGTATGTGGTATCTCTAGTCTGTTAGTTTTTCAGCATTTAATTCAATCTGATCTAGGATCTTAACCAAGAGAACAACATGTACAACATATCAAACACAAGAGACAAGAGACACAAAGCATTTCACCGAGGAAAACCAAGAAGGTGAAAAACCCCGCAACTTCCTCAGAGATAGAATGAGAACCAATCCAAATATCACAAAGATCAAAACCCCAAAACAAGAGATAGTCTCCTAGAAGCAACTCTTCCTCCACTTGTGCGCACTCCTCCTCTCTCTCACTAATGCGAAGTGAGTGAGTGTGTGAATAGAATGAGAGAGTCACACTCTCTATTTATACAATGACTTGACCTGCCTTTAACTCTAACTGGGTCGACCTCCCTTAGGAGAGTCGAATAACCCATTACCACTTGTCACTAGGCCGACCCCACTAGGGTGGTCTAATAACCCTTTAACCCATACTGGGCCAACCCCTCTAAGGTGGTCTAATAACCCATCAAATATAAGTTACGAAACTTACAACAATACTTACGACACTTGCAAATACAAATGACGATAGTTCCAATCGGAGGAATAATACATCTCCGTTGGGGATACAATAAAGTACAAATGTAATACATACAATATACAAGTGAATATCTTCCGAAGTTACAAATACATCAACACTCCCTCTTAACTAGGAAGGTATTCTCTTGACATAGGTCATCAATATATATAGGCACAAGTCTTAAATTCTAGAGCTAGATCATCGTCATTGGATCACAGAGCATCATCGTCACTGCTGTTGTACTCGTCATCTCGATCACCGGTGCTATCTCTCAATTCTTCTCATCATAGGAAGTTCTTTAGAGCCAGCCCTTTTTCATGTTGGTTGTAGGCCTAGCCTCCTGTAGGTCTTCATCATATCTGGCCATCCTATGGAATCCTCAGGGCTGATTACGTGCATCAACAAAACCTCGAAAGAGCATCCCAGGACTTTTACTAGCTTACAGCTCAACCTATCATATCTCCCAAGACTTTTACATGTGACCTCTACAAAACCTTAAAAGAGTGTCTTGCGACCTGCAAGATCTCTAAAGAGCATCCCAAGATCTTTTACGTGCCTAGCACAACTTGTCTGGATCTCCAGGATTGATTACATGTGAACTCGTAAAACCTTAAAAGAGTGTCTTGCAACCTGCAAGATCTCTAAAGAGCATCCCAGGATCTTTTACGTGCCTAACACAACCTGTCTGGATCTCCAGGACTGATTACATGAGATCCTGCACAACCTGTCCACGGCCATGGAGTATCATCCTAATACTCATGATCATATTGATCATCATCATATAATACATCATCCTGATGTACATCATCATCACATGATCATACTCTTCATATCATCTCATCGTCCACGGAGCACATCCCAGATGCACATCATACAACACTTACACCACTGACATGGGAGAACACATCTACCACCATTCGAGGAAGGCTCCAGCCCTTACTTTTTCACCATGGGAGAACACATCTACCACCATGTGAAAAATAGCTTCAGCCCTTACATCTACACCATGGGAGAACACATCTACCACCATGTGAGAATGGCTCCATCCCTTACATCTGTACCATGGGAGAACACATGTACCACCATGTGAGAATGGCTCAGTAATTACATCATGACCATGGCAGAACACATCTACAACCATGTCATAAAATATCAACAATTACATCACGACCATGGGAGAACACATCTACAACCATGTCCTAAAAGCCCATGTGCATCTGCGTCTTCCAGACTCATCACTTCCCCTTGGAAGGAACCTCGATCTGAAGTACACCAAGCCTCTCTCTAAAGTACTCGAACTTCACTCTGGCTAGTGGTTTGGTCAACACATCTGCAATATGCTCGTCCTTCGAAACATATAGGAGCTTCACTGCTCATCTCTGCACCATATCCCTGATATAGTGATATTTGATATCGATATGCTTCGACTTGTCATGGAACACTGGGTTCTCTGACAACTTCACACAACTTTGGTTGTCACAATAGATACAAGTAGCATCCAACTGGAGATCAAATAAATCAAACAGTAGCTTCCTTAGCCATACTGCCTCACAACTAGCCAAACAAGCTACGACATACTCTGCTTCGGCTGTACTCAGTGCTACATAGGATTGCTTCATGCTAAACCAAGAGGTCACACCTGATCCCATACTGAAGCAGCACCCCGAAGTGCTCTTCCTATCTACAGCACTTCCTGCCCAATCTAAATCAACATAACCCTCCAGGATAAACTTTTGATTCGCATCATACTTGAGCCCATAATCAACTGGACCCTTCAGGTACCTCAGAATATGCTTTACAGCAATCAAGTGAACATGTCTAAGATCCGTCAGGAATTGGCTCAAGGTGTTCGTAGCAAAGCAAATATCCGGTCTCGTGTTCGTCAGGTACATCAAGGACCCAATCATCTGATGATACATCGTTGCATCAACCAACTCCGATGAAGCATCACTCAATAGCTTCAGGTTCGATGCCATAGGTGTGGCCATGGCCTTGCAGTCCATCACCCCGAACCGCTTCAGGATCTCTATTGCATACTTCCCTTGTCCAAGGAAGATTTCATCTACACTCTGCCACACCTCCATACCTAGAAAGTAATGCATCATACCCAATTTCTTCATCTCGAACTCGACAGCAAGCTCCCTCTTCATGTTGGCAATCAACCTATCATCACCTGCCACAAACAGGTCATCCACATACAGTAGGAGTATCACTGAATTTCCTTCCTCAACCTTGTAGTAAAGATTGGAATCCTCTTTACTCTTGGTAAATCCCAAACTAGATAGGAAGTTGTCAATCTTGTCGTACCAAGTCTTGGGTGCTTGTTTCAACCCATACAAGGCTTTCTTCAATATGCACACATATGACTCTCTGTCATGTGTCTCAAAACCGAGTGGCTTCTCCACATACACTTCCTCTTCGACTACACCATTCAAGAAAGTTGTCTTGGCATCCACCTGGTGTATCTTCCACTTCATCACTGTAGCCAGAGCAAGTACTGTTATGATGGAAGTGTATCTGGATACAGGTGCAAAAGTTTCTTCATAATCTATCCCTTCTTTCTAGGAGAAGCCACGAGCCATAAAACTTGCCTTGTATTTCTCTATGCTACCATTTGCAACATGCTTGATCTTGTAGATCCACTTGGAAGTCACAACAGACTTCCCTTCTGGTCTTGGGGCCACATCCCAAACATCATTCTTCATGATCGATTGGTATTCCTCGATCATGGCATCCTTCCATTACTGCATCCCTGATCTTGGGAACTTCAGATTCTTCAATATCTTCAATAGGTAGTTTTCTTGAACTTCGTCGCTGGAACAAATGTCGGTGTCCTTCTTTTGTAGGTGATTGTACACGATCTTTCCTACAAGTCAAATTCAATTGCATGATTAGCAACTTCTCATATTTTTTCAAAAACAAATTCTTACACATAAGAATGTATGTCATACAGTCATGCAATTATCTTAGCCAATGCTTCATATCCCATAACTTTCTAGATGCCTTCCATCTCTACCAGAACATTTGTTAAAAGTGTGCACAAGTCCCAACATGTCAGCAAAGAGGTTTCATTCTAGATAAGTAGGAATGGAATGTTGTATAGAACCATAGGCCACTTACCCATTACTTGCATATTAGTAGTATCTTGTTCATTAATGCAACTTTTCTAATATGCATAATTTACATCCTAAATCTAGGAACATAAGCATGTACATGAATGGACAACATCATTTAATTAATCAAAGATATAATAAATGATAATTCAAATACTTATCTTTGTTTGGTTGTTGGGTGGATTCTCTCACAATCTTTGCTTCCTTGCGGGAACTACTGGAGTGTTCTCCCTCTTGATCTTTGCTTCCTCGCAGGAACAACTGGAGTGTGCTCCCTCTTGATCTTTGCTTCCTGGAGTGTGCTCCCTCTTGATCTTTGCTTCCTTTATGATATCATCATGATTATATGTCTTTGAACTTCTATCCATCCTGGACCATTGTGCATGCTTAAGTGTGCACTAGTTTCATCATTGTGTCATCCTCAATATCTGATACATAATCATACATGCACTAGTATAATCTCAATATTTATCAAAACATTATGATTCTAAATAATCTTAATCATGTATGGTAATGATCATTTCATACACAAGCGTTAGTATTCAAGGTTTCAAGGAGGTGTCACGTCCCCATTTTGACCCCCTTTGTAAATGATGTAAATATTGTAACTTAATCATGGTGAGGAGCTCAAGGCCAAGGCCCCACCATTGATTTAGCGTTTCATGTATCGGCAATTAAAATAGATGCCTATGGTTCTTGTGCGAGATGGGCACAATGTATATAAGACATCATGTAAATACGAAATTTTAATGAAATACCCACAACTAGCTATGCAATGCAACAAAAGAGAAGGGGCATGGTTCTACAAGGAAAAGGGAGGGAAACTATTCAAACCCTTGAGCCAAATGGTATTAATCCATGTGTCAATGGGGAAACCCATAAACCACCAACTACCCATTTTGTCTCATGTACCCAATCATTTAATTCTTCCAAGAAATTGGTTAAGGCAGTTAATGCCTTGGGAATGAAAGAGTATGGGCAAGCCATTTTCGTGCATGGGCAAGCCATCAACTTGGAAAATCGTGTTTTTGCTTGTGGGGCAAGAAACCACCCACGAAATGGTGCCCAAAGCCATGGGGAATAGGCAGTCTTCATTCATTCACGCAGTGGGAGCTATCTGGGTCATTCTCTTCACGTTTTTCAGCAAAATCTTGCATCTTCCCATGCCTGGGAGTTCGTTTTTGCATATACAGTAGTCTGGGAGTGAAGGGCCACGTTTTGGGGGCTGTAGGGAGGTCGTTTTTGCCCCTGGGGCGTTTTTCTGAAATGGGTTCTGTTTCCCCAGTCGAATTTTCCAAGTGCCAACATGTTTTGAGTCTACCCACGTTTTTCTAAAGTCCAGGAAACCCCATCTCATATATCCCATTGTTGGAAACGTTTTCTCATGCTCAGCAAGTGTAGTTTGCTGTTGTGTGCATCCTGGTTTTGATTTGAACCTGTAAGCAAGAAACTGGAATGGTAGTGGACAGAATTAGCTTGATAAACCTAGTGTAGGGAATATCCTCTCAAGAAGATCAAGAGGGCTGGCTACTTTTCTATGCACACCCTGAGAGCACTAGAAAGGAAGGTATGGCTTGAGGGACTGTGTGGCAGTGAAGAGAATACTTCCTGGTGTTGGGTGTGTAGGCATTGTGAGTGCCAAGCTGAATAGATCTGGGAGGGGTACCCATAGCTCTGTGGTTGAGCTCACTAGCTTAGCAATTCTTCCTTTCCATCTCCTAGCAGCCTGATAAACCCAATTGCAGATTGGCTTGGCTCATCTTGGTGTATGCTTGGCTATGTGTGAGTCTGTTGTTCCCCGGTTCCTTGTAGAGCTCATGCCCAGCTCGGGGGTGGCAGTGGTGCTGAGAGATTGAGGAGCACACTGGCCTACGGTTGGGTGGAACGTTGCAGTTGCATAGCCAGTTGCGTGGGACTGCCTTATTGAGATAAGTATTCTCTTGTGTAAATTGGCAATTATCATTTGATGAACATCTTAAATGTATGATGGATGTGAAATTCTTATTACTCCGCTGTGATTTCTAATAATTATGCATCTTCATATCTCTCTTATGTACTATGTGAATGTGTATGCATTTTTATTCTTCAACTTGAATGTTTGATTTTAATGTATGGGGCTGGATGCCCGGTTCGACCGTCACGATCCTCTCCATCTAGCTTGTTGGATGGGAGGGGACGTGACAGGAGGACTTCTTTTAATCATGCATATTTTTATTTGACCATAGGACTCTTCTAGTTTGTCATATCATTAATCAAACTAAGAAGCATAATATGCATAAACCAATGATTTCCCAAACTCATAACTTCACGAATTATCAATCATACCAAGTATACTTATATAATATCCTAACACAAGGTAGGATTCTAACTTGATATAGGAAAAACATACATGGATTATCATGCTTGCTAGTTATGTATAACATACCCACATAATGTCTTCTTGTTCTCTTCAATGACTTGTGCTAGTAACCTACATATCTCATAAGTTAACCATTCTAGAACGAAATTATACATACCTCATAAGTAGAGCTTCTATGTGATCCATGACTATGGATGAGTCTTTGTCTTCATGTCACCATGGTCATATGTTCTTGATCTAGTACTTGATTTGTCTTTCTTGATGTACCTTTTATGTTAGCCGGCAACATCATCCTCATACAACACCACAGTGCATTAGTACAATCATAAGTTTCATAACCCTAATCAATAAATGTCTTCTATCATTCACATGCATTCATACTTTTACTAGGGTGATAAGACAAGTCTAGAATTAATCAAGATTGTTACTAACCTCAATAATATGAAGACAAACATATTATAAACTTAATCATGAACAAATTTCAAAACATACCTGTATCTCCTCAAGTCATACCTATCGGGATTGCTTGTAGTTTTCTTATGTAAGGCCTTGCTTGTAGTTTTCTTATGTAAGGCCTTATCCTCATCTCCCTCTAGAACTGGAACTTCTTCACTTATGTAGGTGTCAATTCATTCTATTCTAGGATTAACCCAATCCACTTTGATTTGGTGAAGCTGGATCTGGAGTTGGATTAGGGTTTGTCAGAGAAACCCTAAAATTCAAACCTTTAATTTCAAACTTCTGATTGGATGAAAAAAAAATGCGCCTTGTTGAGCTGGCAAGCTAGTATACTTCAATTTTGAAATCTCCAAAATTTGACCCATCAAAATTGATTTTGAAAGTTTCAGATCTGCAGCTTCTGTCAAATTCGTGTTCTCTGGTTTTTTGGTTTTCTAGTCAAAATCCCGAACTAGGGTTTGATAGAGCTCGGGGTTCAACCGAACAAAAACTTTGATCTTGGTCTCTAAATTTTGATTTTGATGAGGAGCATCCATCCATGGTCTCAGATTCCAAAAATTCCAACTTTTGCAGAAAACCCTAATTTCCCACAGCAGTGACAAGCCAAGAATGAAAGTGCTCAGAATCCAATTCTATTTTGACATAAATATATGCCATATTGTTTCTGATACAACTCTGAAAGTTCAGATCCTCCAGTTCTGAAAATTTAGCCTGTGGTAGAATGCCCTGTCATCTTTCAAACCCCACATATCGACCTCAAATGGATTCTCCATTAGATAGATATTCCAAGTGTCACAACATGACCTGTTTATGGGAAGAAACACCATAGTGAACTTTTACGAAGTACCACATGTCCATGTTTCAACTTCAGCCTCTAAAAAGAGGACCTGTGAAACTATAGTCCGTGCCCTAACTGGAAATTTTTATGGAATTCCATTTGGAGCTTCCTAGCCCGATATATGACCTCTGTGCCTAGGTCACCTGTTTAGAGATTCAATATGGAAGAGGAAAAAACCCTAAATTGTACGGATCATATCTCATAAAGTACAATGAATCGGAGGTTGAGCTTCGGATACAAGGTACATGAACATTTCATCTTCGACTTGTAAAAGTTTCAGATCCTGAACCTTTTCCAAAACTGATTTATAGCGAAAGTTCCATGATGACTAGTTTTTACTATATCAAGCCCTAGCTTCCAATTTGTTGCAAGTGCAACAAATGTCATAAATGCCATACAATGCCTTCCTTCAGGATAGCTCTGATACCATGTTAGTTTTTCAGCATTTAATTCAATCTAATCTAGGATCTTAACTAAGAGAACAACATGTACATCATATCAAACACAAGATACAAGAGACACAAAGCATTTCACCAGGGAAAACCAAGAAGGTGAAAAACTTCGCAACTTCCTCAGATATAGAATGAGCACCAATACAAAGATCACAAAGATCAAAACCCCAAAACAATAGATAGTCTCCTAGAATAAACTCCTTCTCCACTTGTGCACACTCCTCCTCTCTCTCACTAATGCGAAGTGAGTGAGTGTGTGAATAGAATGAGAGAGTCACACTCTCTATTTATACAATGACTTGACCTCCCTTTAACTCTAATTGGGACGACCTCTCTTATGAGAGTCTAATAACCCATTACCACTTGTCACTAGGTCGACCCCACTAGGGTGGTCTAATAACCCTTTAACCCATATTGGGCCGACCCCGCTAAGGTGGTCTAATAACCCATCAAATATAAGTTACGACACTTACAAAATACTTGCGACACTTGCAAATACAAATGACAACACTTCCAATCGGAGGAATAATACATCTTCGTTGGGGATACAATAAAGTACAAATCTAATACATACAATATACAAGTGAATATCTTCCGAAGTTACAAATACATCAACATAGTCCTCAAGTTCCCAACATCAAGAATCCAAGACTGCATTTCCTATCTCATAGCGTCCTCATCCACTAGCTCTTGTTCTTGTTTAAGCTAGACTTTGGCCTTATCAATTTCCTTTTGTATGTTGACCGAAGCGTTCTAGCAATTTCATGAGGCAAAGGCCTATGCCTCCTACATAACTCTTGTCTGGTGAATAAAACCACATCCATGTCAAACCCCTTGGCCCCTAGAGCCTCATTATTTGTCAACCCTGATTCCTATTGTATTATGCTTGTGAATGTCACAAAAGATGAGAGACAAAGGCGGTCTCCACTTTCATGGACCATTTATAGAATAAAAAGGAAAAACTCTATCAGAAAACTAGTTTCTAAATTTTTCACTACCATGAACATTTTAGATTATCAATCTACCAAAAAAAATGATGGGTTATATCGTTTGATTTAATAGCCTGTGTCAACTTTCAAGAAACCAAAGGTTTTAAAAGAAATACTATTTTAAAACCATTCCTTTAATTAAAATCTTATAATTATTAAATATGTATTTAATTTGTCATTTTAGAAAGATTCGAAATCAAGAGGCTAGATTTGTGTTGGTTTGTTTATTTTTTTTTAATATTTTCATTTAATTGATTGGTAAAAAGGAAAAGAGGTTAGAGGTTAGAGTTTCTCCAGGGATGGAGAAAATTTCAAATGGGGGAAGAGTGCCTATAAATTATGTGGCAAGATAATAGATATAAATAACACTTTGACCACTCTATATAAGTGGATCATTTAAAAATGTAGATCAATCTAAGACTAATCTTGAATTGGGTACATACAAATTTATTTTCCCATGTATTTATACAAATCTTTACTAGTTTTATGACTCATATCTCTTTTTATTTTATTTATAATAAGTATTTATGATTTATTACATAACAATTACAAGTGAATTCATGGGTCAAGTTAATTACTTAGAGATTCTAGTGTATAGACATCTGCAACATAGTATTATGGTCAAGTTTTTACTAGTTAAAAGGTCCAATATTTTGTTTCCTATGTATTCATAACAGTAAAGGAAGTATAAGTTTTGGGTTGTGTATCGATAGTAGTGGAAGTGAAAACACTAGTACAAATGAGATATAAGTGACCAAAAAAAGACCAAAATTCGCATATAAATGACCACTTTTGATTTGGGTTCACTAGTGGCTAATTTCCGGTCTCTTATCACATGACAAAAAATGTGGTCATATTTAATTTGGTCATTTATAGCTTGTCATATGGTCATTATTTTGGTCATATATTTGGCCATTAATTGTCACAATTAATGACCAAATATACGACCAAATTAATGACGAAAAATATGACCAAATTAATGACCATAAGACAAGCTATAAATGACCAAACTAAATATGACCACATTTTTTGTCACACGATAAGAAATCGGAAATTAGCCACCAAAATTGTCATTTGGTCATTTACATGCGAATTTTGATTTTTTTTGGTCGCTTATCTCTTATTTTTTGCTCACTTATCTCTCATGTTTTAGTCACTAATTTAGTCATTTTTAGCCCTTTTATATGTGAATTTTGGTCATTTTGTTTGGTCACTTATCTCTCATTGTATGGTCACTTATCTCCCATTTTTTGGTAACTTATTTAGTTGTTTTTAACCAATATTGCAATATCATTAGGGCACAGAGGAATTGAACCACCAACCTCCTGCTTGTAAGGCAGACGCTCTTCCATTGAGCTAGCACCCTTTAAGAATTTGGAAACCTAACTTACAAAGTCCTCTATAATGATAAAAAAGACCAATACATGCCTTTGAGTATCTAATGACTAGCAAAGGATGATAGATTGTACAAGTTCATAAGATATGATCAAGCAAGTTATGAAAACCATGCACATAGATATGATAATGCTATAAGACTTTGAAATCCAATAGGATAAAACAAAACCTAGAGATCAACCCATTCTGAAAACTTGTTTGAACCCTTGTAAAACTTCCTAAAGGTTATAACTCAGATGAACGGAAATTGAAAATTGGTCAATAAGCCATCAAATAAACTAAGAAAAACACAAAGCTTTCTCAATAATTAAATCAATATTCAAAAACTGTCCAACATCACAAATCACAATTGTACAACTACCTAAGCTATTGGCTAATTTAAGTATAAGGAACTGTTTTGCACAAATTTTTCATATCTATCATCCTTCCAATTGAAATCCATAGTGCAGTTAATGGGAGCATAAAAGGACATATTTTCTCCATGGATTTCTACATTCATAAACAATTTAACAGGATGTTGTTCTCAAAATTCAACTTGTACTATAATTAAAACTATTTCATTTGTGTCTGAGATTTAAAAAATATCATCTAGAGATCATCTTCAAAATTCTTGGGCATGAAACAAAAGAATGCAGTCATCTTACAAATCAATGAACATTCATCCTAAGTGCATGCAATTTTGGAATGAAAATGGAGGGAAAACTGGATACAGATATTGAGCCCCACATGGCTCCAATGGTATCTCTTCCAGGAACCTATATTTGATTGGTAAAGTATCCACATTCAGTAGAAGATCTGCATAAGGGTTTAGGAAAATATTTCAAGTATCCAACATCTCATCTTTCAAGTCTATCAGACTGTAAGAGCAAATTTGAAGGATTGGAAAAAATTGTTGGGTTTCAAGGGACCATGGTTCCAATCCCTTGACCTCACTATTAGAGATTTGGAAACACTTGAAGAGGTTTGAGAATGGCCTCTCTAAATCCCAACATCAAGTAATGGAGGAAGCACTAATGAGCATAATGGACTACCATGACTAAGGCCTACGACTGTAGGAAAAAATACATAAATAAATTGCCAAAAATAAAATCGTAAGGGAAAATCAACCAAAATGGATTGCTTGTTTGTTGCCTAGGCTCTAAACTACTTGAAGACTCATATTAAGTAGGGAGGAAATTCCAAAGGAGACCATATTGGAAAAGCTTTTGAGAAGCCCTAATCTTGAGCCTTCGGTAGCAATTGTTGTAAGCACAAAACAACAATGTGAATATACACACACTAGAATAGAATACCCAAGAGGGATAGTAGGCGTTCAAAGTGGAAAGATTGCCACAATGTACACATGTGCACTCCTCATTGTCTATCGACTATTTATATATATACAAAACTGTTGGAGACAATAAAATATACATATTTACATGGGTGACCCAGAATGATTAAGATCCTTATGAATTATAAACAATGAAATAGGAAAATGAAAATGAAAATTAATTTACAATAATAATACATTGTCTAACTACATCCACTGGAAACATAAGGACTAAGTCTCATCAACTGGATAATAAATTGCCCTTCAAGAGATGGCTTTGCCGATGTCACTGCTCCTACATTTTCTATCCTAGGATTTGAGTGAGGGTGGAGTTTTGAGGGCCATCAGAATGTCTAGAAGACTTAGAAGGAGCCATCATAGCCCTAAAATACAAATTTATGCTAATTTGGGCATAGGAAAAGTCAAAGCATAAGTAGGATTCACGATAAGCATCTATTCTAAGATAAAATTATCAACCTAGAAATTTGTGGTATTGGTCCATAGGAACACGTGGTAGTGAAATCAACTTCTTGTACTACAACTAGTGAATGGATGAATACCACCATTGTGGGGAAATTGGAGAAATTTGTAAAAAACAAAAAATGTGGAGAATAGAGAAAGAGGTTTGAGTGACAAGGGGTTTACCAATTCACCAATGATATAAATACAAGAAGAGGAGTGTTGCTTCACCTGTGGAACACTTGAACAACTCGAAGATCAGAATTCATGAGAATTTCATATAGGAAAGATCCCAAGGGTCTGGAATCATAGATCTCTAAAGTTCTGTCATAATTTAGGCTCCAACACCAACTTAGATGAGTGCATTGAACAAAACTACAAATACTCACTTACAAGAATGAAAAGCACAAGGATTCATGTCTACAAGCACAAAGTTTTCATGCATATTACTATTAGCCATTCATGTACCATAACTGATAATTTGATAAGTTATAGCCATGATTGATACTAATAATTTTATGAACATACAGTAGGTCATAACAACGTTTTTGTAAGCCACATCCACATGTCCTTATCAGCGAGGAATAAAGTGGTTTTCTTGAAGGCTATGGCAGGACTACATAATAGTGAGGGTTAAGTGAGAAACAACATAGCACATGAAGATAGATCAACCCTAAAAAACGGACCTTGCCCATAAAGATAAATCAAATAAAAATGTTGAGAGAAGACCTTGATATATCATAGTTCAAGAGAAGATCTTAACAAAATAATAGAGCATATCTTGACATAAGGATAGATCAGACCTTGAGCAGGAATGTGGTTTACAATTTTAGCCATTAGTTGTTTAGGACTTTTTAAGTTTTTCATTCAAAACAATTTTTTGGAGGGGGATCAAGATAATCATTGTTGATGAAGGTAATTGGTGAAACACAATGATTTTCTGTAACTCAGAATGCAAGCTTGTGTATTAAATACAATCCTAGTCAATTAAACAAAAAATATTTGACTTCACTTGGTATATCTAGGTACGCTCTAAATATAAGCATTTCTAATAAACTAGTAGAAATATCCAATAAAATAAATATGAAAAAATTTAATATGCAATAAACCTCAAAGCAAACTGTGACCTGATATGCAGAAGACACAAAATAACTACATTTATGAAATACTTCCTTCACAAAATGTTACAGCACTAAAGGTTCTCATTTGCAGAAGTGAAATAGTTGATGAGTAATATTTCACCCAACACTAAATTTATTGACTCGGTAGCTACTTTCTGAATGACACTGTTATAGGTCAAATCTGCACTTCTCCATCCCGTGATCACCTTGACTTGTAGATCACACAAAAGGACACAAAGGATTGAAGAGCATGATTTCCTTAGATGACTTGTTGCCAAAAGTACACTTCTCACCTGAGAATTTAACAGTTTCTTCTGATTTTGCCACCTGTACGCCCCTCTCTATACACAAGACCTGCGTATTGTGCCCTACTCTCCTCAAGGGAAACCAGTGTACACCTTCAAAAGAGTTGTAAACACATGTTGTAAATCTTAAAAGTTGCTTCATGTACGCTGCTCTTGTTGTATGAAACCCGCGTACATCTTAAGATGAAATCAAAAATATATTAATTTGACGAATTGGGATTAGTTGAAGTTGGTTATGCAACTTCCCCAACCTCCCAATCCAACCATCTCTCGATCTAAACTTCCTACCTTGTCCCATAAATACAAGGAGGATCCATGAGAGGAGTTACTCATAATAGCCATAAAATCTTGAGAGAAGGATTGAAGTATTGTTACACTGGAGGAAAGTTCCAAGTCAGAGTGAAGAGCAGGAGCCCAGGATTTGGTTGCAGAAACATCTCTATACGTCAGGTATATTGTAGTGATTTCATGTTTCTTTGACAATAAAAAGGTCGAAACACCCTTCCTGTCTCAAATATGATATCTATTGGATTGCATGTCTATTTGGTTTAATTCTTGATTATAGTTGATGTTAGATTACTTTGTAATTTCATCATATGTTATATATTCAAGATACGCTGAGGAAGGTATCTCGTGTATTGTAGATTCGTCAAGCAGAAGCTCGAGCGGGAAATCAAGTGAAGGACCAAGCAAAAGCTAGGATCAAACATCGAAAAGAGGTATGTCCTTCAATCCCAATCTATTTCTTTTGTAGTAACCATATGCAGTATAATCAATGTGTTTACCTGTCAACCCCGCCTAGTTGGTAGTGTCCATCTCCTCACTATAGGGTAGAAATCCCAAACAACAGACTGGCGACCATACTGGGGAGTAACCGCTTAGTTGTTCTGCTCTAGGAGACTCATTTTTGGTTTTATTCCAGCCCATTGTTTCAATTCTGATTGTCTGAGAGGCCCTATAGGTCTGTGTCATCTTTCCTATTTGCTTGGTTCAACTCTGTTTCTGGTTTGCAAAGCCTGTTTGTACTCTACTCAAGCATGTACGCTGGTCTCCCCTACATACAGTAGTGTTTGCTGGCTGATGTACGCCCCTCCTTGCACTGCACAGTAGCGTACATATCCTAGTGTACGCTGGTTGCAACACTGCACAGTAGGGTATGTTCCTGTAGTGGCCTGTTTTGTTGTTAGGGTTTGTCTTCCAAGCTTTGGTTGTTGTTCCAGCCTATTGATTTGTTGTCTGTACTGACTCTTGAGACCTCATATGCATTTGTTGAGTCTTGTAAGCCTCTCCAATCTCTTTGAGCTTGTTTTTTCTTTCTTGTGCCTTTGTTTAAGTGTCTTTGCCACTTACGAGCCCTTTCTTGAAGTTCGTGCGCTATTCTTTTTGGACATAGCTGCATCTCTTCACCCTAGTTGTTGTTGCAGTCTTACAGACCTGCACTCTGATTGTTTGTTGTCTGTTGCAACGTTTAGCATGCTTTCACTTGGTCTCATCCTTCTTTAGGGTCTGACTATCAAGTTTAAGTCCTTAGGGTCACTTCCGAAGGTTGCTTGGTTTAGTCACTTGTTGATTGCTTTATAAATTTGTTTAAGTAAGTCAAAACCTCTTAGTCTTCTTGCTGTTGAGTCCGTGTGTTGTTTAGGTCATTTTTGGTTCACTTGTTTACCTTTTGTTTGGCTTAGTGTTTCTTAGGGTTTTGATACTTAGAAGAAACCTTTTTAGGTTTGCCTTTCCGTCACAAGTGTCTATTTTCCCTGTTTTCTTTTCACTTCGTTTCCAAGCCTCAAGTTTTTCTTTTGCAAAAACTTGGTAAGTCAAGTCTTCATCGAGTCTTTAGATTCGTTTGCTTTGAGTCATTTACATGTTTTCCTTGCACATGTTTTATAGTTAGATCTTGCTTGCTTTTGCACAAAGTTCTCTTTCTTTTATAGTTATCTGAAAAAGACAAAAATTGCTTCAATAGCTCAGTAGTAAGATCTTGCTTTATTTCGAGGTAGCTTAGTTTGCTTTGAAATATTTAAAAAAGAAAATATAAAAAGATGTTTTAGGATTGCTTAGGTTTCAAGTTTTTGAAAGAATTGTAAACGAAAAGAGAAAATTTTGTGAATTTGAAAGCATTATCTTTTCAAGTACTTTACTTTCATAACAGATCATTCCACACACCGCACTACAACCTTTGAGTAACAAGTAACCCTTAAAAAGAAATTATTAACAAAATTTATTAGCAACATTTTCTTTTTAGGAATACATGACATCAAATAGCTTAGGCTAGAGTTTCGAGCTTAAATCACCTGAAACTGCTCGGAACTGGCTTCATTACTAAAAAATCGTAGTAAGACTTTCATTTAGGTAAATCCATCTATATCAAATAGTCCTGGGAAACTCTACTCAAACCAGAGCTAAGCATGAGGCCATGGGAGACTGGAATTGCTGAGGATATCCACTCACTTTCCTTTTGACCATAAACCAGAGTCAATTTGCATACGGGGATCCTTTCGGATTTCGGGATTTGCTACCCTGCCCATGCGTTTCGACTAGGCTGACGACTATCCCCTTAGGTTATTTCATATTGATGGTAGCCTTAGTATCATACCTTTAGGATTCTACACAGGTAGAGTGGGCGGTTATTCCCACTTCACCTCGGACAGGCGTGGAAGGTAACCCTCTGGCAGTAATCTCGAGAAAGTGGTTTGGTGATTCAAGCACTTGCACCCAATGGACGCCACGAAACTGACCATCGATGCTCTGTTAGTCTGTTTTGGGCCCTGATCATCCCAGACTTGCTTTCGAGAGTATTCGCTATCCATTTGATTGGTTTGATTACTTAGAAAAAAAAAATTAGTGGTTTGTTATTTGCTCCTTAGTTGTAGTGGCCACTAGGTTTTTACTTAATCTTATTTTATTATAGTTGTGGAGGACCAAGATCTTCGTCGATATCGAAGGTTGCAAAACCTTCCCCCACTTATAGTGGAGCCTCCACCGCCACTGCGACGTAGGAGAACTGATTCCCGTGGTTCTTTTGAACTTACGGGTGAGATAGAGGTTCTTGGAGAACCACAGCCTAGAACACCGGATCGACAAGTCTTGGACACTGTCGAGGTTGAGGATCTAACTGTTACAGAGTTTAGTACTCCTTTCAACCCTCCGCTTACAGGAGCCTGAGTTTAGTGCTTATCTTTTTACACCAGGTTTTACCATGGTTAACCTAGGAGATGAGCAGGGAGTTCCACAAACTCCCACGACTTCTATGGATACAAGGATTCTTAATCCTTCTTTCTCAAACATTGCATAATCAAGTTCGTCGCAAAATGCTTCGGCCTCGACCCCGTCCTTTAGTTTCAATGTTGGCACTTTAGGCATGCCGAGTTCATTAACTTCGGAATCTGCCTCAGCCACCACACCTACTTTTGGACCCAACAATGTACCTCTATCGACGGTACCAGCAGTGAGTTTTACTCAGTATTCTGCCACACAATCATTGCAAGGTGTGACTCAGAACATTGCTTCTTCATCCATGGTTGGATCCATCCCTTCTCCATCCATGCCCGCCATGGGTACGATGACGGCACCATCCACTACTACCACACTAGGTTTCAACCCCTATCAAGGTTATAACGTTAATCCGTCGAACATACCTGTAGGGATTGTCCCCTTCTCTTTGTTTTCTGGAGGAGGGGGTAATATCATTAACTCGCGGATCGGTGGGGTTAACCCCCAGACACAATGGACTGCTGCCCAACGATTTAATCCGCTTACTTTTGGATGGAACAATTTCAATCCTTTCATTTCACAACTGGCGGTTGGGGAAACCCCAACCAGCAATACACAAACCAGGCCATGGGTGGTCCCCAATACCAAGTTCATGTTTACGAGATTCCATCGGCTCAACCACACTTACAGTTTCTGGCAACTTTAAACTTGCTAGACCTTTCAAAGCTTACGAACGACCCCGTGCACCGTGATGCTACATGGCCACCCGTTCCCACCAAATTTCCCTCAGACATACCAAAGTTTGAAGGTAAGACTGGCGAGGACCCTGGCGACCATGTAACAACCTTTCATCTTTGGTGTTCCTCCAACTCACTGAACGGCGATTCCATAGGTTGAGGCTCTTCCAAAGAACCTTGACGAGCGTTGCAGCCAAGTGGTATATTAAACTACCCGCGGCCGCCTTTAGCACCTTCCGGGATCTCGCCATTGTGTTTTTGAACCACTTTCAGCTTCCTGTCCGGTATGATGCCGGTACAGACCTTTTGTCGACATTTCAGCAAAACAAGGCCAATCATATGTCTGATCATATTCAGGAGTGGCGGAGGCGAAAGAGGCTCATAAAGGCTGACATTCCCCCAGCATTCTTGTTGGAATGGTACCTTAAGTCTCTTCTTCCTTATGTTTCTAAGGAAGTTGCCACTTCAGGGGTGTCTTCTGAGGAGGAGGCCATTTTGAGAACTCAACAGCTCGACTTAGTTTATGCTCAGTCTGGGTTGTTGTACGAAATTATTCCTGATGCATTCGGGTGTAATATAGACCTAGGTAAGCCTAAACCCGGACCACATGCCGATGTCATAGTGGGTTCGGTCGATTCTGCAGCATTTGACGCCTTAACAAAGCAGGTGCATGCCTTGTCAGTCAAACAAACTACTACAGAAGCAACTTTTGTTGTATCCTCCCCTTCTACAACTGAATATGTATAGCAGGTGCAGACAAACCAAAAGGGCTCTCGGCAACCCAAAAGAAAGGGCAAGAAAGGGGAGGGAAACCAACAAAATCCCAACAATAAGCAAAATGTCGAGGAGGGAAAAAAAAAGAAACGGAAGGCTAAGTTCCCTTGCAAACTGTGTAAAGGGGACCACCTTACCCACCAGTGCCCTCTTATGGAAGAAGCCCGGAAGCTGATCCGTGAGAAGAAACCGACTGTCTTGAAAGATACTTTTCCTCATGGACAGAGTTTAGCTTCTCGAAACTCTAGTGTTGGGGGCACCCTAACTAATCAATATTTTATTAACATGGTTAATTCAGACGCTCTGTTGCAAACTCGAGCCAAGAATTATACCCCGGACCCGCAGCAAAAGGACACTCTTGAATCTTCCACTCCTCTTCACATACCTATGGAGACGCTGCCTAAGATACCGAAAGGTGTCTACAAACGGGCTGTGCACAACCCTAATGCACAGGCTGCTCCCAACTACAATGTTGTGGAGGACTTATCCCAAACCCCCTGTGCCATGTCCACCCTCGAGGTACTGCAAAGTTTCCCATTGCAACGTAGTGTTCTTCTGGCAGCGATTGGGAGTGTTGATTCGTCCAACATGCTTGCACGCTTTGATATGAAAGATATCAAGTACCGGTTGTCGTATTATGTTTCCCTTCAGATCGAGGTTATCCATGGTCCTAAGACCATCGGACGAGCTATAGTGGATGAGGGCACATCTATGTGTGTAATGTCGATTTCTTGCTAGAGAGCCTTGAGTGAACCTGAGTTAGCTCCTCGAACATGATACTCACTGCCTTCGATGGAAGATCCTTCCGTCCACACGGAGTTTTACCATCCTTCGACGTCGAACTGGCAGGCAAGCTAGTATCATTAGAGGTCCAAGTTCTGAATGCCCCACTCGATTACAACTTGTTGTTGGGTAGGAGCTGGACATATGCCATGCAGGCAATGCCATCAGTTGTCTTTCGGGTCATAATGTTCCCACACAAAGGAAAGATTGTCACAGTGGATCAACTTTCCTTTACCCGGAAGAACAACCAGGCTTCATCGAACTCATCCATTCCGTTGATTGATCAATCTGGCCCAGTCACTGAGAGTTTGGGAGTAGGACTCTATGGGTCCTTAATAGGCACTTTTGACCTACCTGCTCCTACCTTATTCGTTGGTTCTAAAGAATGTTTGCCTTCTGAGACCTCCACCATCTGTTCAACTATAGATACACGGAGTCTCCCCACTAAATCAGAACCAGCTATACATGTACATGTTGCGTAGATAACCCACTTGGATTCACAACAAACTGCAATAGAACATATCTTGACTCCATTGGTCTCTGCCGAGTCAGATATGGACTGTGCTCCTGCACAGTCACTAGAATCCACCTACTCTCCTGATTGTTTAGACATGGTTTTTCCTTTCGACGAAACATTTTTGGAAGCTATGATAGGCCTGGACCACCCTAGGGAATAGTTACACCACAGGTCCTATTTACTTCCCATTCTATACTTGATAGAGAGAGGTGATTTCTCTTCGAGACCCAGTGAAAATGTTGATTGGTCCTTTGTCCCTTCCACTTCACAAGTTGTTCTTGCCAAAAGGAATAGGACGAGTACAGTGAAAACCATCCCCATCAACATTTCCACTGAACCTGGGGTCACAGAACATATCTTTATTAGAGCGGACTGTTATCTTGATGAGATCATTCCATACACCAATATGTTTAATGATTTCTGTGATGTCTTTTCCCGATCTCATGATGAGATCCCAGGCACTGGCCCTACTTGAGAAGTGCTATTGTGCTTTTTCATGTATTTTAGTTGTACATTTGTGTAAAGTTAATTTTGTTTACAGTTGTTGTAGTCTTATGCATTTATTGCTTTGTGTTTCAGATGTCAACTGAATACTTTATAGGATTTGCTGATGGCGCTAGCTGCCACACCCGTCAGTTGGCCGCAGCAGCTTGGGTTATTTACTCACTAGCTGGTCAATTGGTATCTTCAGGAGGGGCTTGTCTAGGTCCCATAACAAACAATGTGGCTGAATACAGTGCAGTCATAAAGCTACTCCAGATGCTCTGTTTAATGGCATTTCATGTTTGGAGGTACGACTCGACTCACAGTTAGTTGTTTTTCAGTTACTGGGTGTTTATCAGGTTAGAGATCCTACTTTGCTACATCAGTTCATGTGAGTTAAGTTACTTGAGAGACAGTTTAATTATATCACATATCATCATATTCCAAGGAACTTGAATGCATTAGCTGATTCATTTGCAAACTATGTTTTAGATTGGCATTTGTATCATTCACACACATAAGTAATTCATGCATAATACACAATAACACACATGTAGATAATCGATATTGTATAAAAAAATAATATGAGTTTGGATCACAAGTCTGTCACAGAGGCATAAGATACAAAATTGGGCTCAATGGCCTCAAAATATACATAAAATATCCTTCTCCTATGGAGAAGGTGGGGCCTCATCTGCCTCTGTCGCCTCCTGGTAGCATATGACCAACCTAGCTACTTTCCGCAGCAACCTAATCCAGGTTGGGGGCACACCTACTACATCCTCCTGCATATCAACTGGAATCCGCTTAATACGGTATGTAGGAATATCATGGGTCAACCGACCCATCTTCCTCTCTATGGCCCCCAGAGTGGCATCAGCTACACCCACCTCTACTGGTCGCACGAAAGTATATGGGTGTCCCTTAGGGTGCAGTAGTCCAACATCTGCATTTGGCACTTTGTTTCGGTATTTCGAACTCATCATAAAAATCACATATGCATAAATTTGAAAAAATTAAATAATTTTTCAAAAAACATAAACATACCCATATCTCCCCAGGCTGCTCCTGGAGGAAGTATCAGCTCTGGATCATGACGGAAATCTAGGCCTGCATACGGAAACTGCTCAAGAGCTGGCACCTACCGTTCCCACCAACCCCAGAAGTCATCCTCTTGGTAACAAAGGTTTCTCTCGCCACCACCCTGGCGGAGGAAGATCTCACCCCAACGGGCCAGCATTGGCTCGCAAGGGTTGACAGGGGTCAATGCCATGCCCAAACTAATAGCAGGCATCCTCTTAAAGAAGAAGGTGAAAATTATGCTGCCATATCCGAAATTCTCCATTCTCCCGGTCTTACACCCCGAGAATTGAAGTTTCATGTTCTCCAACAGACTAGAACACCAGTCATAAACATGCCCTTGCAAGCATTCAACACCTATATGCATATAGTGCCTCGAGGCAAGATGTTGTGAAGCACTTCCCCCCATTCGGTTGAGAACACTCAGAATAACTCGAAGAGGGAAGCTCACAACGGTAGAGATGAGAACTTGACTACCACATTTCTTGCTTCCTGGTACACAGTATCCATTGATATATTCTTGCACTGTTAATGCACCCACTTTGCTAGAAGACCCTTTTAGATTCACCGACTCTCCTCTATGAGAGAGACCCGTGATGAAGTAAATGTCATCTACGTTGAGCTCCAGTATCTCACCTCGGATATCAAAAACCATGGAATCTACATCCCAGTATTGGACAAGTCTTTCTAGCAAGCGGATTTGGGCCCGCATGTTGAATGTTCTATAGAATTTTAGTAATCCACACCTTCTGAGTGTATGAAGAGTGGTTGGATATTGCAATGCTTCTCGATCCATATCTTCATGTTCTCTTTCCCTCCATACCAACACCATCCTGCCCAAAAAAATAGTCAATTTCTAGCATTTTTTCAAGTTTTTGGCCACTTTCAAGGGTGTACGCTGCTCTTCACACTGGACAGCCACGTTTAGAACATTGTTGTTCTTCATGAAGAGTAGTGTACACGCAGAGCACGTTGTGAGCATTGCAAAAACAAGGTTTTTTACCGTAAAAATTGACAAAAAAGACATGGAAATGCAAGTTTGGGAGGAATGAACTTACTTGGTGGAAGCAAAAAGTTGATTGGTACTCTGGTTTGATCG
Source organism: Larix kaempferi (assembly GCA_027924585.1). Classification (NCBI taxonomy): domain Eukaryota; kingdom Viridiplantae; phylum Streptophyta; class Pinopsida; order Pinales; family Pinaceae; genus Larix; species Larix kaempferi. Next base: position 5,727,990 of record BSBM01001068.1, on the reverse strand, counting down.
TAATGAATGGAAGAAGATCAAGGGTTTGCTCCAATTCTTACTCTCAAATTCTCAATTGTGATATTTGATTTTCTATTTTGAAACTAGTTATATAAAAGTGAGTTTAATTTTTACCCACTTTTTGAAAAAGTCTATAGTTTCAAATTGTTCTTAAAGGGTCCTATTCAATCACTAACACTTGCAGGTCTTGGTGAGGCAATTCTACCTTAGATATTTCAAATTTTCACGAGATTCTCAAAGCATTGAACTGGTTTGACTTAGTTTCTTTATTGATGGACCAATATAGACGTCGTATTGATCATTAATTATGTCATTGAGAAATTTTGTTGCCACTTGCTAACTGGATTTTTGAGATCACATTTTGGCAGGCCATGAACATATGATCCTAGTAGCTGTTCTTTTAAGTTGTTTTAAGCTTTTTTTTTTACTATGAAAAACTAAATAAGATTGTCGAGCAAACTTGGCCTCTTCAAGCTCGTTAAAGGAATTGAAGGTCCATCCTCTTAGGTATAAGTTTAACCCTTTTCCAAACCTTTGCGGATTACTTACGAAAAAGGAATACTCTAGTCATATGTGGCTAGAAGAGTTCTCCTCTCATTGTTTTATACTTTTTCGGGGGAGGGGACTAACTATACGAAAAAGGCTTTTTGGAGCCTCTCTTTAGGGTTTTCAGGCTCTCTAAACATGAAAACACCAAGCGAGCATTCACCTACTCGGGCTCGATGTGAAATCCACGAGAGAGTAAATAAAGGATTGTTTAAGTTTTTCAGACTCTATAAACAGGAAAACATCGGCGAGCATTAACCTACTTGGGCTCAATATTAAAATCCACGAGTAGGTGTATGGAGTTATTGTTTAAGTTTTTTAGACTCCTTAAAATTGAAAACATCGACGAGCAAGAACAGATCTCGGCTCGATATTAAAATCCAGAGATCAGTACTATGGAGTATTCTTCTATCTCTTCTTCGAACTCTGTAAACAATGAAGAAGGTCCTGAGTGTTCCTCCCATGGGCTCGTTAAACCTATTACATGGGTGGACTTATTGAGTTTTCTATTTTTCTTGGACTCATTAAATAAACAAGAAGAACATTCTTTTACCAAAAATAATAAGGGATAAGAAGGGTGTATCGCATCTCTTTCAGTTTCAAAGGCAGTTAAGTTAGTCATATCCTTGAACACAGCACCTACTTGAGTCTCTCATGTCAGTTGGGTTTTAGTTTTTGGCCTTAGGGTGAACCTAATCTCCGAGTTTTTACTCCCCCGGTTGGTTATTCTTCCAACCATATGGAGGGTCTGTTATGTCTCCTACATCACAGACTTATATCATTTTCCCCGTTATGTTGAAAACTGCCTAAGTCACTTTGTGTCGTGCTCACTGTTCAAGGATACAACTTGTGTTGGCCATTCTGCAATTTACCTTGACTTCATGTGTCAGCCATCCTGGTGTCAGTTTGTTTCATCTTGTTACTCGTCCTACTTCACATCAACTCATACCTGTGAGTGTTCCTCGTGTTGGATGATGGAGGATGCATTAATGCCTCCCTTCTAGCGGACTTCTTCCCATCAACCTCAGCTCATTATGCTCTGGGAATGAAGTTTAGAGTTTCGGTTAGTACCTTGGGGATTGTAGTCATCAGTGGCAGTTTCCCTCGTTGTTGGATAAATGGGAATACATCAATGTCTCTTATTCGACAGGTTCCTCAAGTGTTTGACTTCAAGTCCTCTTATTCACACTTGTTGGATCGTACTAGGTACCATGGACCCCATTATCATTATCAATGGAAGTCCTCGCGTTTGTTAACGGTATACATTAATGACCGGTAATCAAACGATTCCCCCCATGTTCGACTTTAGCTCATTTATTCGCATGGTTAGGGTTTGTACCTTGAGTTGTTTTGGATGAAGACCTTGGGACTATGATAGCATCACCATGTTTATGTTATCTCCCAAGCTGCGCAAGACTGAGCCTTACTCATTTTGGCTCTTCATGAGACATAGATCCAGCTTGTTGTTATGGCTATAATCTTTCTATTGACATGGATCCACGCTTGTATTTCAGTGGCTGTGCTCTATATATACATCTCCTAGCTAGGTGTCGGAGATCATGTTACACATCTATATGATGTCAAGATTGTAATTGCTCGCTGACCTTGATCGTTGTTTCAGGTGTTTTTGTGACTTGGTTCTGCGGTTTCTTGCTCCTCCTTTGACTTGGACTTATAATGTATTTCAGCCATCGTTTCCCTCTGACCTCACACATTAGGGGGCATCTGTTATAGGTCAAATCTGCACTTCTCCGTCCCGTGATCACCTTTCCTTGTAGATCACACAAAATGACACAAAGGATTGAAGAGCATGATTGCCTTAGATGACTTGTTTCCAGAAGTACACTTCTCACCTGAGAATTTAACAGTTTTTTCTGATTTTTCCACCTGTACGCCCCTCTCTGTACACAAGACCTACGTACTGTACCCTACTCTCCTCAAGGGTAGCTAGTGTAAACCTTCAAAAAAGTTGTAAACACATGTTGTAAAGCTTAAAAGTTGCTTCCTGTACGCTGCTCTTGTTTATGAAACCTGTGTCCATCTTAAGATGAAATCAAGAATATATTAATTTGACGAATTGGGATTAGTTGAAGTTGGTTCTGCAACTTCCCCAACCTCCCAATCCAACCACCTCTCGATCTAAACTTCCTACCTTGTCCCATAAATACAAGGAGGATCCATGAGAGGGGTTACTCATAATATCCATAAAATCTTGAGAGAAGGCTTGAAGTATTGTTACACTGGAGGAAAGTTCCAAGTCAGAGTGAAAAGCGGGAGCCCAAGATCTGGTTGCAGAAACATCTCTACATGTCAGGTATATTGTACTGATTTCATGTTTCTTTGACAATAAAAAGGTCGAAACACCCTTCCTGTCTCAAATATGATATCTATTGGATTGCATGTCTATTTGGTTTAATTCTTGATTATAGTTGATGTTAGATTACTTTGTAATTTCATTATATGTTATATGGTCAAGATACGCTGAGAAAGGTATCTCTTGTATTGCAGGTTCGTCAAGCAGAAGCTCGAGCGGGAAATCAAGTGAAGGACCAAGCGAAAGCTAAGATCAAACATCGGAAAGAGGTATGTCCTTCAATCCCAATCTATTTCTTTTGCAGTAACCATATGCAGTATAATCAATGTGTTTACCTGTCAACCCTGCCCAGTTGGTAGTGTCCATCTCCTCACTGTAGGGTAGAAATCCCTAAAATCCCAAACAACAGACACTACACAGAAAGGATCATCAATTTAAAACAAGTAGAGAAATCAATCTCTCATGTAAGAATACAAAATTTCAGATGATTTTTCTCCCTCAAAATATACCATTTCAAATTAAGCTAACCGAAATTTGTTTATTTGTAGCCTTGCTCCATAAAGAGACTTGTTTGCAAATTGATTAGAGATGCAAGAAAATATTTGGTTTTCCTTGGCCTCTAAAGGATTGAACTCATGAAAGTAATGAAAGGTGGATTCATATGCACTGACATCAAATGTATTAATGGTTGAACTCTAATTCTAGTTTGTACTAAAGTACATTTCTGTTCATTTAATAGACACCAATAACATTGCTATGACTTGTAATTTCTCTTGGAAGAAAAATGACTCAGTCCATGCATCCCTTCAATGTGTGCTCAATCACTTGATTGGGTGACCTTAATTTTTCGTTATAGGTAAATTAGCATATGTTTGTAATCCGTGGCCATGGCATGATATTTCAAATCTAGAAGAAGAAAAAGATGATAAGGTTATTAAAAACGCTATTGTAGCTCCTCATAAAGAAGATGTTGGTCATAAATAAATCTTGGTGATGAAGGTAATCAAGCATCCTCATAAATAAATCTTGGTGATGAAGGTAATCAAGCATCCACTCCATCCTCTCTAGAAAAAAACGGTGTGGTAAGTCATGTTCCTTTTCATATTTGTGATTCAAAAGTTGTATGATTTGATGATTTAGCCAAAAATCTATGAAAAAATCAGCACAACCTATATATCTTTGTACACTACAAAAATATACATCATTTTAGGAATTGAATTGGTTCCAACTGTCATGATGAATAACATTAAATGGATCTACATACTAATTGCAATATCACAGAAAAATTGCCTGCAAAATAACAGATTGCTCCATTGCGTTACCTCCCAAGCCATGTACTCTGTGCTGGAAAGGATGTCTCAAAATGCTCATGCATTTTGAGGGTCAACATGTGCTAAAGAATTGAATACCAAAAGGGATAACTAACAGCTTCCTTGAACGCTTAACATATAGAAACTGATGAATGGTCTAGAGTCATTGTGACAGTAGGTGGCAACATCTAGAAAGTGCTATATGTGCTAAAAACTTGAATGCCAATATGGATCAGTAACAGCTTCCTTGAACTCTTAACATAAGTAAACCGATAGATGGAGTATAATCATTATGATAGTAGGTGCTCACAGTCATAATTGTTGTGCAACTGGATTCTTTCTAGATACAACATTTAAACCCTGGGGGCTCTATTGGAAAACCAATCGTTGTAATCATTATTATAATTCCATTTTTGTCCTGGTAACCTGGTCCATGCACCCTTTGATGGATTCATGGTTTCATTTTTAGAACCTTACTAATTTTCATTACTAAATTCAACATTGAAGGTAATAATCAATAGAAGTGTTACACTAACAAACAATCTTGCCAATGTACAGAATAAAAGTTTGTTTGGTTTATAAAACAATTGTTGCAAACCTTAAAAATGCTTTGATCTAGAGTTCCCACAATTTCTGTGCCACTAGTGTTAATTTTTTGCCGTCAAATTAACTGAAAAATCTACATCAGAAATCACCCATCAACTTTAGATATGTAACTAATCTGATGAACAAGCCATCAATCCTAGACCAACAAACATAAGATATGAGTTTCAAATTTCCAAATTGTCATGTGGTTTCAACACTTTCCTATGTTTTACATATAGGAATTTGACATACTGAAACAACTCTTGTCAGAATCCTTAATTGGGCCACTTCTGGGCATAGCAGTTATAATGATTTAACATAAGCACATTCATTGAATATACACTATCTGCAATACATATCCAAACTTAACAAAAAAATTAAACAAAGCTGCTAACTTATTATTGTTATTGTTATTGTTATTGTTTATATTTTGCAAGAAATTTCTAGCCACAAATCTATCAAAACAACACAGCCTATACATCTTTGTACACCGCAACAATATAAAAAAATTTAAGATTTTAATTGGTTTCAAATGTCATAATGACTAACATTAAATGGCTCTGTATAGGATGAAAATTCTGGTGTATATCCAACTAGTTTTGTCTTATAAAACTATCTAGGTACCTTTGGCATTAAATCCATAAATATGCTTCCCAATAAATTAAATTTTCAAGTTGTATAAAAAATATTTCATAGACAAGTACCAATGAAGAAGAAATTATACTTACTTTAGATATGGAAGAATCATGTTTTCTAACAGACAAGGATGTCGCAGAACGAGACTCCTCCACTCTTCCTTATCAATCTTCCCCTCATGTTTTGTATCTACCTCCTCAAATGTCTAAGACAACAAAAGTATAACTCAAAACAAAATATATGGAAACAAAAACATATGGAAAACTTTACATATAACTTTCCCTTCAATACATGGCCACTAAAATATAGAAGATTTCAATAGAATCTGAGATTAGTGACAAATAAAATTAAGCTTTTATCCATGGCAACAAAAAACTTACGACAATGAACATCAACACTCTCATGGAATCCCTGATGCATCAATATATGTATCCTACAATTCAGGTTGATGAATGAGCACCCACTCCTCGATATAAGATCATTTTATTAATGTTCAAAAATGACCAAAAGAACAAGTCAGTGGGACTCAAAGTACAAACTAGTGTTGGCATAGTGTAGGAGTGGCTAAGAAACTCCTATAATCTAGAAGTAAAGCATAAAATAAATAAGCTAAACTACTGTAAGTAAAAAATAAGAAAAAAGTAAACGAGCACACATGGAAACATAAGAAAGAACAAGAAAGCATTCTATCTCTCTCTCATCATCAGAGACACACGCACATCTCCTAACTCTACAATTGTCTATCAGACTATGCAATATTCAGAACAGCAAATGAAAAGCACAATTTACATTATCATGAAAATTCATAAAATGATAAGTAGGGCCCATCACTCAAATGTCTGTTGTCATCTAATATGTAATGAACACCGATGAGTAGACTGTAGTAGGCATCGAATGTACATGCATGTCTACACACAAACAAATGTGTATAAATAAGCACATAAAGGAATTAGGAGTGTGAAAACTTGTTGGGTTTTATTTTTAATTATACATGACAAATAGATCGGAAAATTCCCCCCTCATGATGGATGCAACTCACAAGATTTTAATTTTTGCAAACATAAAAAGTGCAGATACAAACAGAGAAAGAAATTAGGAGTGTGCAAACTTATTGGAAAATGTTTTTTTATATATGCCAAATAGGTCAGAAAATTTTCAGTCCCAAGGGTTAGCTTGATTGGTATATGCTCTCATGCAAAATTCTTCCATGGAGTTCTCAGTATCAAGATTCAAATCCCATTAAGTCCCTTGGGGTTACCAGCCATTGTTTTGGCTGGAAATTACTACTATACTTCATCCAGAAAACCGAGGAAGAGAAGGGAAATCCACGGGGGGATGGAAAGGTACCAACATCATCACTTGGAATGCTTAATACATGGGTGAGTGATGGACTATATTTCTCCAAAAAAAAAATGTCATAAACTTTTCCTTTCACAGAGTATGCAATTAAAAGAATTAATTCTAATAGTCTGTCCTTACATCAGACTCTAACCATGTATTCATGTGAAAAAATCATTTAAAAAAAATCTTCCAGATCCTAAGCAAGGAAATGATGCTTGGGAAGCCATCATCACTGATCCAGATCCAATTTTGGAAGGCTGGGGGAAGCCCCCAAGGGAAAGGATGATTGTCCAGTTGCCATAGGCATGATCCCTGTTGCTGCATGATGGCTTGTCTCTATGTGTGGTCCAATTACCCTTTTTGGTTATATGCTTCTCTTAGAAAACAAATACACCATTGTTTCAACTGGTGGCACATAAGCTACACTGGAACATGTTGGAATACATGTAACTAAAGTGGAATATTTTACTTTCTTTCCTAAGATGTTAAGTTTGAAAATCTGTGGAACACATACATTGTTATTAGTTCCATTACCTTTTCTTGCATCAGAGTTGGTTTATGCATGCAAAGAATTCTAATCTATGTATAATAGTAAAGAAGTTGACTTGGATCAATTAGTATAAAAATGTTATGCATCAACCTAAATAGAGTTGACATCTTAGTTCATTCTAGTTGAGGCTTTTATATATCCCGTACTAACTATGACATAAGCCACACCATATTATAATTAGCTATGACCAATCTACAACTTTTTTAAGGAAAAAACATGTAATCAAGCAAGAGATGGTACTCATAGAAGCTCCCCTCCTTCTTTACAAACATGGCACACATTATTATAACAATATTGAATGACTTGACAACATAGCCACTTATCTACAAAGGAGATGGTTCCTCAATGTAAGCATCTTCTCTGCTTTCAATATATGTTCCACCAACAATACTCTTAAGCTCCAAAGTGTCCTATGTCCAAACCATTTCAACAAGCATAAACATAGTTTTCAAAAGAAAGCTTCACTTGAAGATGCATAACCTATAAAAGGAAACACCCATTGGTATTGTCAAACATGTATGCTACTTACTACTAAGTATGATCTGATAAGCATCTCAAACCATAGCTATAGAAACCTACCTCATCTCCATGTTCATGTAAAATGATGGTATGATTGTCAAACCCTAGAACGCCCTTACTCAACCTTTTTGCTCCCATGAATATAATATCAATTTAACAGACTAAAAGTTATTTCCAATATCAATATAGCTTTGAAGTATTTGGAAAAGAACATTCATCTCAATGCATGCAAATCATTTCATTAAAGAGCAGTGTCCTAGAGATAGGGAGGGTTACACTAACACATAATTGTGTCCTTGATAGTACTTGACATTTGAAAAATAATATCATGCAACCAGAGTTATATAAGAGTGAATTTTGATAAAAATAAGAGATACAATGCATTGCAAATCTTTCTGAAGTTTGGAAGGATTTTACAGGAATGAAAAAAAGGTAAACAAACTAAAATATATCCAAACAGGTCTAACATAGAATATATACATGAAGCATTCAGACTTTTGAGTTACATCAAAGTCATCTCCTCCATCTTTGTCAGAATTGACAATAGCTTTGTCCTCCTACAAAGAACTAAATGGTTCCTCAACTTGTCCCGATGACCCAAAATGGCTCCTTTGCAAGCCAACTGAACGATTACGTGGGTCTCAAAGCCAATTTGAGTTCCATTTTTTCACATAATATTATTACTAGGAAATTTATCGAGAAGCAAAATTTTATAATATATCTTTGCTTCATTGTGATAAAATATCATCCTTTGTACTACAAAATATTTCACTCATACCTAATAAAATTTTGACAACTTTGTCAAGTAAATCAATACATTGCATATATCAAATTCCAAAATATCAAAGCATTGGAGAGGAAGGTTGAGCTTGAAAGGACACTAAAGTTGCTTCTTGTATTTAGAAACTTGTGATATATTTTTGCAACTGCTGATCAATTTTACAAGTGCTATATTTTGTTCATTTTAGAGAGGCAAGAGCACATCACGACATTACATTGTTGTCTTAGATTACAAAAAATGATCTACATTGAATGTGGTCCAGTTCTATTTATCTTCCCAAAACATTGTCTTCTTCGAATCCAATCTCTACAAAATTGTAGGATGTAAAATTCTCTGCATCCTTCCAAATAACAAACCATTTTAAGTCCTGTTAAACTTTTTCAAGGATTATGATGTGGTCTGTATCAAAGCAGGATTTCAACTTTCAACGTTCTAGACATCATTCAAGCACACTGCTTAGTATCAGGGAAGAAAGTCTCTCATTTACATATATTCTCCAGATACCCTATATAGAATGGTTACAATATATAGTTGATATCTCATGACTATTCCCCCTACTTCCAAGAAGAATTTGCACTATTGTTTGCTTAAATTTCTATTTTCATTGCTATTCATTTCTAAATGATCCATTTAATAAGACATGCAAATGATAATCATTGTTTTGGTTGGCATCACCACTAATCCCCACAAGAACACACTCCATCCTTGAAATGATGGAATCAATTTGTATCTCTCAAATCAATTTATCATCTGGAAATCTTGGAGATAAACTTAGTGGCATTGTGGCAGTCACCAAAGACACAGAGGTTCTTCATGATCTGGATTAATTCTAGGGCTTATCTCAAGAAGTCCAAAAGCAATAGCCACTTTTTCACTATGTGTCAAAATGATGTTTTCTTTCTTCTATTACTCAACATCCTGCAGCACAAAATTCTTGTCATGTGCATATCCTTCCTTCTTCATATATCTAATCAAATTTTCCAGTACTGCATATATTTTCTCTAGATGTGGGTGAGACCTGTCTCCTCCTACCAAGGTATGAACACTATTCTTGAACTCAATCCAGCTCCATCCTGGATTCAAACCCTTGGTTCTGTTCATTGTTCTCACTTTTGCTACATCATGCCACCTTCCAGCTGCAACATAGATATTGGAGAGAAGCACATAACATATTGTATTAAAACACTCGAACTTAAGATGGTGTTTTTCTACATATTCTGCAAGCTCAATGCTGGAGTGAATTCTGCAAGAACCAAGCAAGACCCACCATACATTGGTATCAGGCTCAAAAGGCATATTGTTTATTAATTACTGTGCCTCATTGAGATAACCAACTCACCCAATAAGGTCAACCATACATATATAGTGCTCCAAACTTGGTGTAATGCAACGATCTCTATTTAAACTGTTAAAGTATTTCCAACCCTCGTCCACTAGCCCCACATGACTGCACGTAGAAAAAATACAGATGGAGGTGATGTCATCTAGCTTCATGCATGTTTGTTCTAGTCGAGAAAAAAGTGCAATAGCATCCTTGCTCTAGCCATGTAATCCATACCCTAAAATCATCACATTCCAGGAAACAACATCTCTTTTAGGCATTTTCTCAAACAACCTACGTGCAATCTCTAGTCTCCCACACTTGGCATATATGTCTATCAAATAGTTCCCTGTAGAGGCATCCATCTCAATTCAATTTTTAAGTATGTGTTCATGGATCAACTAAAACTTGCCTTGCCGTAGAGCTGCACAATGTGCACATGAAGGGATCACGCTCACCATTGTTGTCATGTCAAGTTTCACGTTATTCTTTTGCATTTGCTGAAAGAGTCTTAATTCCTCGTAAGCATGTCCATTATGGGAAAATCCATCAATAATTGTATTCCATGAAACCACATATCTTTTAAGCATACATACTTGTCAAAACATTGAAGAGCAATGTCTATACTTTCACACTTAGCATACATAGATACAACGGAATTCCCTACATTTACATCTTCATCAATTCCACTCTGAATCACATAAGCATGTATACACTTTCCTTTCCGCAGAGCTCCTAAAAAGGAACATGCCCGGAGCATGCTTACAATTGAACTCAAATCAAGTGTCATGTTTGCCAATTGCATTTAGTGAAAGACAATTAGAGCATCATTGTTGTACCCATTCTGGGCATATCCTGCAATCATAGTCGTCCACAAGATGGCATTTCTTCGAGGCATTATGTCAAACACTCAGCAAGCAATTTATACACTACCACATTTAGAGTTAATGTCCATAAGTGCATTCCCCACAAAAACACGGGACTCAAAGCCACACCTAATCACAATCTAATGGATAAGCTTACCTTGTTGCAAAGCTTCTAGCTGCGCACATGCTGGAAGCACATTCACCATGGTGACTGAACTGGGCTTCACATATACCAACTACATTTGATTGTAAAGTGCCCAAGCCCGCCAACATGTCCATTATGAGCATATCCTGCAATCAATGCACTCCAAGAGAAAAAATCTCATTTAGGCATTTTGTCAAACATTTTGCTTGCATTTTCTAAATTCCCATATTTTTCATACATGTCTATGAGGGAACTTTCCACATAAACATCCATTTCAAGCCCATTTTGCACTACATGATAATGAATATCTATGCCCTCTTGTAGAGTTGAAACCTAGGACATGCCTTGAGTACAAAGGGATAATTAAAAGTATTTGGTCGATCGCCTACCTGTTCCATCTGGTAGTAAAGTGCCAGTGCTTCCTCACAGGGTTCGTTCCAAGCATATCCCCTGATCATTTCATTCCATAACAATCCATTTCGACTGCACATTCTACTGAATATCAGGCGTGCATCATCCATTCTCCCATAAGCAACATAGAATCTCAAAAATTTTATTTTCAAACTAGTTTCTTACTCAATTCCGTTTATGAGCATGTGGGCATGGAACTGATTTCCCTCGAAAACCGATTTGGTGTCACCACATACCTACACAAGAGAAGCATAAGCTTCACGGTCCAACGTTATTCTTCTTTTTTGAAATATAGAGGCCAATGCCTCCTGCAATAGGCCCTCCTTACATAGAGTATTGGGTTTACCATAATTGATCTGTTAGACAGATTTAGATTGGAGGGCTGAGTTCTCTCTAACAACGCCTAGAGGAAGAGAAGCAAGAATATGGGAATGGAAGGATGAGAATGAGTTTATATGCCATGTTTTTTTTTTCTTTTCTCATGTAACCAAAGAATCTAAGCTGGTGACTGACAGATGCATAGCAGTTTGGCATTGGATCAAGGAATGAAGCACAAACTCATTCATAGTTGGTGACTAACAGATGCATAGGAGTTTGGCATTGGATCAAGGAATGAAGCACAAACTCATTAGGATGAGCAACAATAATCCAAGTCACATGGAAGTTCATATTTACAAACTCTCTTTTCAAGGAAAATTGGAAAATTCTGTAAAGAAATCCTCGAACAACCATTTGTTTTGGGCAGTAAAACCTGCCAAATAACAATTCATTGGTGGGGTTTCCACTCCTACATTGGTGGGTTTCCACTCCTACAATGTGATCAAATCCTAATCTAGGAAGTTTTAATGCTACACTATCAATGTGATCAAATTGATCATTTTGGCTTTATATGAGAAAGGGTTTGAAGACAATATTCTATATTCATCTTTCTTTGCTAACCATTTGGTTTTAAGTTGATATTTATTTGTTTAATTATAAATTTATATTATATAAATTTTATTTTATATTAATTTCTTTAAATTAATTTTAAATTTCATTTAAAATTGTAAAAGTTTATATGCTTTACATTAGAATAATTCAATATGGTGTATACAATTATAATATGAAATGGAAAATGGAAAATTTTAAAAATAATTATTTTAACTATAAATTTAAATTTATAAGATTAAAAAAGTATTAATATAAAATTGTGATAAATATTGAATAATGATAATGAACTATATTAGCTAAAGTTAGAAGTTGGTAATATTTCTATGCTTTGATAGGTTGTAAGTAGAAAAAATAATCTTGAAGGAATTGAGTGAGTAGAGAATAAAGCATTGGAATATGAGTAACAATGTATAAAAGCACTTAAGATAATGAAAAATGTTGCATACCACTTTTTATAAGGTAGTTAAAAAAATTAGGTTAATGCTAATGCAATAATGGTAAAATTCAAACATTTAACTTGTATTATTCCAATAAGTCCACAAATCTAATGCCCGCTTCAACCACAATTTCTATAAGCAGATATTCACGCAAATTACAATCCTCTCAAGTGCTATATATGATTGTTGTCGGGATTTAGTACGCTCACCGCATATCCCTATCAATGACAATACACAATAAAATGGATCATTCCACGAAAAAAATGTAATAGAGTGAAGTTCTTCTTGCACTGGCAAACATGACTTTAATGAAAAAGATACATCATCATCATCTACCCAAGATTCGAACACGTGAACACCATCCTTGCAATGTGTAAAGGGTGAAAGCATATCTGTAAGGTTGTTTATGAATTCAATCTGATCTAGGAAACTAGCTGAGAAGGATTCACAATGCCAAGGAAGTGGAAATCACTGAGAAAATATGCAACCGTATGATATAGCCTCTCTTTCTCTCTTATGATTTCATCGTTGTCCTTATCAAGAGAAGCAAATGACTCAAAGTAATTTTCATCGTGACATTTTGGGTTCAAATCCTGTGGGGGCCATGGTCTTCCCAAAAATGCCATGTGCTTATTAGATATGAGATTATGGCTTGGAAAGAGAGACTAATAAGAAAGCTACTGGAACAAGATATGGAGGTTCACATAATCCTTGCAAACCTTAATGATCTCATAACTCGATTGAAGAAGTGGTCACTTTTAAACAAGATTACATCCTAAAGACCTATGTGTGTGAATATTTCTAGAATAGAACGATGCTGGAAGCAAGCGAAGGGACCATAACAATCCGCACGGTGGATGTTTATAAACATGATAACGGTAGAAAAAAACGGTGAGGTTGTGAACGAAGACAGAGTAATACTGACAGTGGGAGTCACCTAAGTCATGGACCTCTGATCACTCGAGGTCAAAATCGTCATGTGGTTAGACTATTCACTGTCTCAAATTTGTCCCTTTATGATGATCTTTTATTATATATATGTTTCATGTTGCTTGTGAGGGAGTGCTACACAAAGTATATGCTTATTGGTACACTTGGGAAGGTTAATGGCCAGCTTATTCATAATTTGGATAAGCCTTTAGAGGATTGATTTGGACCTTGCTTTCCTTGTTCTCTCATTTGGAGGAAGCGTCCCTCTTCTAAGGGCTTGTTGTAGTTACCTAGTGGGTAACTCTTTGTGGGTATGCTTCTTCTTTAAAATTAAGTTTGATAACTTTGTTATAAGCATGTCACTGAAAGCCCTCAAAGGTTAGAATGTGGACATGGCGTAAATGTCTTGTGAGTATTTCTTGAGAAGAGGTTGCTTGAATACCTTGAAGAAACCTTGGGTTAGTTGACATGTGGGAAAAGTGGACATCCTTGAGGGTTTTAAAACCCTTTGGGAGACATTGCTTGGTGAACAAGTTACCTTAGGGAAATCCTTTGAAGGCTAATGCGGGCATCATTTAGTTTCTATGTGGATGTTGTGGTTGAAGACCCCCACTTGGAAAGGGGCTTTAAGTTGTCTTGTGGACGTTGCTTGGAGTAGGTTTTCTTGGACTAGACCATATTGGTAGCATGAAACTATATATTCATGGAACAAAAATAGGTACACAAATATTTATTTTGAGAGAAATATTTTTTTAACCAGAATGGAAGAACAAAATCCATAAAATGGAGGAAGGAAAAGCAAAAAATAGAAGGAAAAGTACAAGAGTAATTGAATTTTGGGCTCTCTATAACAAAAATTGTTCAATTTTCACTTTCACATATTTTGACAAACACTTTGCAAGTAATCTCTTACCATTGTGATTTTAATTTTGTGTAGGATGCATATGATGACCTTTGGATCATAGAATTTGTGGAAACAAGGAGGTGGTGGGCGAGATTTGAATGCTTTCCACACTTGAATGTCGTATCTTCGTGCCAACGCAGTTGCGGCCACTACAACCCCTACAATCAATGTTGTTTTATGCACTAAAAAAAACTTATATTTAATTTATCTTTCTCTTATTCACTTCCCCTTTCATGATAAGGGTTTTAAAGGTACATTTTCAAGGGTTTTGTTGGATGCACATGGTAAAACATTTCCAAATTGGACAGAGACCCAAAAAAAGAGATAGTAGATTCCTTCCACTTACCATTTCTGGAAAATACCAACTCAAAGCGAGAGGACAGACCCGAGGAGGACTTTAGAACTTTCTAAAATCATGCGTGAAGGCATGTGCAAAATTAATGAAGGTTGTGAAATTAACAATTTTTAGCTAGCATATTGATGCAAAATACATGAATTTACTAAAACTTTAATAGACTGACGAGAGGGTCAAACAAGAACAGTTTTGTTCAAACAAAATATAAAAGTGACCAATATAAAAATGATCCAAACATAATGACTCCAACTTCACAATAGGACATGTGCGAGGAGAACCATGATGAATGGATGCATATGGAGCATTAATGGAGGCCGTTGTGAAATTGGCAATTTTTAACTAACATGACACAAAATACATGAACTTGTTGAACTTTAATAGACTGCCTAGAGGGTCAAACGAACACGATTTTGTTAAAAAAAATATGAACGCGACCAGTATGATGAGCCGGACATAAGGAAACCAAATTCACGACATGACAATGCCCAAAGGGAAAGACGAAAAATATCTAAGACTCAACTCAACCGACACACTATGATGACGCACATGATGCAACTTGGTGGATCTATCGAAGGGATAATACAAAAACATAAATGGTGAAATAATATATGGACATGATTATAAGCACATTGAAATGGATATTATATGAATCCATCTACAATTACCACTGCAGATGGGTTCAGAGACCCCCCTAGGCGTCTCTGAACCCATCTGCAATGTTAAAATTTAGTAGGGGTCTTTGAACCCATCTGCAGTGTTAAAATTTAGTAAATTGTACAAATTCATTGTCAAAATTGTAATTTTCCATTTTTGGAGTGACACAACTAAAAATGACCAAATAAATGACCAATTGTTATGTGGTCATTTTTAGTTTAATTCTTATCCCGTGACCAAATTGGTTATTTATCTTGGTCATTTTTAGTTTAGTTCTTATCTTGTGACCAAATTAGTCATATATCTTGGTCATTTTTAGTTATCTCACTTAAAATTTCTCAATTTTGGTCATTTATCCCTTGAAAAAAATATGGCAACCAAATTTTTTGGTCACCTGGTCAGTTATCTCTCATTTTGTACTAATGTAATGAGTTGCACTTAGTGATGTAATCTCAAAAAAAATTAAGGTTTGATTTCATTAGTTTTATCATGTTCAATAACAATAACAATAGTCTATGCATATTTCAAGTTTATTAATGAAGTAAGACAGCTAATAGATAGTCAACAGTATATGAAAACAATTTATATTAGAATATCAATTAATATCACTATGAATATCAAGTCGAACCTAAAACTAAGGTAATTTCATTGTTGACGTGTAGATTGATGTGTCAAAAACACATATCAAATAACACACATATTTAAAACATGTATGAAATGTGGAAATATATAATTCTACAAACTATACTCATTTTTTTCCAATTTAAATTTACCACAAATCTATTAAACACGGTTAATACATATAATTAATTTATGTACATTCTTAAGTACACAATTAACATAATTAAGTTTTCTTAATCCCCAAATATACCATTAGGTATTTATCCATGAATTAAATATATTTTTTTATAGATAAGTCCTTAATTTTCAATTGTGAACTAATTCTTTGTGAAAAATGAGTTTAGTTTCGAACATCTACACTACCTAAAATTTATAGAGAAATTCCAATTTAATATTATATTAAAATAAAATCGCTAAGGATATGGAGTTATGCGATTGGTTTATAAAGAGTAATGTTATGTGTTTAAACTTAATTTCTATCGAGTTTTATCTCTTTTGTTTCTTTGTGGACTTAAAAAAAAGGAATCTTTTGATACCATGCCTAGAAATAACCTATGGAATAGATTAGAAGAGCTAAAAGTTTCCCTTCGGTTTGATATTTGTTGCAATATGGTTATATGAGAATGTCATTAGAAAGTTTAAGAACATGGAGTGTTGGTCGAAAGATATTATTATAATATTTAAGTTAAGCAAGGTTAGCCCCTCTTCCATACCCTTTCATTATTAACATTGATAAGCTAGAAGGTTGTTTAAAAGAAGCAAGTGATGGAGAAATGATTGGTAATAGACCGTTTTGTGGTTCAAAGAACGCAACAAAAGCACAAATCCATAGAGGGTGCCAAGAAGTACGACCTTTTATTCATATGGGAATCAAATACAAAGGAAAATTTTACAATGCAAAGACAAAGCTTTGTTTCACTCGCTCTCACAATCGACTAGTCTAACACTCTTAGCACTGTTACATAAGTAGGGTGTGCTTGCACACTCAGGGATAACATCCCTCTCTATGAACTAGAATTGGTATTTATAGGAGTTTCTGACTCAATATTCCCACTCAATCCTCCCTCTATAAGATTCTCATACTTCTAGGAATAGATCATGATCTACATTTAAACCTTCATGTGCCTCCTCTCGGATCCTCTCACCATTTGGCACTCTGCAACAACAGTAATAAATGCGCATTAACTATTCCAACTACTTCTTCTTCGACATATCCTTCTACTCTAGTCGGCTTGTCAACCACCTCTTGTCATTGTCATCGGCCTTACTTACTTGTCGGCGTTCCTTTTCTCTTTCAGTCGGAATTCCTTCGACTATATCCTGACTCCATCGGTGATCCTCCAATTAGTTTTCTTATCATCGACCATAACTGGTCAATACCCCACAGCTTCCTTTTGTCGACTATCTCATCATCGCTTGTATGGAGGTCATTGACCATCCTCTAGAAGACTTCAGTCGCCTATCTTCGACTGGTCTTCTTGAGCTTGGATGCCTCTGCATCAACTTCCCTAGGTTGAAAATAAATACACTCATCGTTCTACAACTCCTTGAGCTTCTCTCCTGAAATCCATGTTGCTTCTTCCTGGTCCCTTTCCTTCCACCAAACCAAATATTCTTTCTTCTTCTAACTCCTTGGCTTCCTAACTTCTTTCTCGTCGAGTATTTATGTGACTTCTTCCACAGGATGGAATGGTTCCTTCTCTTACCAATCTGTGGTCATCTTGCTTCCACTTGTTGAACCTTCCTCATATATGTACAAGTTGGCCACATTGAATGTTGGTGAAATATTTAGCTCCTCTGGTAGATCCAATGTATAAGCATTATCCGATATTTTTTTTAAGATTCGACATGGCCCAATCTTCAACAGCTTCAGCTTATTATATGTTCCTCATGGGAACCTTTCTTTCCTCAAGTGTGCATACATTAAGTCTCCGTATGCAAATGAATGCAGTCATCTCTTCTAGTCATCCCTTATCTTGAAGGAAGTATTGCTCTTCTCTAGCTGTCGTTTTACCTTTTCATCCAGCTACTTCCTGCGGTCGAAAAACGATTCCATGTCTTCACTACTCTACGTTCCTGTGAGTAGTTTCACTAAGTCGGCTACTCCATGAAGACTTCTTCACTGCACAATCTATACTGGACTCATCCCAGATGACCTATTTAGTTGTTGTATGCAAATTCAACCTGTGCCAACATGTTTTCCCATTGCTTCATTCGATCAGCAACTAAACATATCAAAAAAAATTCCAGGCTCTTGTTCACAACTTAAATCTGTCCATCGGTCTGTGGTTGATATGCAAAACTGAATTGCAATCTCGTGTCAAGCTTCTTCCATAGGGTTCTCCATAAATGACCCATAAGTTTAATATCTCTATCCTAAGTGATATTGTTCAACAGTCCATGCAATCCCATGACCTCCTTGAAAAATAGAACAACAATGATAGTGCCGTCACTTATCTTCTGACGTGAAATAAAGTGATCCATCTTTGAAAATTCGTCGACTACCACAAATATGGAGTTGTTTCCTTGTTGTGTATTTGGCAATCCCAACACAAAATCCATGTTGATATCTTCCCATGGGGTATTTGGTATTGGAAATGGTGCATACAACCCCGTATTCTTAATTCTCCCATTGGCATGTTGTCATTATCGACATTGTCAGACCCACTTCTTCACATATGTTAGCAATATTGGCCAATAATATTTCTCTTCGACCAATGCCTTCATTTTGTTAGTTCCAAAGTGCCCTTCGAATTCTCCACAATGCAACTCTTTTACCAATTTTTCTTGGAATAATCCTTTTGGGATACACAACTATTGACCTTTGAAAATGTATCCTTATTGGATGAAATAATCCAAGTATGGAGTCCTTTCGACACTCCATGGTTCCTTCGACTCATTCCATGCTCCAACAAAATCCTCGTCGACTTTGTAATCAAACTTAATCAACTCTAACCCTGTTGACTAAACAATCGTCGTTCCCATCAATGTGAATATTTGACTCAACATGTCAACTAATTTGTTGGTATTCCTCAACTTGTGCTTTAACACAAAAGTGTATCTCTATAGGAATTCTACCCACTATATGTGCCTTTGGTTCAATTTCGTTTGAGTATTTAAATACCTCAGAGCTTGGTGATCAATTAACAAAAAAAATTCTTTGGGAAACAAATAATTCCTCCACTTCTTCAATGCATGTATAATGGAATAGAACTCCTAGTAATAGACCAAGTATTTTTTCTTGGCGTCATCCAAATTTTCACTTAAAAATGCAATCAATCGGCCTTGTTAGCCCAGCACAACTCCAATTTCTAACCTGCTTGTGTCGCAATCGACTTGGAACACCTTGTTGAAATCCAATAGTGCTAAAATTGGTCGTTCGATCACTTTCTACTTTAACTTATCAAAGGCTCGCTGGGAATCCTTTGTCCATCTGAACTCGCCCTTTTTCATGCACATCATAAATAGTTCACAGATATGACTAAAATCTGTTATGAAATTCTAGTAAACACTGACAAGTTCATGAAAAATTATTAACTCAGTGGCGTTCTTCGGCTCAGGCCACTCTAGAATCATTTTCACCTTCTCCAGGTCCATCTTCAATCCCTAGCTTGAGATTATCAATCCCAAGTATACCAATTCCTATTGCATGAAGGAACACTTCTACAAATTCACCAACAACTTCTCCTTATTCAATTTCTACAGCACTTGCCTCAAGTGAGTCAAGTGTTTGACCTTAGTCTTGCTAAAAATTAGAATGTTGTCAAGATACACAATAATGAAATTCCCCATAAATGGTTTTAACACTTCATTCATCATCCTCATGAACATACTTGGTGCATTGGTCAACCCAAATGGCATACTATAACCACTCATATAGCCCTTCCTTCGTCTTAAAGGTTGTCTTCCATTCATCACCTTCCATAATCCTAAACTGGTGATATCAACTTTTCAAGTCAATCTTGGTGAAGTACTTCACTCCACTCAAGTAGTGGATCAAATCATCCAACCTTGGTAATGGAAATATGTATTTGACGGTAATCTTGTTGACGGCCCTTGAATCCTCCCTTCTTAGGAACTAGTACATTTGGTACTATACAAGGACTCAAACTTTATCTAATCAACCCTCTCTCCAACGATTCTTGGACCTATCAGTTCAATTCAACACTCTCCATTGTCGTCATCCTATGTGGCACCTTATTTTGAAAACTTGACCCTAGAATCAAGTTGATCTAGTGTGATACACTTCATGTCGACGGAAATCCTTTCAGAATCTCATCGACCATTATTCCCTTGAACTCTGACAACACATGTCCAACTTTAGTCAGTAAACTTCCCATTGGGTGGTCCACACTCAACCCCTTTGGGATGACTACGAAGCAACATTGTTGTTTCTTTTCCTCTTATAGGAACTCCTTAGCTGAGCACATCATCACTCCTCTTTCCCAGTAGTTATTTTCCTTTCCTTGGCTATTATGTTCTTTATCCAAGGGAATCAGTTGGAAATTTGTTCCATCCTTATCAACTGTGATGATATTTATGTGGCCGTCGTACACCATATTACATTCGTATTGCCATGGTCGTCCAAGCAATAGATGACATGCGTCCATCAGAATTACATCACACAACACGATGTCAGAAATTTTTCTAATCTTAGAATTTTTCAAGCATTGTCTTGTCATGGTGAGATGATGTCCCTTTTGCAACCATGACACTCGGTAAGCACTCAGGTGTACTCGACACTTCAGACGTAACTTGTTGATCACCTCTGTTGACACCAAATTATCTATACTACCTCCACCGACTATGGTCATACAACACCTATCCCGGATCTTCACCTTTGTATGGAAGATAGACTTCCTCTGCACCAGTTCCCTCTCCTCATATCACCTAGGTTTCAATAGTGTACATCGGGTTTTCAAGTTCCTACCTCCCTTAGATACAATATCTGCCATATTCTTTCTTGTGGTTGAACCATCGTTGTCATCAGTTCCTTGACTCTGATCTTGACGACTCGTAATATGCAAGTTTTTGGGGCAATCATATGCCTTTTTTCCTAGTTCCCAACACTTGTAGTAGATGACCTTAGGTTGGTCTACATCTCTTCCTATGAAGGCTCCTCTCTGACAATGCGTGCCTTAGATTCTGGGTTCTCACCTCCTCGTTGGTATTATGATGCGGTTTTTTCAGTACTTCCTACTATCATAAAGTTTGCTAATCTTAGAATTTATCAGGAATTGCCTTGTCATTGTGAGATGATGCCCCTTTTGCAACCACGGCACTCGGTAAGCACTCAAGTGTAGTCGGCACTTCATACCTAACTTGTCGATCACCTCTGTCGATGCAAAATTCTCTATACTACCTCCATCAACTATGGTCATACAAAACCTATCTTGGATTTTCACCTTTTTCCAGAAGATAGACTTCCTCTACACCAGTTCCCTCTCCTCCTATTTCCCAGGTTGCAATAGTTTCCATCGGGTTCTCAAGTTCCTACCTCACTTAGATGCAATCTCCGTCATGCTCTTTCTTGTGGTCGAACCATATTTGTCATCAATTCCTTAACTCTAATCCTAGCGACTCGCAATATGCAATTTTTTTGGGCACTCATATTCCTTGTGGCCCAGTTCCCAACACTTGTAGTATATTACCTTAGGTTCGTCTGCATGTCTTCCTCCGAATGCTCCTCTCCAACCATGTGTGCCTCAACTTTCAGGGTTCTCACCTCCTCATCGGTATTATGGTGCGTAGTTTTCAGTACTACCTTCTTCTCATTGTTCTTCATGAATTTCCTCCTTCCTCGACACACTGTTCATTTCTCTTGCAGTAACAAACTTCTGACTTCAATTGTTCGTCTTTCCCTTGCTCATTGAAGTCTTCTTGGACAATTTATCCTATGCTCCTAGGTATAACTAGTAAGCTTCCTTGACTGTCCTGATCCTTGATAGTATTAAGTCATCCTGAATGGAATATTTCAGGCCAACAACATACCTCATGACTGCTTCTTCTCCCTCATCGGTCTATCCCAACCTGATAAAGGGTCAATAGAATTCCTCAATGAATTCTTGGACGGTTAATTCCTTCTGTCTCAAGTTTTGAAACTTCTTGAATAGAGAGATCATGTATTCAGTGGGAAGGAACTTATCCTTCAACTTGGAAACCATTCAGTCCCAAGTTTTTACCTTTTCTTTTCCTCTCTTCACTCTATCAGACTGTGCATTGTCCCACCACAATGAGGCATGATCTTTCAACTTCAAACAAGCAACCTTTACCCCTTTCGGGTATTCTATCTACTCCACATCAAAATATTTCTCCATTTCCCTAATCCAGTCTATCAACTCTTGAATATTAAGGCTTGTTGAGTAGGTAGACACTTCCATCTTACACCTGCCCTTCATCTTAGACAAAACTTTCAGCAATTTGTCTCCTTGGTCTTCTTCATCTTCTCCCTCGAGAATATTTTATTCATCCTCATCACTATGGTCAAGGGTTTCAATACCTATTCCTCTCTTCTAGTATTCCATTAATGTTGCTAACTCACTCTTCAAAGTACTCATGGTGTGTATGCACTTCATGTCTTAATGCACCCTTTAAACATCTCTTGATTGATGGTCATACCTACGCCTCTGCATTACCTCCGTCCTCTGCCACAGACATTAATGCCCCTATGAGCCATTTCTCTCACTCAACTGACCAAATTACCACTTCTCTTTATCACAACTGGTTTTATGATTACGTCCTGCAACTCAAACCAACTGCATCTAGAGTTTCCTTATTGTCCAATTGCAACTGGACTCTCACGTAGGACACTTCTTGCTCTGATACCAGCTGATGCAGAAATAGTCAATGATGGATCATTATATGGTTCAAAGCACACAAAAAAATCACAAATTCACATAGGGTGCCAAGAATTATGGCCTTCTATTCATATAGGAATCAAATACAAAGGAAAATTTTAAAATGCAAAGACAAAGTTCTATTTCAGTTTCTCTCACAGTCGACTGTTCTAGCACTATTATCATTGTTACATAACTAGGGTGTGCTTGCACACTTGGGGACAACAAGCCTCTCTTTGAACTATAACTAGTATTTATAGGCATTTCCAACTCAAACTTTCTACTCAATCCTTCCTCTAGAAGCTTCTCATACTTCTGGGCATATCTCATCTACATTTAAACTTTCACGTGCCTCCTCTTGGATCCTCTCTCCATATTGTACTTTTCAACAACCTCAATAAATGCACATTAAATTCTCAAACTACTTTCTCTTCAGTGCATCCTTCTACTCTGGTCATCTTGTCAACCACCTCTTGTCATCATCATCGGCCTCACTTACATATCATCCTTCCTCTTCCCTTTCAGTCGGCACTCCTTTGAATATATCCTAACTCCATCGATGATCCTCCAATTAGTTTTCTTGTTTTTGGCCATAACTGGTCAGTACCCTTGCATGACTTACTTCCGTTGACTATCTCTTTGGCACTTTTCTAGAGGTCATTGACCATCCTCCAGACGAATCCAATCGCCTATGTTCGACTGGTCTTCTTGGGATTGGATGCCCCTCCATCAATCTTTCACACTGGGACGACATTAGTAGGAATAGTAATCATCCTTCTTTTCTATTCATAGTGCCTTATATTTTCTAAATCATTTGCATCATTGATTTTTCTGCAACATAGAGGAGAATCCATGTTTGTGACAAGTATCTTTAATCTAAGAAATTATTGATGATAAGGATATATATGATGATTACTCAAATTCTCTAACCTATCAGTGATCGAGGAATCCTTAGTCAATCTTAGTGTACATTTGACTTCATTCAATTTCCCCATAAAATAAAAGTCTACATAATTGAGTTTGAAGAGTACCCCAACTCTTTATTTGTTTTCTATCTTCTTCATATAAGTACCAAGATTTTGTAATGGCTTCCATACCATGAATAAACTTGTGAACCCATAGGTTAGGTTTTATTCCTTCCTTTATAAAGACAGTAGACCACTCACCTTTGGAAGAGGTAGAAGGGTTGAGAGTTGTGTGAATATTATGTTGGAAAAATCATATGTAGTGTTATATGCAAGTCATTATAATCTATAAGGATTATGCTAAGATTATACACCATGAGAGGTGATATTGTAGACATGGTAGTGATATCAATATAATTGTGTCACCATAAGAAATATCATTTCCGTGGGAGCTTATAATCCAAACTAAGTCGTACTATTATAGAGTCATACCTTGCTAGATTTGTTGATGAATCTTAGTTGAGAAAATCACAATAGAGTCATTCCTTGTTAGATTTGTTGATGTGTCTTGGTTTAGAAAATTACAAATGCCCATGATCATCCTTACTATTACTAGAAAATAATTTCATGAGGGAGCATAGTAGTAGAAGGACCTATCTTAACTTGACTAAATGGGTAGCTAAAAGGGAAGTGTTTTATAGTATTGGAATTAGTGATGGAGATATTGGACATATAAGTGGTGGTCTCATATTGGCTGATCTCTATACTATTCTCGTGTTTCATGATAGTTTGCATAATGTGACAACTGTTCACGAGAGTTTGTAATATATCATTATAGAAGTTAAATGCAATTGGTATTTAAAATTAGGTTTCATATTAGTGCCCAATATTCAATTCTTATGTGGATGTTTGTCAATTACTTGCAAATAGTTATTGATTTTTTATTTATTTATGGTTGCATATATTTCGTTAAGATACTTTTGTGATGATAGGTACAATTAAATCAAGGTATTAATAACATGACTATGAATTGTAGAGTCAAATGAATATTCAACTTTGGAATATAATCTATTAAAATTATGTTGTTGTTATATTTTGTTCGATCTCATGTTAATTTATTGATGTTTGTTGGTCTATGACTTTCATGTTGATGTTCTAATATTAAAAAAAAATAGAGAGAGATGTTTGGAATTTTTTTCAAGATATTTACTTAAAAAAAGGATATCACATACTAAAGTTTTGACACAAATGAGGTCAAGGGTGATGAGGAAATCATCAATTCAAGGAGGGGAGAATGTCATGCAACAATTTTCCATGTGATAAATAAATAAATGAAAAAGAAAAGAGTTTTGAAAATAAAAAATAAAAATAAAAATGAAAAATGTGTAAAAGATTTAAAGAAAATAGTTTTCTTATATTTGTTACCAAAGAATGAGTTATGATGTAAATGTGAAAAGTCATTACTTTTTGGTATTGGATTTTATACACTATATAAAGATGATTTGGTGGATTGGAGAGGCATTGGAGGAATTCAAAAGGAAGAGAGTGGGGATTTGGGAGACCATGTACGTGAGGGGATTTTTACCATGTTGAGTACATGTGGGTTACCACGTACATGAGGACCAGGCTGTGCTCAAGCCTGGCATGTTGTGGTGAGGATCCAAGATATTTACATCTCTATCTGAGTGAACCATTGTCCTCCAAGAGACCAACAAGGCCTATATAAATACATAAGTTTCATACTTATTAATGCACTTTGTTATTTATGTATGATGGCCAATTTAAATGATGAAATAATCTCTTTAAAATATTTATATTGAAATGTTGTTATAATTAATTGTTATATTTTTCTTGTTTGTTATTTATAATAGTTATGTATCTCAATATTGTAAATTGAGTTTAAAATAATAAAAGACCTTTTTTTATGTGTCCATTTATAGAATAAAAATGAAAAACTCTATCAGAAAACTAGTTTCTAACATCCACAAGCTACCAAAATTACGCTTTCCCCAATCACAATCAGCCTACATGTGGAGGAAATCCTTGTAGTGAAAACCACCCATAAACTATAGAAGAGAGGAGGAATGAGAAGATAGATAAAATCTCTAAATTTCTCAATCGAGCCTTTCCTATAATCAAGTATTGCTTCAACCTATTATGTGAGGAACCTCCAACAATTAATTAATGAAAATGAACGATATATCAGAAATAACAGAACACAGAATAGATTTATTGATAGCAAGCCACTTCGAGGGGGAAACCTCCTTTGAGCAAGCTCAATACAAATAAATTTTGGATGCCTTCATTGGCTTCAACACGTACTTATATACTAAGTCTATGTGACAATACTATGGATCAATACCATGGAAAATATAATACTACGGGATGACTTACAAAGCATATGCGTCCAATACTATGGATCAATACCATGGAACATATAATACTATGGACTAATACAAACTATGGATCAATACCATGGAACATATAATACTACGGGATGACTTACAAAGCATATGCATCCAACAACAATATACTAACAAATTAAAGAGAAGGGTTGACACGGGTTCCTAACATCCCCTTCTGTTAGGATATTCCTATACTCCACCCTAGTCCTACCAGCATTTTCATTATTTGCATTTTCAGTCTTGCATGCACTTTTGCATGCATCCTAGTCATCAGTCCCAGCACCTAGCCCTGGGAGCTGCTCACTGATCAGTTTCAGCCCTCCTAGTGCTTAGTGCGCCCTGCATGCAGTTACATGCATCTCATGCACCCTCTCTCACCTACCATTCAGTTGTACTTCAGTTATCTTCAATTCTTTCCTTGGTTTAAGGCTAGACTGACTCTCAACTGACTGTATCACTCCAATAGACCTCTAGTGAGACTAGACTGAACATTTTGACTCCAGTTATCTCCTCATGCGCCCTCCACTGAGCCTCCTTCATTTAGTTAGTGCCAGTTACACTCAATTAGACTCAGTTTGACTGATGATTGACAGTTACTTGTGCATTGATGACTCCACTGATGATGATGAAGACTTCTAATTGTGCTCCAATGACACTCCAGTGATCTTTTGATCTCTCCATGAAGGCTAATTCGAATTGCCACCTTGGCATTCGAATCCTCATGCATTGTATTATTTATTTGTCCATTTGTGATTAATGAATTAGTGTGTGAAGTTATTTTGCTTCTATCAGAGTTCTACTGTATTATTATTCTGTTGCTCATTTTACTGCATTGACCACTCTTAATCTTATTCCTAAATTCTTTTATTGTGACATATACATCATCTCTTAGATCTGATGTGAGGATTTTCACATGGTATCAGAGGATGTTGAGAGTTTTGTCTATCTCCATTCCTGAGAGTTTTTTGCAGTTTATTATCCAGATTTTGAGTGCAGCAGTTGCAGCATTTTCTGCATTTTTGCAGTAGTAGCAGTTGCAGCTATTTTCTATTGTTTTTGCAGGTCTTCTACAACTTCCATGTATTTAGAAGGAGTTCCTCCTCTTTCTCTATTCAACTATGTTGAAGGGAAACAAAAAATGATAGCATATTTGAAGAGCCATGATCTCTTTGATTATTGTTTTGAAAGAGAGTTCGAATCCTCTGAAGAAGAGAAAGACTAGTTAAATGAAGGTGAAATAGCCATTGCAACCATGTTCTATGCTATGTCTCGATGCATGGAAATCCACTCCCTTGATGTTGAATTTCCAAAAGAGCTATGGGCCCATCTGGATGAAATATTTGGTAGACATAATGAAGGGATTGGTCCAAACCCTTTCGAGAGCAAGTCCACTGTTGCATTCGCCCTTCTTGATGATCTCATTAATCATGAATCAGTATCAAACATATCTAATATTGAAGTTGTCCACAAAGAAGAAGAACTTGCAGATTCTACACTCATGCTCCAAATTTCTTCTATTTCGAATTTCGTGCCAGCTCACACTCTAGAAATTGTTGAGGTTCCTAAATCCTCTCTTGCACCAGAGTCTGTTGGTTTGCATCATGATCTCCTGAATGTTTCGGAGGTAAAATAAGCCATTGGAGGTAATGCATTCGCTCTCCTTGATCACTCACCTCTTATGTACTACT